>JAHTLZ010000327.1:17008249-17025279 GCA_023846285.1 Phrynocephalus versicolor
TTGCCCTCTGAAGATGCCAGCCACAGATTCTGGTGAAAAGTCAGGAAGAAAAACTTCCAAAACATGGCCAAACAGCTCGAAAAACTCACAACTATCAGATCCCAGCCGTGAAAGCCTTTGAGAATACAAATAAAGAAATAAATTACAGAAACCAGAAGACAGGATCGGTTGGGTGTTAGATGGAGATGTTAAAGCAGGCACGTCCAAACTTCGGGCCTCCAGATATTTTGGACCGCAACTCCCACAGTCCTTTGTCATTGACAATCTAAGCTTAGAATTCTGGGAGTTGTGGTCCAAAACATCTGGAGGGCCGAAGTTTAGACATACCTGTGTTAAAGATTGATGAATAGCAAGAGAAGTTCCAGAGTTACTTAGAGCTCTCCATGGTGCTGCTGCATTCTTGATCTTTGTCTTTTGGAAAAGTCGGTTCCCACTTAGTCAGAATTTAGCGGACATTGATTTATGGAGGAACTGAGGTGAACCAGTTCCATTGCAAATGTTGTTTAACCCAGCACTTCCTGATGGTCGTCTTCAGGCTGAGGAGGTGGGATTGGTCCACAAAAGCTCATGCCAAAATGTAGCAGTTAATCTTTAAGGCAGCACGTTTTTGTCTTTATTTCTTTCATTTTCGTTTTTTGCCGGACATATTTGAAGTCACTTAAGCAGAAGCGTCAACCACAACTGTAGTTGTTGTTACATGACGTCAACTCGAAACTGACTTACAGTGACTCTGATGGGGTTTTCAATGTAAGTGGGGCAATTAAGGATCGGTTTCATCAGTTCCAACCCCCCCCCCCCAGTGAGTTTCCGTGGCTGAGCAGGGTTTTGAACCCAGCACTGCACAGTCCTAGCATGTCGTTTTATCCACCATACCACACTGGGTTCTTTGTCAACTGGAATAGGCCAACCGAATGAGCTGAATTCGTGTAAATTCTAATTTACAAAGCAGCAGAGGTCGCAATGGGTCTGTCCTGGTTGGAACAGCATTTGAATTTAGATTGTCCATTGTGGGGCATGTGCAGGAGGGTGGTAGGGGGATGAGGAAATTTATCGCTCAAGTGATGTTACCAAATAACATTGCCCTTCTTTGACCCTTCTACATTCTGTCATATTTTAATTTTTCTACGCTGTCCTGCCGATGATCTCGACTATCTTGCTGTTTTGCTTCCTTTTCTTTTTAAACTTCTTTCTTCATTTTGTGTTGATTGCTGTACTGTGTTTTTCTTGTGTTTGTGTTACCCTTATTGTTAATCGCCCGGAGTTTCTCTGGGAAGACGGGCGGTATAAAAATAAATAAATAAATAAATAAATAAATAAATAAATAAATAAATAAATAAATAAATAAGATGGTGAGACTCTTTGATTAACTAAAGGGACCATCAGCCTGATAAGTCATATCTCTCTGCCTAAGTTCCGACTGCCATCAAGTTATATCCGGTATCATGCCTGATAAAGTCAGGCGGTATATTTGTTCTGTAAGAGTTCACGTCTGAGGCTTTTCTAATCAGTTCTTTCATTTTGCTAATATTCTAACGACTGTCAATTTACTTCAGGGGTACCATTTGCGGTATTTTCCAATTAGCTGGAAACCTGTTCCTTCTTCTTCCATAATTACAGGGGACTCGCTTCAGATCAGCTGCGGCCAGTCAGCAGAGGAGAGGCTTGCCAAAATTTGAGCTGCTTGTGTGTGTGTGTCTCTGTGTGTGCTTTGAATTAACCTTTTAATAAACTGGCACCAATTTAACATCTGTGTTTGTCGGCAAGGAGCTACCACTGTAGAGGCATGTGTCAAAATATCCAAATAATCTCTAATAAACATGGCACAAGGAGAACACAAATATACACAGGCCAGTTTTATTTGTTTGTTTGTTTGTTTGTTTTATATCTATACCGCCCATCTTCCAGCAGGAACTCTGGGTGGTTTACAACAAGCTACAATCAACAATAAATAACAAATCAACAATACTAAAATAAATACTAAATACTAAATCTCTAATAAACGTGGCACAAGGAGAACACAAATATACACAGGCCAGTTTTTTTTTAAGGTAGTGTGTAATGGCTCTCCTAAAGTTTGGGTAGCTTGGCAAATTGTGTGTGTGTGTGTGTGTGTGTGTGTGTGTGTGTGAGAGAGAGAGAGAGAGAGAGAGAGAGAGATGTTCCCTCTCATACATCAAGTCTTCTGCCTTTTAAATGCACCGGTATTTAAATCACTGACAGCACAACCACACCGATAACTCTGATTGTTACATGAAAAGAAAATATATTTAATAATAAGCTCATTGATTTTTAACAGCATCTCTGTGTTGCTTAATTGATGGGAAGTTGTATGTTTGTGTAGCCAACGGGGGGATTATGAATTAAATATGGCCGTCATGCCTTGAGGGATGCATGTCAATGGAAGAAAGATGGAAGATCTACATTTCCTCCAAGCTAAACAATCCCCTTGTAACACAACTAGGGAAGTCTGGAATACAGGGTGATTGGGGGGGTGGGGTGGAGGGCTAAAGATATATAAAAAACACCCATCCATCACTGTTTATTAAGTGCTGCTACTTGAAGGTAAAAGAAGTATTGAACTGTTTTTAAATTGGAGGGAATGTAGCTAGACACAACATTGATGGTAATATTAGATGGGTGACAAATTTTACTATTTTGTCCACATTTATCAAAGTAGCAATTTGGAATAATTTATGCCCTCTGTCAATGTTTTTTTTTTAACTTGTGAAATCTCCTTTAGCAATAATCATAATAAAAACCCTCTCCTAAAACACCTGTTCCAAATTGCTGGATAAAAACAGAACAGGAATTTATTACAGGATTTTAAATATTTAATGTGAGTGCACTTTCCATCTTCAGTAGGCAAGATAAATTAAGAAAGTAAGTGAAAATATGGGGTGTTGCTTGAATTCATCATTGTTCCTAATGAAGCATACAGAGACTACAGGCATGCATCTTAAGCTCGAACGGGGCTGGAAATAGGAAAATTTTAAAATCAATCTCTATTTTAAGTGAACCAACCAAATTAGCAATTTTTTGGCCAAATAAGTTGACTAGAACACAAGTTACCCTTCAGATGGTGCAGCTGTCTTTCAGCTCAGGTATTTGAGGAAAGCATGTCAGTAAATATATGTACATACTTAGGGCAATCAGAAATACATATACCGGGAAAAGTTGTACATGAGAATGTTTGTTTTCAGGGAAAATTGTACCCCACCCTGAAAAAATATTCCTTGCTTTTTTAAAACTGTCGATTAATAGAGAAACAGGATAGGAAAATGTTGTTACTGAATACATGTAAGACCGACCAGGTAGTGTTTAATGTCATCAACTTCCATGAAAGTATGTACATTTGACGTGAGAATTAGCTTGTTCAGCAACATGGGCTTTGCTTTTGAGACGTATACACTGGTCAATGGCTTTTTAGAAGGAGTAGATGAAAAGATGGTGTTTGGATCTGTCAGTCATTACCAACAGTTATATCTTAATTGTGGTGGCAACCTGTGTCCATCTACATATTTTGTACTCCAGTTCCCACAAGTCCTATCCACCCTGGCCAATGAGAATGGATTCCTTCTATCTGCCTTTAACCATCTAATTTCATGATCCAAAGCAAAGGAGCATGTTCCCTTGGACGGATATCTTGAATACAAAAGGTCCCAGGCCATCCCTCAGGTATCTTTAAACAGTGCTACATAAGACCCTGTCTGAACAACCACTGCAGGTCAGTTGAGGTACGGTACTGAGCAAGATAGGTCAGGAAACTATTTTCGTAGACGCTTCCTGCATTCAGTATTAATGGAACAGAAATATTCCTTCCATGGGCAGCAGAGGTGCCCTTCTAAATGGTTTTGCAAGGAGAACTGTGATCGATCACAACTGGCGAAACCCACCAGGACTGCTGATAGTAGCCATTCAAAAATGCCTGGAGGTGGAACATTTGGCCTTTCTTTCTCTACTTGCCATTTGAGACCTGGAGACACCTGTGAGAGCTTTGTCTTCTACATACCAACAACAGCCATGCTTTGGTCACGCTTGTTATCTTAGGTCCATTGCAGAAACTGGAACACCATATATACAGGTGCCATGATTAGATGACTGTTGGAACCTATGAACAGTCGCGTTCTGCAGTACAGAGCAAATCCATGGAATCATGCTCATCTCTGCTTAGATGATTCTGGATGTTTCTAAGTTAATAAGCACTAAGTTTCAAGAGGCCAAATGCATTCATTCCTTAACCTACTCTGACTAACAAGGGACTGAGTCCTTATTCTAATTTCTCATCCAACATCCTCTACCTAATGTCAGCCCTACTCCCTTGCTAGTTCCATTGCTTCGCCTTGATGTCTAGTTCTTGTAGCAGCTCCTCAATTATTGAACACCCCAACATCTGGATGAAATAAACCAGGAAAACAGTCAGCACGCATGGCACAGAATCCAAAGCTTTGCTCCCAAAGCTCTTTTAAAAACCCTTTAGATTAGCAATATCGGGTGGGTGCGGAGAGTGAGGTTCATCTGGAAATACCTCCAGATTTCCAAGCTCTGATGAGTGTTCTAGGTTTCTAGTGACACAATCGAAGAAATCCAACAGGTATTTTTACTCACAGAGGACATGAACACAAGGTATTCAGTGCAGACGGGAAGACACTGAAAGGTCTGAGAACTGTTATTTTCCTCCTTCCAAGTGGATTGGTGATTTTGCCTCTTGTCAAAAAGGTAAAACATATTTGGATACCTAAGGAAAACAGTCACCCCATTCAGATAAGCTGTATAAAAATAATTGGCCTGTGGTCTCCGTCAATGTGATCCAGATCCAGAAAGCCTGCATTCTCTTTGTGCTATAGATTCAGCCAAATGTCACCAAGGAATTATAACTTCTGAATCCACCTGGCCCTATTGATGGAGTAAGGGAGAATCCATTTCCGTATCTCCCACCAATCTGTCTACTTCTGGAGACTTTATCAGATGCCTCTCTCAGATTTTTCTAACCTATGTTAGCAGCATTCATAATGAATAGAGACTTGATTTTTAATTTTTGACTAATGAGTTATGACACAACACACTGATGGATTCCATTTTCAGCTTGCAAAACAGCAGAGGAATCCTAACTTAAATGGTGTACCGGGGAGGGAATGAATTAATGAGAGTGGGCCATTGTGGATGTAATCAAATTCCAACACTCCTCAGCTGGAAGTGGTTGGAATCAGCATAACTTCAGATCTTGGTCAGTGATGATGCCACTGTAAGGCTGAAATCTAGGACATGATTTGTTGGGAAAAGTCCCATTGAATGCAGAAGAAATGAGGAAACATATGTAGTATTTCTGGAATGATTAACCTGATAGTCCATTGCATTAAAAATGAGAGTTTGTGACACCTTCCAAGTTAACAAATTGACTGGAGCATTATGATTTTTTTTACTGATGTGATTTTAAATTCAATGTCTTTTCAGTATTGTAATTTGATATTGTATTATGCTTTCACTCTATGTGTGTTCTGTTGGGAGCCATCTTGAGTCTCCATTTTTGGAGAAAGGTGGGTTATATGTCAGGTAAATAAGCAGAAGGGGTTATTTCCTCAGGAACAAAAAAGGCATGGATTGCCATCAATATACAGATCTCTATCTCATAACGCTTTGGTACAGTCAGACAGCTTATGTCATGTAAAGGAGGAATCAGCAAGTAAAGGCTTTGGGGCCAAATGTAGTCCTCTGAGGAATACCAGATGGCCACTCAGCTGTCAACCCAGACACAAGAGGGAAAGGTTGCTATGGAAATGGCGCTCATTGGCAAAACCACTTTGGGGAATGAGGTGAAATCCTTTGCCTTCCTCCTCAGATGTGTTCTTTCAAAAGCATCTTGACTGTTACTGGTCAACAGCAGTCCCATCCCATTTACATACTTCCTCCTTATCTAGCAAGGGTTGCATCCAAGAGAGAAATTGAGATATTACAAAGGAGAGGGCTAGAAAATTCTCAGGTGTCTCCGGGGGGGGGGGGGACTCTTCTGAGAAATCACCTCAGATCAAATTTAAATAAATATCTCCCATATGGTGAACAATCTACCACAGAGGATGGTTGCAATGTCTTTGTATGATTCATTCTACTAGCTTTCCCTTCTATTAATCAGACATCATGACTGGGAGGGGAATTATTCAGTCAGTTATTCAGGTGTGTTTGGATAAAAAACCCTGTTGATCTGATCTTGACAAGGCCCCATGTTATGCTATATCCTACTATCCATCCATTAAATCTTAGTTACTGCTAGTAAAATCCTGCTTTATGAGGCATTTATTTATGTATTTATGTATGTATGTATGTATTTATTTATTTATTTATTATATTTATATACTTTATTTATTATATTTATATTATATATTATATTTATATATTTATTTAGTTTTAAAGTATATTTACCCCACCTTTCTCCTTGGAAAAGGACCCAAGGCAGCTTACAGTAATGAGGGATAATATACAGTCCAGTACCATTAAGACATGTTCAAGTATTTCAGAACAAGGAATTGAGGGACGTCTTACAGCATTAATAGACAACATTACATTAAAGCTAAAAGGTTATAAGCACAAAGTCTATGTGAACCTATAGATTCATATGATATATACAAGGTAGTCCATCATTCACGGAATGCTTGCCTGAAGAGAAAGGTCTTGGCCTGTTTCCCAGTGCTACCTGGAAAAAAATTTCATACAATGTGCTTTAGAACAAAATCACCGCTCTTGAGGCTTGCAGGAAGAGAGAATAGCACATGTCTCATAGCTCAATGTTTAAAAACCTTTAGGTCTTCCTACCCCACCCCCCTGCTCAAAGTCGTCATTAAGGCTACATTTTAAAGCAAACCAATTGAGTTTCTAGATAAGTAGCACATGGATGCCACAGAACAGAATGAAAACAAAACAATAACATTGTCTCCAAGATGCACATTTTAGGTGTTAAAAAGTAACTTTTAGGATAATTAACCCTCGTCATTGTGTGCTGACAAGTCAGTTCTGATTTATGGAGACCTTTTTTTCTGGGTTTTCCAGGTTACTGTTCCCTTCTTCTGTTGGGGGTGGCCTGGGGACGGTGCAGCTTGCCCAAGGCCACCCAGGCTGGCTCTACTCACAGGAGGTGCAGTGGAGATGCCAAGTCCCAACCTCAGACTCCATGTCCAGATACTTAAACCACTGAGCTATGTAAGCAGGTGTTTTAGCATTAAACAAAACAAATGTTTAACGGTAATGCATTTTGTGTGCAGATATGGAAAGAAAGAGAGCGAAGCTGTTATAATTCTCACTTCCCTTCCTGTAGACTTGCTGTTTTCTATAAATGCAGTGTAGTGGATAGATTATCAGGCTGGACTCAAGAATCTTGGGTTCCAGACCTTAGTAAACCATGGAAACTCCCTGGTAGGTTGTAATGGTAAATAAACCATTCCTTAAACATTTCATGTATCTAGAAAGGCCTAGTAAGGTTGTACTTGTAACAGGTTGGAAGCAATTTGATGGCCTGTTCAAACAACCAAGGCTCATACTAGATTTCACAACTTATATGTCTCTTCCAATATTGGTTTTTCCTGTGGCTCATTTATTCTGTTCTGGGGTTGCTTTGGGTATTTGTGGACCTCGACTCTTTTCTCCCCATTCGAAGAGATGTGCCCAAATTTTTTACATGCAGGGCAGCCTCCCTTTACTGATTCTAAAAGTGAGTCTTTTGGAGAGAGGGATGCTCATGTGCATAAATCTTCCAATTTTTATGTAAGCTGGGAGGGAAGGATCCCTCTCATATCAGAGTTTTGAAAAGGCAAGTTGAGGTTGCAATGACCTCTCATTTAAATACACCCCAAAGCTCTATCCTTCTTGGATCCACAGTGGCTGGTACATCTCCTCGATATCACAAAACAACATTGCGAGATGTGGGGTGTCAAGATGTACTTCCCCTTGAGCTATCAGATTGCATCTTCTTTGTTTTTTTTAAAAAATGCAACACCCTGTGCTCGTTCACTCGCACGCTTCTCCAAGCCGAAGCTCTCCAGCATTCAAGTGATCCCCGACATTTTAATTAGGACCTAATACATCCAATGCTAATGGCACTTAATTGTTCCACTGGAACAGTTGCCATTGTTTTTGGCAGCCGGAGTGAAAACAGTTCCAAATGCCATCAAAAGAGCTTATCGAAATACAGCATGTACGGGGGGCAAACACTTGAGATACAAAGGTGTGCTCATCTCATGGCATTTCTTAATGCTGTAGATGGTCTTGTAATCCACTCCTTGTATCAATGCGTGTGTGAGGAGGATCCAGGCACTCAAATGAAATCAAGAAGGGGCGGGTTGGCAACAGAGAGAACTGTTATTTGTACCCCTGAAAGCTAATATACCAGGAGTACCTCATTTCATGAAGTATCAGCTCTGAATTGATCTCTGCTTACCTCAGTCCATCAAAGATACCTTTCCCACATATGTTCTGTCCTGGCCTGTGTATTTTTTTTAAAAAACACTTACTTTGCAGTTTATAGAAAGAAGTGAATGATCTCATCAAGATGCTTACAAATTAAAAAAAAATCTGTGCTTATTAATTATGCAGGATTAGTCTAATTATAATTCAGCAAATTAATTAGCGACAGAAGGTGTTCTGAAACATTGGAGTACATTTGCATGTTAAATGGAGAGGCTAGTCTGTAATATATGTAAATTTATGCATGGCTTCATAGTTTTAATTTAAAAATTTGCAGCTGCATATGGCATGGGAGCAGGTGAAAAGTCAGTTTTAGTTTAATGATGCTAACAAACATTGGATGTTGTCCTGACTTAGGCGAGGGGGAAAAGGCACCTATAGATGCCACTCTATAAATCTGTCCACGGAGTCTAATGTTACATCAGTGTTTGGGCTCAAGGTCATCAGTGACTAAGATCTGCCAGCTTGAAAGGTGTAAAAACACCAACGGAGGCAGACCGTTGAGACGAAGAGAAGGAAATACGTAGGTGGAATCAAGGGGCTTGATTGGAAATTATTTCCCTTAGCAAATTTATGCACATGGCTTTCTCCACCACCGCAGTTTAGGGACTAGAGTTGCTCGTGCCTTCTGTAGGAGTGAAATCTCTTATCTGAGCATTATCTGCTCTGGCAGGTGTAAAATAGGTTCCTCACCTTGATTCTGTCTCTTGAATGTTCATGCTGCCACTCTCACCATCACTTCCTCCTCCTCCTCTTTCTTTCTTTCTAGTTACAGGAAAGTTATTGCTCAGTTTTGAATTAAAAAGCAAAGTCTAGAGTTTTTAACAAGTTGCCCCCTTCCATCTGGCAGCTATAGTAAAAACCATTGGACGAGACAAGGGGAGGGGGGGGAGAGAGAAGGGACTGTTGATGTAATTGGTGCTCAGTGTTCAAGCTTCTATAGAGCTCAGGGGGAGTTGAAGGAGTACTTGGAAAAAAGTAGCCATTATTGGGCTCTCTTGAGTAAGAATGACTTGGTGGTAGAGATCACACAGTGTTAGGAACAAAGCTAGTTAGCGAAAGTGTTAGTATCCACCCCAACAATCTACTAGATGCAGTAAAACATGGCATAAATTAATGAGTCAAACCCACCTCCCTGACCACCAAGGAAACGGGCACAGTGATGAAAGCATTGGTTGTTGTTCCAACTGAAAATGTATGCATATATGAAACATCCCTTATCTTTTAGCTGTTATGAGTTTTTCAGGCTGTTTGGCTATGTTCTGGAAGTTTTTCTTCCTGACGTTTCACCAGACTCTGTGGCTGGCACCTTCAGACGGCAAGGAGTTCAGGAAACTAGGAGTTCTGTGTTCACACAGAGAGAACTCCTAGTTCCCTGAGCTCCTTGCCCTCTAAAACGGTTACTTCACGTCCATTCTCGTTCTGGGAGGAACCCAAGGAGAAAGACAAACTGTTCATATTGCAAGGAATTAAACTCCCAACCTCCCAGACGGAGACCTAAACCACTTTGCCACTCAGAAGTTCACCTCTTGCGGTTGTCAATAGAGATGGCACAAGCCAGGAAAATGGCAGTTCATGATGGTTTGCAGTTGTTTGGTATTTGTGAACCAAGAACTTTCCAACCAAATGAAGAGCACTTCCCCTGGGAGGGGTGGTTACCTGCTGTGGGTGGGTATAACAAAGACATCCCAAATCCAAAGTTCACTAAACTTGGAGAGGGTGGGGAGGAGAGAATTCTGAAGACTCCTTGTGAGGTTGGCCTCTCTAACATGCACAGGGGGCCATTCCACCCCTCCCAGAAGTCCCAAATCACACAAACCATGAAGTGCACAAGTCTCCAATACCTATGATAGTTCATTTCATTCTGGGCGGGCATGGTTCCCCCAAGTGCGCCCAAACAAAAGGCCCTGTAAGTCTTACAGAGATGCGGGTCCTCCAATATGCCGTTCTAGCGATCACTAGGAAGGGTATAGGAAATAAGTCAGCAATTGTCATTTTGCCTCTTTATAAATCTATGGCGAGGCCCCATCTGGAGTACTGTGTACAGTTTTGGTCACCATACCTCCAGAAGGATATTATGGAAATGGAGAAAGTGCAGAGGAGGGCATCCAGAAGGATTAGGGGACTGGAATATCCTTACCATCTGAGGCTGCAATGGCTGGGCCTCTTCACTCTGGAACAACGGCGCCTAAGAGGCCACCTGATTGTTCATAAAATCATACACAGTGTGGACAAGGACGATAAGGAAAAACTGTTTTCCCTGTCGCACAACACTAGAACTAGGGGGCACTCCCTGAAACCTTTGGGTGCTAGATTGCAAACAAATAAGAGGAAGTACTTTTTCACCCAGAAGATCACTGGTTTGTGGAACTCGCTGCCAGAACAAGTGCTGACAGCTGTCAGCCTTAACAGCTTTAAGAAAAGACTGGACAAGTTCATGGAGAACAAGGGTATCCATGGCTATCCTTATGGATGCCTAAGGACAACCTCCAGGTTGGAGAGATAGGGCAGGATATCTCTCAATGCCATTTGCAGGGAATCATAAGCAGGTGAAGACATCTGCTTGGCAATACCCTGAAGCAACTGGTGAGCCGCTGTTTGAGACAGAATGCTGGACTGGATGGGCTGTGGCCTCTGTCAGCAAGGCTGCTCTTATGTCCTTATGTATGTCCTTATGTTCTTCTTGCAACCCATGCCAAGAGGTGTAAAAGCTCTATTTCCCTCAAGAGTGTGAAATCAAACAAAATGCTTTTCCAACTCAGGAGGGAGAACCCCCCCAAAAAACACACAAACCCATCTTCCTTACATGTGGATGTCCTACAAAGAGGTAGCCAGGCCACTAACATGGATTATCAGTGGATGAGATCAAACATGCTTTCTTTTAAAATGGTAACGGCAGCCATAAACATGGTAGGTTTAACTGACGATGGCAAGGCAGGCAGGGGAGAACATAACACCCCCCCCATCCTATTTTTGCAATTAAATTTGCTCCCCATTGCTGCTATTTGATCACACAACACAGAGATATCCATATGTTCCTTGTGTATTTTCATCCCGTGGGGAATGTCACAGCTTCAAGTGGGTGTTTTGAATTGATAAGTGGCACAGCAGGGAGGGTTCATTTCTGTCTCTCAGAGTATCATGGTCTTGATTCAAATCTCTCTCTCTCTCTCTTCCTTTCATTTTCTCTTCCCAACATCCTTTGGAGGCAAGGCAACATAAATTTCTTTTCAAGGGCATCCAGGTTTAAATATGAATCCCACAATTCCTTGAACCATCATTAATCCTTTGATGTTACCCTAACTTGAATCACTTAACTTTGGGTGACATCAGAAGGCCATAAAGATGCCTGATTGCACTGGGAAGGTTACTGGCCAGATAACTCACTGTTTTGGGTATCTATCTGTGGATCCATAGGTTGGGAGTTCAGTTCCCTGCTGCACTTCCTAGGAAAAGAGCCAACCTTGGACAATGCACAGTCCCTGGAAACCACATAGAAGAAGGGAATGGTAAACTACTTAGAGATACAGTAGATCTTTCTAATGCAGGCATGTCCAAACTTTGGCCCTCCAGATGTTTTCGGCCACAACTCCCATAGTCCTTTGCCATTGGAAATGTAGGCTTGGAATTCTGGGAGTTGTGGTCCAAAATATCAGGAGAATGGAAGTTTGGACATGCTTGTTCTAATGCAGTTATCGGTAGGGTTCTACAGGAGCAGGAACTCAAATCCAACGTATACAGATGAGGAGCAACCTATCCTGAGTACATTAGGAGCCATCCAAACATTCTCCATCCCTGGGTCTATGACATTTATGTGAGCACTTTCAGATCTTTGAGTTTGTTTGTTTATTTGCTTGTTTAATCCTAGCTATCGGGAAGAGGCCATGCAGTGTCCCAGTTGTGTGGCCTATCCACCCAATGCCCGCCGCAAGAATAATCCAGATAGGAACCCAAATCAAAGCAGCGTTTTGACAGACGACAGTCCAATTTTGTCTTGAATGCCTCCATCGCTGGAGCGCTCACCAACTTCTGGGGTGATTGAGTCTGTTGATGTACTGCTCTTAACAGTTCAGAAGTTTTTCCCCCCTGTTATTCAGCTAAAATCTGTCCTCCTGTAGTTTGAACCCATTATAACATGCCCTGCACTCTGGACACAGTGTAACGGTATTTCAGCAAGGTTCACTAAACTGAGGGAAACAATAAGGGAAAGGAGGAGCCTTCAGGATGCAAATAACAATCTAAAAAGTGGCACAAGTCTTTTTCTTTGCCTAACAGCACTGCAGAACTGCTGACCTCGGTTGGAGCCCTCGCTAGCGTCCCAGTGGTTGGAATGTCCAGGGGAGATCCTGGCTGTTACTGAGGATTCTGCTGATGCTTGCCTTATCTTTTAGAGCCAGCAGCTCAATCTACGATGCTACTTTCAGTTCCCTTTTTCCTTTGTTCAATCCACTGTTCAACTTTTTTTTTACCCCCCATGGATGTCCAGTGGGATTCAAAAACACAACAGTGAGTGAGCACTGACACAAATACAGTGGTACCCTGACTTAAGAGCAGCTCGACTTAAGAGCAATTCGACTTAAGAGCGGAAAACTGTTGGCATTTTAACTGCCACCTTACAAATTTTAGATATGGTCTGCTCGACTTACAATTTTTACATTTTTTGATTTTAACTTATGTTTTTAATTTTTTAGATAGGTACCCTGACTTAAGAGTAGTTTGACTTAAGAGCATGCATTCGGAACGGATTAAATTCGTAAGTTGAGGTACCATTGTACTCCTGATTTGGTCCATTTTTTTTTTTTGCATTTTTGAACAAAAATAGAGTACCTACCTAGTTGTACTTCTCTTACCCTGCTTCCTCTTTTGCAAAGACTCTTCATTATTAAGTTGTTCTTTCCCCATTGGCTTTTATTCTGCAACCTTCCTCCGCCTCCCTGATGGCTTTGATGGGCGCAGAGAGAAAAGTGTCCAATGATGAAACGATGAAAATGCCCTGTGGTTGATCTCTTTCACTATGTGCCTAGATATACAGACATAATAGCATGTGCACCAAATTTCGTCCATCCTGACATTCGGAAGTGCCAATTTCTGGGCGAAATTTAGCTGGAGTGGAGATGACTGAACGGCAAAGGCCCACAACAAGAGACCTTTGGGTAGTGGGCGGCGTATAAGTTGTAAAAAAATAAATAAATAAAAATAAACAGTTATGGAGTGGCACCATTCCATTCTGCTCATTCTGAGATGAGAGTTCCTAAATTTCCTTTGAGCTTTTTGAAGCAATTGTCGATTTCAAATGAAATGAATGGTTGTGGACACTGATATGCATCCCTCTTCTACTTCATAAGATGATAGCTGTGCTTGTGCTCCACTCTGACGATACCTCACAAGCCAGCTCTCTGTGAAAGTTACTTTGTTCTCCACTCACCACTGGCCATATGAGCTGCATACTAGAGATGGGCACGAAACGAACAATTTTTCATTTCCGTTTTTGTTTTTTCATTTCGTTACGTAACGAAACGACAAATGAATTTTGTCTCTAAAATGAAACGAAATGAACAGAAACACCGGAAATTTTGTCGTGCGTTTCGTTTCCATTACTGCAATATGAGTGAATTGCTTAAAATCCTAAAAAAAATCACAAAAAATTGAAATAAATGGTAACAAAATGGTAATGAAACGAACGAAAACAAAAACGATTTTTTTTGCAAAAATTCACGAAAAATGGAAACAAACCGAAACAGACCCTCCAAACGACAAACGACAAACGAAATGCCAGTTTTTTTATTTGTGCCCATCTCTACTACATACACATAATGCAAAGCCAAGGACAACCTATTTTCAGCTGTCAACTGGTAGAAGGTATAGAATAAGCACCTGAAAAATAGCTTTCATAACCTTGCCACTTTGTCCCTGACATAATACATGCTGATGGCAAAGAGGAAAAGAGCAGGTGAAGTTGAGACGATCCAGGAAGCAGAATGCACCCACAAAGGTTTAGTTCTTCAATAACTAGGGGATTAGATTCATATACATAGATCTGTATACCCTAAAGTATTTTAATTTGCTTTTTTGCGAAGGAAAAAAATTGAACAGATTAAAAGTTCTTAAATTCTGCATCTTGGACGGTGACTACACAGGTAAATAGTACATGATCAAATTGTTTCTCCTGTGTAATCAGTTGTTTTGTTTTCCAGAAAAGCCGTCTGTGTAACTGTGGGTGGTATTTTGCTGATATTCTAAGCTGCAGATGATGTTTTGGAGAGAGGGAGCACCTACCTTGGAAATCTTTCTTGCTAGTTTCTCCAGACTACTAAATTAAGTGCTTAATCGTTTTATCACCGCATTGGTATATTAATTTAGTGCTGGATCACCTCTGCATAGAGACAGATCCTGCTTCTTGATGCACTAGTCCATTACCACCATGGGTGATTGCTGGGAATAGATTAAAATAAAGCCTTTCATCTATCAAAGCTGCCAACGTTCCCTCTGGTGTCACTTTCCAGGATTGTGAAGTGGCTTAATAAGCAAGCCATTCACAATATTGATACATTGAACACTTCCGCAGCTCCTCTGTGAAGAATCAGGGGAAGTAATTAAAAAATAAGTAGATCATCATTGTATTATTGAATCAACTTAGATTATTATTATTATTTAATCTTTGTCATTGTGTGAAATGCCTATCAAAACTGTGTCTGTGGGCAGTTTCACGATCAACACTGCACGCAAAGCCAGAAAACTTTAAAAAATAATCTAACTGCTTCAGTGCATCACCAATAGTCTAGCACAAACATAAATATAAACTTCACTTCCCCTGGCCTTCTGCAGAGTAATAAGGAAATTGTTCACATGACACCGGAAGGTCATTTGAGGCCGATATACCATTTGAACACGAGAAACATGCCAACTTGTCTTGCTCCTTCCCTTGACCTCAAGTGACCCTATTTAGACTGCACTAGCCAATACCAAGAGGGGCAATGTGGTTGTACCTCTTTCTACTTATACAGTAGTCTGAAATTTATTTATTTATTTATTTTAAATATTTTTACCCCCACCTTCCTCCTTGGGAAAGGACCCATCTGGCACTTATTTAATGCCATCATGAGAGAAAGGCCCAGTTTTGATACAAATTCAGTATCCTCAGGGCGCCCTGGGTCTTTGCACCATAGATTCGGGAGGCAGAAAAAAGAATTTCACTTGCTTTTGCAATATTATGGCCTCTGATGCCTAAGGCTTCATGAGCCCTGAGAATGTTCTTGAAAGTCTTGCATCTGACACTTTTTAGAGACTGAAATATGCCATAAAACAAGCCATATCCTCTTCCACATGTGGTGACTCAATTTTGAGTCATCGCTCAAACAATCAGTCTGACTAAGGTGGGCCAACTAGAAACTGGAACCCCTATTAATGCCTGTGTGAATTTTGTCCAGAAAAAGGTGTGAAAGTTGCTGTCTTATTATATCGGTATTTAAGGGGTGGGGGAATCAGGAAACCCTATTCTGTGACTCTCCTATTGCCCTTAAATCCTACATCTGTGGTGCTAAGATTTACCTCCTCTTGCTTCCTCTTCCCCTAAGTCGTTTTATTGTAATACCCCAATAAATATTAATGCATTTACCAGATGCAAGCATGTAAAATATCTGAATGTGTGTATATGTGTGTGTGTGTGTGTGTGTGCACGCGTGCATATAAAAGAATGCAGAAAACGCTTTTATATGGCTGGTTAGTTATAGCTAGTCTGGCTGGAAAATATCTGAAGGGAAAGATGGAACAAAGGACATAGTTCAAGTAAAGGAAAGATAAAAGCCAAAGAAACCCAAACGTTATGCTTGTTTGACCATTCAAAAAAGTGTAAAGCCAGAGTAGGAAAATGAGGTGGTTTAATGTTTCACTTGGGATTGAAAAGCAAGTAAGGCAGCTACAATAAGGGAACGTGTCAGCATTGACTCGCTGGAGCCAAAGTCCTAAAACACCCCATGTGACTTTGGGTGAGGTCTTTTTAAAAATGGTTGATAGGGTGATGTTGAAGTGGTGAATGAGGAACACTTGCCGTGAGTGGAGCTTCTATGGGTCTGTGCAGAGGATAGAGATAAAAAAAATTCTTTTTAGAGCAGAAATTGTGTTAGCGTTCCCACCGCACAGTTTCCTTTTGAACTTCATGCTCGGAGAGTCAGACTTGCAGACGAAGTGTGTGTTGACTTCCCAGGGACCAATGACACCTCAACGCAAGCTCATTTGCAAGTTGCAGGAAACGAGGAGAGGTTGTGCTCTGGCAATTTCAGCTGTCCCGCAGCACATACTGCTTCTAACACAATGTCGACGTTGACTTCTCTGGCATCACGACAGGGAATAAATCAATGGGGATTGGACATGTTGCACCACGTTAGTGAGTTTTGGTAGCAAACATTGAGATACACTGCATATTTAAATATGTAAATAGGGAAAGGATTGTTTGTGTGTCATTCAGTGGCCACAGGGATAATTACACAGCTCCTGGTTTCCTAAAATTGATTGATTGATTGATTGATTGATTGATTGATTGATTGATTGATTGATTGATTGATTGATTGATTGATTGATTGATT
>JAHTLZ010000327.1:17025289-17039526 GCA_023846285.1 Phrynocephalus versicolor
ATTGATTGATTGATTGATTGATTGATTGATTGATTGATTGATTGATTTACAAGATTTTTAGCCGCCCCGCTACCAGGTGGTTCTCTGTAATGACACCCAACAAATGGCATAATTTTCACCACTCAGATTGGGCATGCTCCCAGTGTGAGCTATGTCTGCAGTCAACTAAAGACATAGAATAAAACTGGACAATAGGTTTAGCACTGTATTAGAAGCAGTCCTCCCTCAAGAGACGAAAACCATTTTTTGTCACAGCATGTGATATTCTCCACTGAAATATCTTGCATTTAGTAGTACTGTTTTGTTTTGTGATTCACCACTAGAAGGTAGATATGGATTTATGTCAGCCCGTTGAGGTGTGTATTTCTGCAGAAATTTAATTTTCAGAGGGAAAACAGGAGAGTAAGAAGGAAGACACCTTCTACTTAATGTTTCTTTTCAGCCCAACCTTTATCTATCTGGCTCACTATTTTATGATCACCACTCCTGTCAATTACCAAAGAAAAATATTACTGTTTGAGTGCTTCATTATTTCACTTTTAAATTAACAAACAGAAGAATATATGTGTCTGTGAAGATTCTCAGTCATCCAGGTGAGTTTATCTGGAAGTTGAGTCATGGCAGCTGGACTTTTTCTTGAGAGATTGAAACGTTTCGCTGCTCATTCAAACACCTCTGTCAGTCTGACGTCTTGTCACCCTGGTCTGAAATAGGCTCATAAGATGAACAGTGGCCTGAATAGGCTTGTTAGGTAGACAACAGTCTCAATAGCCTAAGGTGAACAATGGCCTAAAGTGCTGAAACCCATAAAGTATGGGTCGTTAGCTATGGCCTTGGTGGTGAAGCATTAAGTATTTTTGATTTGTCTAGGAATTGTTGAAATCACAGCCTGATAAGAGGCAAATAGACAACCTCTGTTGAGAGAGGGGTTTTCAATGCTCACATGAATGGGTTCCCTGACCCCCCTCTCAGACCACCTATCTTCTCTGTCTAATATGTGTACCTCCTCATCTTTGAATGAGTGTCCTTTGTCCTTCAAGTGGAGGTGTATTGCTGATTCTAGTCCTGAGCTGTTACCCCCCTCCCTCCTATGTTGGTCCATCCTTCTGTTTGATGGCTGTTTAGTTTCTCCATTGTAGAGGATCTGCACACTCCTCACTGCACTGGACCGCATATACTATATTGCTCCTTTTTATATAATATTCCCTCTTGAGCGTTCTTGGTTTTAAAACGAAACTGCTCTGTGACTTTTATGAGAAAAGTAATATAAAAATTCTTAAGTAAACAAAATGAAACAATGCATTGTAGGGTCCTAGTACAGCATCTCACCCTTCTGTTGATCAACAGACTCACCCAAAATAGCTATTATTTTGCCCGAACAGCCCTTCCATTCAAAGCTGGTATTTCTGCCTCACTAAAATTGAACTCCTTACCCAGAGTTGGGACTTATTAGGGTCCTAAGACTCGCTAAGAGCACAGAAAACTGCAAGACTCTTTGTGAATACTGCTTGATACATCATGAGTATGGATATAGATTTCAATGCCTATTTTATCTCAAGGATTCGACTAAATTCATTATTTGTTTATTTTATTTATTGGCTGCCTTTGGCAAAAGGTGCATAGCCGAAGGATTCCTCAGCCGGTTTTTCAGTGCTTAACTTTTAAGGACGCCATTTACAGATGCTACAGGGAAACTGGTGCAAGTGTTTCAATGCGCCATCCACATAAAGACAGCCATGCTCTTTGGCTTAAAGGGAAGCCACAGCAGATATGTTCTGAAGGACAAAACTAGTTTGATTTTATCATTCCCATGGAGAACTGTGTGTTTGTGTGTGGAGAGTGGGAATGATCTGTTAAAATTCTCTCTATATTAATTGGATTTTTTTTAAAAAAATCTGTTAATGCAGGGCTCTTGTTTTGCACACCATCACCGATATTTTGAAGAACCATTTGGGTGATGTTATCTTATCATTTTAAAGTGCCATCCGACTCTCCATTGTACTTGCTGTTTATTTAAAGGATGCTTGTAAATGAATCAGATGCCATAATATTTCCTTTGTGTCTCTCTGGTGGTAAAAAAAGAAAAGAAAAAGAAAAGAGTCTGCAGTTTTGGAAGTAAACAAAACTAAGGTTTTACTGGAGATGTGACATCATTGTACTGGTATGGGGGGGGAGGGGAGCTGTGGAGATCTTTCTTTGCATTCTTTTTCCATTGCTTGTTTTTCTTGTTGGTAAACCTTGGGAGAGAAAAAAATATACATCTTTCTCCTTTAAAGTTCTAATTCAAGGCATGAATGTGTGAGTTCTGGAGGGACTTTGGGACTGCGGTAAAAATTCGTTGTCATAGTAACAGAAAGGGAACTAGGCCTCGCTCACCTGGGACTTTAACTTACTGCAAAAGCCGATTTTTTTTTCCAAGACAAGCACTCAGCAAGGGAAATAAATAAATAAATTGCTCATTGTGTTCCCAGCTGACTTTCAACTCCCGCCTCGCTCCCCGCAACTATTCAACTCTGATATGAATGCATTTTTATTTTGTCCTGCAGCCTTCATGAATTTTCTGTGTCCCAGTTAAATCCGTGGGTCTCTCCCCCCCCCCCACTTCCCTGCTTTCAATTTAAATGTACCAGTAGGACACCAGGGCAAAAAGCGGGGTGGGAGGGGTGGGGTGGGGAGATAGAAAAGAGAAATCCAACTGAAACAATACCTTATGAAAATATTTCCAAGCAGAAAAAAAGGGGGGGGGGAGAGAGAGATGAACAAACACATTTATGCATTTATGTTGAGAACTGATGAAATGAAATTGTTCTCAACCCTTTGGTTTGCTTACGTATGGGATGGCAATTTAGGGACATTTAAAACCAGCAAGCACATCCTCACAATTTTTTAAAAATATCTCCAAGGATGATAAAGTTGCTTTGGAAATGGACAGACCTCTCCTGAAACACTAACCTTATAATTTCAGTTCTATCCTGTTTGGGGCCGGGGCCTGGGAGACCATCAAGGGGTTGTTAGGTAGGACAATCCAGAGCCAATCTAGATTGTCCATGTCCACACATATGCAAGACCTTTCCGACTACGCTTATGCGACTAGGCAGCACAGCGGAGCTGGGTGAAATGCCTTTTAGCTGCCTATTAGCTGCCCCCAAAGCCACTCCCAAAATGATGGAATTGACCACTATGCTGGCCCGATTCTTAATTCTCCACTGGGATTCTTCAGAACTGCACAGGTATTGCTTTTTGCTTTTGCTGCCTGTTGAGCAGTGTGGGTAGCTTTCAGTTGTATATGTTGTTGTATATGTTGTTGTTGTATATGTTGTTGTTATTACATGCTGTTGCCTCTGACATATGGCAACCTTATGAATGACCAGTCTCCAAAATGCCCTGTCCTCATCAACTCTGTTCAGCTCTTGCAGATTTAAGGCCATGATTGAGTCAATCCATTTTGTGTTTGGTTTTCCTCTTTAGGCTAGGCATACATATCTTAATCTACACATCTTAATATTTTTTTAAAATTCCCCCCCCAACCCACCAATTTTCTCTCCTCCTTCCTCTGAATCCAGGCTTCCCAAATGATAAGTTCTGTATACAGACTGAACAGGTAAGGGAATAAAATGCACCCCTGTAGGGAACCATTTTGTTTCTCCATGTTGTGTAGCTTCTTGCCCACTATACAGGTGACACATAAGTACAAACAGGTTCTGGGACACACACACACACACACACACACACACACACACACACACACACGTTTTCTCTGATCTATACAATCAAAGGCTTTTCTGTAGTCTACCAAGTACAGATTCATCTTATTCTGAATTTCTCTGGTACACTCAATAGCCAGTGGATAATTGCAATATGATCTCTAGAGCCTCTTTCTTTTTGCAATCCAGCTTGAACATTTCTTTCACCTCATCAGTTAAAAGCCTTTGATGCATATGCTATGTAGAGACACAATATCAGAATACATCTCTGCAGCCTTATATTGAGATAAAACTTTTCACCAGCTGGCCCATTGTCTTCTCCAACAATGTTTAAAGTGTCAATCAAACACCGAAAAAAAGGACAAAACAAAGCACAATAAGATCAGGAAAAATCACATCTAACCTGTTTTAATGGCTCCTGCAACCAAAAGTAATATAAGAGGAAACAGAAACTGGAAGTAAGAGAACAAATTATACTTTTAATGTTGCAACACATAATGCATTGTTTTATTTTTTAAAAATAATTTATGAGTAATAGGAATGAATATAAAATAATTTTTGAAACTCCAACCCTGGAATCTGATTATCAAATATGAAAATTTCAATTTTTTTTCATTCTAGTAGATGACGACAAAGTTTTACTCTACAGTAATACAGTTAGTGAGCTTTCTTTTATAATAAGGCTTGCTAGTGCATTATTTTATGTATTTGATGTATATGCCACCCTTCTCCCCAAATGAGGACTTAAAATGGCCTACAGAACAGTTTAAAACTGTACCAGTTTAAAATACAATAAAAGCACAACCATTAAAATAGAATTCAATTCAATTGTATGAGTGATTGATACGTAATGAAAATTTTAAAACTCTTTAAAATTGCTTCATGAGAAATAGTAATAACACTTTCACTGCTAGTATTACATTAATATAGCACATAGAATATTTAAAAGGCAAGCACAGATTGGACAATACGTTACTCTACTAAAACGGAATTAATTATAATCCTATTAAAACAACCGCTGAGTGAAAGAAAAACACTTAGAATCATTTAAAAGCACATCGAAAGACATTGGCTTGTTTTGAAATTAACTTGTTCAGAGGACTTGGACTGTTTTAGATTCTTTCGAGATAATTGTGCTGATTGTACTGACCATATCCACCTTGAGATATGTTGATATGGGGTTGTCCTGTTACACTGGTAATTAATTATACTAGCTGGTGGTATCCTATTGCAGAAACATACGGCAGAATGGCAGTTGCGTAAGTGACTCACACACTTTTTCTCGCATTGAGTAGCAGGGTGATGAGAGGTCTGCTGGGAGGGGACCTGATTGCAATTCTGCTTCACATAATATGTGGACCAATACCCTGATGCATGGCTTTGCCTGTGCAATGGAAGTGATGTCATAAGGGAAAAAGAACTGTAATTGATGGCAATGATGCCATGCCAGTTGCCTAGGCAGAATTGCACAACAGGATATTGGGCAATGCATTGATTAGGGCTCCTTTCTTTTAACATTTCCCCCTATGTCTACTAGTGGTTTTTTGGACTCTAAATACAGGGATCTTTTCCAAATCTGTTCTACGAGAGCTTTTGCCTGAAGTTTAAGCTGGATCCAAAGCATTTGTTCTTCCACTCAGTCCTAGATCCTAGGAACATTGACTTTGTACTTACATACCTATCTGAACATCATAATTGCCTTCCTGGGGGTGTGAAGTCATCACGACAAACCCAGTTTTCTTGCTATGCAATGTGTGAATACCCCTTAGACTTGTGGAATGATATACCTGTATGTACTGCAATCCAACTGCTCGCACACAATAATTCTGCTTATTGG
The DNA here is from genome assembly GCA_023846285.1 of Phrynocephalus versicolor. Lineage (NCBI taxonomy): Eukaryota > Metazoa > Chordata > Lepidosauria > Squamata > Agamidae > Phrynocephalus > Phrynocephalus versicolor. Next base: position 17,030,831 of record JAHTLZ010000327.1, read on the forward strand.
GGAAGAGGAGAAAAATGCATACATTTCTTCTTTATTTTTATAGCCCTGGTTCCCCCCCCCCCCCCTCACTTGAGGGGGAGGGGAAAGATCACCAGTTTCTATAGTTTCTAATAATGCTCAGAATTATTCTGCAAGACTGGGAGATACTGCCAGAATCATAATTGTAATCAGTTTTCATTGACAGTGTCCCTTTTAAAAAACAGCCTGTCGATCTATCCCCAATAGATTCCGCCATGGGGTATGACTGTATCAGCACGAAGCAAGTAAATAACACCAGGGGCCGGCTTTTAAATGGAGGATGTCACACCCATTCTCTTTTTCCCCTCTACAGATTCTTCCTGAAATTCTTCCTCAAGTGCAATCAGAATTGTTTGAAGACAGCTGGGAACCCTCGAGATATGCGCCGGTTCCAGGTAAGTGAGATGGCCTTCATGATTGAGAAAGTTATTTGTCTTCTTTCTCCCCCATAAACCTCTTTTACAGTAGGACTCCCGTATCCACTGATTCATTATCCACGGATTCAGTTATCCACGGTTGGCAGAGGAAAAAAATTTAAATAATTCAGCAACTGCAAAGCAAGATACTGTCACAAACAGCAGCCATAAAGCAAGCTACTGTCACAAACAGCAGCCATAAAGCAAGCTACTGTCTCAAAACAGCAGTCATAAAGCAAGCTACTGTCAGGAAACAGCAGTTCGAAGGTGGGTGGGCGGGTGTTCCCTCTTATCCACAGTTTTCATTATCCACGGGAAGGCCTGGAACCAATCCCCAGCGGATACTAGGGTCCTACTGTATTTCAATTTAAAGAGAGAGGATTGGTGGACACATAACTCTCTCTTTAAATTTAAATAAAAGGGGTTTATGGGTAAAAGAAGCCAGATCTGACTGTATCTTCTTGATTTCATATGATGTTTGCATGGGATATTTCCCAACCACCCTAAAACCACCCTCTACACTGATATATCTGACAGCACATCTCTTCCCAGACAGATCACTGTATCTTACTGATACATCATCCATTCCTGGGTGCCACCTCCCTGCACACCAGTTATAATTTCCAACATGCTGCCCCAACTCGTAAGCTACCCTCAATATTGGGTGCCTCTAGGATCCAGGGGAACTGACCCATATAGTATAACAATTTTGCATTGTTTTGCTTTGTTATGCTTTTTTTTAAAAAAAGTTGTTAATAATGAAATAGCAAAGGAAATGAAATAAAACAGACCACTATTTTTTGTGTGTGCCGATCTCTAGTAGCTATTCCTTTTTGGCACCGAGGCTAATTACAAGTAAGTAGATACAGTCAGTAGCCCGACTTAACAGCAGCTCAACTTAAGAGCAATTTGACTTAAGAGCAGAAAATTGTTGGCGTTTTAACTGCCGTCTTACAAATTTTAGATATGGTCTGCTCAACTTACAATTTTTTCCCCATTTCCCCCATTTTTTAACTTAGTTTTTCAATTTTTTAGATAGGTACCCCGACCTAAGAGTAGTTCGACTTAAGAGCATGGATTCGGAATGGATTCAATTCATAAGTCGAGATACCACTGTACTTCCAAGTGATGAGGTGCCCAGAGGAAAGGCTATGTTGTGATCCTTCTGTGGCTTTGAAGTTTTCATAGCAGTAACTGAAATCTGATTGTGTAGCTGTGTGTGCAGTGTTGGTACTAGGCGTGTGGTAGCCCTAATTCCACCAAGGCAGAAATGCAAATTGCGTTGTACTTCTGCAACTGCATATAACATTTGGACACAACAGGAGCTGCGCAAGGGATGTCACCATTGAACAGGACGATCCTTGCTGCCAGGGTGTGGCTCCTGGCACATTCACACAAACCGGATTCCAGCCTCCTGCTCCTGAATCCTTTTTGCACTTTTGCACTTCCGAATCCTTCTGTTCAGGCACTTTCGAAACAGCAGCTGATCCGGGCATGGTCACTTTAAGATCTCTTGCATGGTAAAAGCAACAAGGCCCCTGGGACCATGACCCAGCTGCTTTGCAGGAAAATCTGCCACTGGTTTCATCATAGCTGTCGCTGATGTATCGAGAATACCAGCTAATAAAAACAGAGAAGGAGGTGAAGTGTGTCAAGTTGGCTTGGGAGGTGGGCGAGCACAGAGAAAGAGAGAGAGAGAGAGAGAGCGAAAGACAGGAGGGGAGCGTGAAACAGGCACTAAATCTCCTCTTTTTTTCCTCCTTCTTTTCCACACCATAATTGTTTAAGTCTGTACAGACATAACACTCCTACAACAATTTCCCTCTTGCTAGTGTCATGGCTCCAGCCTAGCTTTCTCACAACCCCACCTCTGACTATGCTTGCTACTGTAGCCAGAAAGCCATGCAAGCAGAAATAAAAAGTCTGTGTACTGCCTGGTTGAGTTACGTCTGCAGCTTATCGGGAAATGGGCTTATCCCCTTCCTGTATGTAAACAGGAGGAAGCTTAACAATCTAATCTTTCATTCCATTGGGAAGGGTCTTCATTATACCCTAATACGGACCCAAAGGGAGGTATTTTATGGACCAAACAAGGCGAGGAAACTTACCCTCTCCCTCAAATTTCAAATACTATATATACTCAAATATAAGCCTAGTTTTTCAGCCCTAATTTTGGGCTGAAAAAAGGGGCCCTTGACTTATATTTGGGTCAATACTTTTAGCCACTGAGCCAAGTGCTTGAGTTGGTAGCTAAAATCATTTTAAACATTGTGCACTGCTTCTCCTAGCCCTACCCCCCACGTTGCGGGGGAACAGCGTGCAATTTTTTAAATGACTTTTATCCACCGAGGCAAGCACTTGCCTCGGTGGCTAAAAGTCATTTAAAACATTCTGTGCCACTCCCCCAGCTCACAAAGGAGGAGCTGCCAGGCCCTGCTGCATTTCCCCAGTTTTTTTGGGGGGGGGGGTAAATTAGGGGCCTCGACTTATACTCGCGTTGACTTATGCTCGAGTATATACGGTAGGTGTCACTCTGCTTCCATCAGAAGCCACCAACGTGGTCCATTTTGCTGACCACTGAAAAGAGTCTTCTTTGCTTCATTGTAGTTGATGAGTTCCAACACCGGGAGCACCTGGATGTTTGTATTACACTACTCTAAGCTGGAAGGTTTACTTTTCTTCTTCAGTATTTTGGAATGGGTGGAAAATATCAGCTAGTCTGCACCACATGGCACTCGGCACACGCACCGGGGTCTTTGGTTTATGAGAAAATCTTACAGTTGTTCTGAAACATCTCTTTTTCTCCTTTGTGGTTCTTTTTGGGAAGAGGAAAGGGCAAAGGACATGTCCTGCAAGTTGTTAAATTAATCTAGTCCTATTACTCTAAACCACTTATGCATATTCTGATAGAGGTTTGGCACATGCTTTTACTACAGATGGGATCACCATCAGTTTTTTTTAAATAATGCAGTGTGTGTAATGTCTTCTCAAGATCACGCAATCTAGTGTAGATAAATAGCATCTAGCCCATCCTTTCATTTGCATAAATTGTTTAATCAAGTGTCATTGTTCTATTGTTTCCATGCACATTTCACTGGATTGTGTTCTGCAATATTTAAAATGCAGCACATTCACCCCTGATAACCACACAGACATGTTTTTGCTGTATTATCAAGGAGCTCAGGATGGCACTCATCCTTGTGTTTCGATCTGTACTATAACCCTCAGAGTTAGATTAAGCTGAGAAGGGACAAGAGGGTGCCCAGAGACTTTCCTACCTTCCAGACTGGGACCATGGGAAACTCTATCAGGCGAGGCAAGAATCAGAGACCATAGGAAAAGCTGGTTGTTACAACTGAAGAATAAGTGAAGCAACATCCAAAGGCCAAAACAGGAGAGAAGACTATACTACAAGCTGGAAGTCAGGACCAAAGAATAACCAAGAGTCCAGGAAAACAGCAAAGTTCAGTCCTGTTCGAACAAAGCTCAGGTGGAATAGGAAGCCAACGTATGCTCTGGGCTAGCTGGAGGTGGGAACAAAGTCAGCTTGGAGTGAGGGCATGGCAAACTGATCACTTGGAGTTCAGTGGTCCACCACACAAGCCAGAGATCCAGCACATGCTGGCGAAAGGTTCGTTTCTAATGTCAGCCCTGTTGGCCCTTTCTGAGCATCACGCCAGTGCAGCACATGACAACCCTGTGGCTGATTCTGGCATGAAAAATGGTTGAGCAGAGTAGGATTTTGTACAGGACCTGACTTGTAGGCTTCATAACCTTCTCCTGCTGTTCTTTCTTCACTAACCAGAACGTTCTCCAGGGTTGACATTAGGGAATGTGTGATCCTTCTCAGATTGCAACTTGGAACTGTAGTGCAACAACTTCTGGAGGGCAGTCCCCCATTTCTGCCTCCTGGAGAGAGAGAGAGAGAGAGAGATGCTCCTCTTCCTTCACCAATCATGCACATCTACAGCACCCAACCCACAGTTTAAGTGATCATGCAGGGCTTCATTCCAAGTTTGGAAAAACCCGTGCTCTGCCAGACATCTATGTTCTGCACTGTATAATGAAATGCTCTCCCCTGGGGCTGGTTCCATTTATAGAACAGTGTTGTGCTATTTTGGATGGCTCGGAGAAGGAATGCCCTTGTCGGACAGACAAAATATCCTTGTTAGGTGTAATAGTACACTGTTCTAGCACCAAGAAAGCCTTGGAGAAGACAACGGGCTCTTCCCATAGCACATTTTTTCCTTGGCTTGGTAATGCCATTTGTTGCCTTTGAAATTTGACCATGCCTCCATAATGGCTCCATTTGCCAAGGCCTGTAGGGTTAAATTCCTCTTTATGCTTTCGGGCACCCATATGCATAAGGAGCCTGGGTAGTCACTGCTGCAAGGCTTTCTGTTGTCACATAATCCCATTTTAAACAGGATTGTATTTTTCTAGTCCCTCTCTCTAATCCACCAGGAATCTCTGTGTGTGCCTTAAAGGGATGTCTCTGCCTTGCCTTCCTTGCTAGCATTTAATATCATGAAGACAAGGCCACACCAGTGAGCACAGCAAGAACTAATGGGATGTTAAATTTAAAAAAGGATCACAAAAATTAATAGGCAGTGCATAATGCAAACTGCAAAGGAACAGTGCAATGGTCAAAAGAGAAGAAGGAGGAGGAGGAGGAGGAGGAGGAGGAGGAGGATCTGCTACTTGCTTTGTCTTTTCCATGAGGAGATGAGGGCACAGCAAAGAGACAGTAGCAACCTCTAGGACAGTGGTGGTGAACCTTCGGCACTCCACATGTTTTGGACCTTAACTCCCACAGTCCTTTGTCAATGGCAATCTAAGCTCAGAATTATGGGAGTTGTGATCCAAAATATCTGGAGTGCCGAAGGTTCACTACCACTGCTCGAGGAGAGAGCCAGAACAACTAGCTGCCTTATCTCCCAGATCTGAAGAGAGCAGAAATCGAGTCCAGGCAGGTTTTCGAATTAAGTTCTTGTTTGACCATTCTTTAACCTCCATTATTGTATAAGTTTCGCTTTGATTAGGGAGTGCTCAAAGATGAGCTAATCCCCATTAACTAATCTGTGCACACTCACAGGGACAATTTTGGTTCATTTTATCCTCTTCCTTTCATAACAGGGAGCCCTATTAATGTCTCTGGGAAGCTTGCCTGGATGTGGGGAGAGTCCTCAGAAGGGTCGTTATGGGTTGTTTTTCCTCTACCCGTGTTGAAAATAACAATAATAAATATGAACATTTCACATCACATCATCATAATTTTGGCAAAACTAGGCAACTTGTTAGTGTGACTGAACAGTTCTAAAGGAAAATACATTAGGAATTCTGTATTGTTTCCAGATGTCCATTTTCCCAGAAAAGATTTGTTCCTCTCTTAGAGCCATAGCTGTTCATGTACTTCCTCTTTTTTATCCTTTCGTCCCACCATGTATGGGTAGAGTAACTGGCATGGTAAAGCATTAGACCGTATTTGTCCATTGAGAGGAGGAACCCTTCAAAGTTCATGGTGGGTGCAGTTGATTGCTGGTACTGGCAGTAGCCTAACATTTCCAACTGCTATGGCTACCATTTTCCCAGACTTAGGGCGCTTTTACACGACCTCTAAAATCCGCTGGCAACTTAAATTCGGACCAGAGATCGTGGGGGGTTGTCGCTCTTTCTGTGTTCCCACCCCTCCACACTCCATTGTTCCTGTTTGCATGAGGGGAGGGAGGAAAAAAGGGAGAAAAAAATGCAGGCTCACCTCCATCTGCTGGTGGAAGCAGGCCTGAGCTGCTCTGTAGTGAGTCCTGTCTCTTAAAGGGGCGGTGGGGACAAAAAAACAAACAGAAGGCGAGGGAGCCCAGCTACAATCCGCACTGGAAGATTTTTTACCTCCTGGAGGCCAGGCACTTGAAAAGTGCGCTGGGACGCGCTTAGGTGGGTGTGGTCATACTTAATTTTTTTAAAGTCCGGAGCTGGTGGGAAAACATTTTTAAGCTCCGGATCTGGGAGTCCTTTGCCTCAGATTTTAGGGGTCGTGTAAAAGCGCCCTTAGTTGCTTCCAAGGAATTGGAAGGTGATATCGCTGTCACTACCACCACTGCTGCTGCAAACCTCTCAAGAACATTCCCAGGAAATGGTCTTCTGTGCAATTCTGGCCGTACCCTGGCTTGGCAGACATGGGGGTCGTTACGCAGACTTCTGTGCAGTCATTCAGGACACAGAAAAAGTATTTACTAGGTTGTGGTTCTTGTGACATGTAGAGATGGGCACGACTCAAAAAAATAATTTTTCGTTTTTCGTTTTTCGTTTAGGGGTCCGTTTCGGTTCGTTTTCATTTTTGGGGTTTTTTTCCGCATTTTCCGTTTTCATTTTCGTTACGAAACGAAACAAAAAAACAAATGAAAATTTTTCATTTTCGTTAGCATTCTTTTCAATGCAATGTGCCTGCCATAACGAAAACAAAAAACACGGCAAAATTTTTCATTTCGTTTTCGTTTTTGTTTTGTTTTCTGGAAGATTTTCGTTTTCGTTTTCGTTGCGTAACGAAAACGAAAATTTCGCTGAGTCGTGCCCATCTCTAGTGACATGCTATCAATTTGCTTGTGACTTATGCTGGCCCTTTGAATGAGAGATCCATCTGCCAGCAGCTAGGAAAGGACTGAATATGTGGCTTATCTTGGACTGCCGTGGGAGAAGGCCTCTTAGGCCACTAAACCAGTTGGCACCATCATCCAGCAAAGGAAATATGTAATTTAATTTTTCATTTCAATTAGAGTTTCCAGTTTTCCCCTTTCAGGTTCTGAGGTTCTCTAGGCCACACTTGTGCCCTGGAAATGTCTTTGGGAGCATTGATATGGAGAACGGGAATTTAATAGCCAAAAGTCACCATTGGATTACTACCAGTGGTCCAGATCCTCGTGGCAGTTTTTGACTATTAAGTTAGAGCACAGGTTTTGGATTTTCCCTGATAGCTCTACACACTTCTGTTGGGCTCTTTGGATGATGTTTAGGGGTTGGACTTTTTGACCTGACATTTTTCCTCTCCTCCTTGGGGAAATGTATTCCCCTTTAAAATACAGCCATTATTGCTTTTCTTTTTTCCTATCTAGATTGTCGTGAATGTTGCTCCTATTATCATTATTATGATTAAATTTGCATCCTTGCATGTAAATTAACAAAGATGCAAATCTGTGGCTTTTGTCTTCTTTTGGATGATGCGGTTTCCCTTCTCTGGCAATGTATAAGTGACCAGAAGTGGAATTTACAATTGAATGATATGTGTTTGACTGTAACTAAAGAGTGTGGGTGAAAGAAAGAAAATGATGATGAGGTCAGCCAGTGCTCAATCAGTAAGTCAATTGAATGTATGTTTAATGTATAGAAATTTGCAGCACAGAAATTAAAATTGCCCTACCACTCTTTCAATGAAAACTACTGGTATTATTTTATTTTATTCTATGTTTTATTTGGAAACATAAGCAACAGAGTTATTTGAAAACACTCTTACAGAGCAGCTGTTCAATGTAACTGGTTGAAATGAATATTTGGTTGGAGCAAAAGGGGTGAAAGGAGCCCCTGGGAGGGATCAAAACAAGATATATTTTTCACCACATACAAAAATCTTAAATATGTAGAAATGCATAATGGTCCATCTTAGGTTCATGGATTTAATGTGTTCTAGTGTGGCATCTTTGCAGAAGAAATAACAAGTGAAGCTTCAAAATACACGCAGAGAAGGCTACAAACACAGAAAGCCTTCCTCACTAGGATAGAAAGTAACCATTGAGCTATCTGCAGTTGCACTAGTGCTTCTCTTGCTACTCCATCCAAAGTGTGGCTCTCCAAACTGAAACAATTAGGTAGCCACCACCTTTCTAGTCAACAGTACTCAGCTAGATGGGGAAATCCACTGGAAAAGTGTATGTGTGCGTGTGTGAAATTTCTGGCTCATATGGAATTTTCAAAGGCATCCCTAGACAAACATATGATAGTGAACTAGCTTATTTTCCATTGACTGATTTTTCTATAGAAATTCAAGCAACTCCAGCCAAGGGAGGAAGGGGAGTTTTATCAAATGTTAATAAAAATATTAATATCTTACAGTAGGTCTGTGGATCTTGCAGCCAACCAGATATCCACAACTGGGGTTCCTACAATCTCTTATATTCGCTCTACGTGGAGTTGATGGGGGAATGTATTCCACAAGGTTCCTTGCTGTATGTATGTATGTATGTATGTATGTATGTATGTATGTATGTATGT
>JAHTLZ010000327.1:17045395-17059937 GCA_023846285.1 Phrynocephalus versicolor
ATAGATAGATAGATAGATAGATAGATAGATAGATAGATAGATAGATACTTGTATATATAATTATAATTATCTTAGTCTTGGTCTTTGACTGTAAATAAAGAACGAGTCCTTCCACCAGCAGGTAAATACCTTTTCAGGCAACCTTACAGTATGTAAATAGCTGTGAAGGAAGGCGTTTTTAATTAGGGCTGGTATTAAATCTTGAGATTTTTAGATTGGAGGGGTACTCCACATTCTCTGCAGCGCTACTTTAGGGAAATGCATCAGATTGCTACGTATCTCCGTGAGGTGCCAGGATTCCATAACAGTGCGATGTAGAAGTAGTTTGAGTGTTGGGTTCAGTGGCCACCCAGCCCTCCCATGGATGCAGCTTCACCATTGCTTCCCAGTAGAGATGGGCACGAATAAAAAAAATGGTGTTTCGTTTGTCGTTTGTCGTTTAGAGGGTCCGTTTCGGTTTGTTTCCATTTTTCGTGAATTTTTGCAAAAAAATCATTTTCATTTTCATTCGTTTTGTTACCGTTTTGTTACCATTTATTTCAATTTTTTGCGATTTTTTTTAGCATTTAAAGCAGTTCACTGTATTGCCATAACGAAAACGAAACACACGACAAAATTTCCAGTGTTTCTGTTCGTTTCGTTTTATTTTAGAGACAACATTTGTTTGTCATTTCATTGCGTAACGAAACGAAAACACAAAAAGGAAAACAAAAAATTGTTCGTTTCTTGCCCATCTCTCCTTCCCAGCACTGGACATGCCTTCATGGGGGATGGCTACTTCTGAAGTCATGAGGATTGTCGAGTGCCGCTTCCATTTGAAACCGAAGCACCTTCCACCCTCCAGTGAGTGGGAGGTGATGGAGGAAGCCAAAAGCAACAGCTTCTTGGTTCCGTGCTAGCCCTTGGGAACAGTCCTACGACGGATGGCCCCTTGCAGGGACAGAGGCCCTTTTCTTAATGCAGGCCATAGTTTGACGTAGGGCCTCCCTTCTACGGTCTGTGGTCTCCTGCTTTTTATGGCCACCCTTCGCATTTGCATGGGCTGGGGGGGGGGGGAAATCTGTCATTTGTGCTTTCTCTCCACTGCTCCGTTTCCTTGGACTTGAGCTTAAATAAAAGCCCAAAGTGAGACAGTTTGTATTTTAAGCCTTGACATGTGCCAAAGAGTAGGTTTTGGTTTTATGAAAGGTTTGACTTAAGATTGGCATCCTTATTTTGCATTTCATTTTTTACGCATGCATTTTACGCACAGCTTTGCCCAGTAACATATATTTTTATAAGTACAGTGGACCCTGGTATAACAAACAGCTTGCATAACATAAAATCTGTAGAACATAAAAAATTCCAGAGATAGGGGAAATTTGCTTAACATAATCGCCTATGGGGGAAATCCGTACAACATAAAAATGGGATTGCTCCATTTTCAATACATTCCTATGGGAATTTGTATAAAGGAAAATTTGCTTACCATAATTTCATTTGGAACAAATTAATTCCTTTATACAAGGTACCACTTGTAATGTCTTTATTGCAAGGAATTTTTAATGTTTTACTAATGTCCCTATCTCAATGCACCTCCCAGAATATGCAAAGTGGTACACGTTCAAATAAATAAATAAATAAATAAATAAATAAATAAATAAATAAATAAATAAATAAATACCAGTATAAAATTCTGAAAAGCACAGAAGAATAACCATATTTGGGTCTAAAAATGGAAATTATTAAAATTGCTTCTCTGTGAATTGCTTCTTCACCATTCAGAGAGCTAGGAATGACTCTTGGTCTTAATTTAGTTACTGTCTTCCTTCCCGCCACACTTTGTTTCAATTTGCAAACCATTCTTTTTTGCCTTCCAGGATGGAAATTCAGTCATAGTTTCATGTTCCATAATCCATGGATAATCCTCTCATCACGTACACATTTTCCCCGTTGATGGAAATGTGTTTGTGTGCGTTTTGGGGTCCTATTCATTTGAATGTGACCTACATTTTGTTTTTAAAAAAGGTGTGTAGCAATGGTTCTAATTCTCAATGCTTTTTTTCCTAGTTGCCTCAGAAGGCATAAAAGAGATTATTTCAGTGAAAATATTGAAACAACTCCAATTCATTTTTTTCTCTCTCCATCCTCTACACAGGATCCCAAGTACACTAAGGGAGTTTTAAGTTCAGAGGACATGAAGCGTGGTTCCACCCGCCCTGCTATGCATTTAAACCCACCCTTTGTCCAGTGTTAGGAAGAGTATGTGACATGGTTTGATCATAACCTAAATGTAGGTCTGTCTTCACTCATTGGCTTATTACGCTACCAAAGCACTAGGGTTTAGGACTCAGCGCTAAGTGGAATTAATGCAAGACAGAAAGGTCTCATCCCCCTGAAGGTGGAGGGGAAGATAATCCCCCAGAGGGCAGAATTTCATTTTGCAAAAATAGAATGGGGTTTTAAACTCAGCTGAGTAATTAATGCCTCCAACACGGATCACGGCAAAGTAATTTACCCGCCTTCTCCTTTTCTTTGCCTTTTTAATATCCAGGTGGTGTTATCAACAACGGTGAACGTTGATGGCCATGTCCTGGCAGTATCTGACAATATGTTTGTTCACAACAACTCAAAACATGGCCGGAGAGCGAGAAGACTTGACCCATCTGAAGGTACGGGCCCTTTAACTCATGGCGAAGTTGGGATTGTCATGAAATAAATCTCACAGTCACAAGTGGTGGTGGTGGGGAAATGAGGTGTTGCCTATGTGTAAATAAAATGATGTACGCTTGCATAAGGAGTCCCAAACTTCTTTCACTTGTTCTGAGTCAGTTCCCATTCCTAGTCTATCCCTGTTTCCCCAGGGGGCTAATTAAAATTGGGTGTTTTTTAAAACACTTAGAAACATAGCATAGGATAGGCATGTCCATAGTCAGGCCCAGGGGCCTAATGCGGCCTGTTTTCAAATTTCGAGTCGCCCACAGCCTCTTCTCCCTGTCGGCTCAGCCTGTCACGCTTCCCCGCCAGCTGGCCCCTCCCCATGGAGGTGTCAACTTGCAGTTTTACAGTTTGCCTGCCCTCCCTGCCTCCGTCCATCCCGCCACCCACCTGTCCAGCCTACCCGCCCCAGGCTCCATTGCTACAGCATCCTCCCCACCTCCTTGCATGTTATAGAGACTTGTCCAAAGTCCAGCCCGGGGGCCAAATGCGGCTGAGTGGTTGGTCCCCCACACATTTTCACCTCACCAAATCTGGCCCTTCTTGCAAAACATTTGAACACCCCTGGCATAAGGTATATATCAAAGGTCATAACGGCCAGTGGTTCCCAACTTTTTTCAAATCATGACCCCTTTTATAACAGCTGAATCATCTGGCTCTCGGTTGTTTGCCATGCTCCTTGATTAAGTTGAACATTCATTTATGTATTTATTTAAAATATTTTTACTAGCCTTTCTCCTTAGAATAAAAAGAGGCTTGCATCACTCAAGGACAATATTTAGAGCGGTGGTGTCCAAGCTTCAGCCCTCCAGGTGTTTTGGACAACAACTCCCACAGTCCTTTGTCATTGGCAATACAGGCTTGGAATTCTGAGGTTTGTGGTCCAAAACATCTGGAGGGCCAAAATTTGGACACCCCTGATTTAGAGCTAACAATGATAAGCTTACAAATACCAAAAAGGATCAAACAAATGCCACACTGAAAACCAGTAAGTGTTCTGTTTATATACTGCCCCGTACCACTTCAAGTAGTCTCTGGGTGGTTTACAGTTTTAATTACAGTAATGCAGGCTACACATTGCCCCACCACCAGCAGCAAGCTGGGTACTCATTTTAACAACCTCAGAAGGATGGAAGGCTGAGTCAACCATGAGGCTGCAACTTGGGATTGAACCCCAGGTCGTGAGCACAGTTTTACCTGCAGTACAGGCATTTAACCACTGCGCCACGGGGCTCTTACATTATCAAAATCACAATTAAAGCAGAGTAAGGTATAATGATCCATTAACACCCTCCCAAACCCAAGCACAAAGGGAAAGCTTGTTTGAAGAGAAATGTCTTCACCTGCCTCTGATAGGACAAGAAAGATGGGACCAGCCTGACCTGCTGTGGGAGGGAGTTCCAAAGTCCAAGTGCAGCTACAGAGAAGAAACCCCTGATCCAGGCAATATTTATACATTTGTCCAAAGTCAGCCCACATCCTTCGTTCTCAGCCAGGGATACATAAATTACTCTCGAGAAACTAATGTGATTAAGATGAGCCATAGGCTTTTCCTGGTATGAAATCATAGGAGTATTATTTTTCGATTTTAGTTCTCTCTCTCTCTCTCTCTCTCTCTCTCTCTCTGTGTGTGTGTGTGTGTGTGTTGCATTGTTACAGTCATGACCAACTCTTCATGACTCCATATCCATGGAGTTTTCTTGGCAGGAATACTGGAGTGGTTTGCCAGTTCCTACTCCAGGCGCCTACAGCACCTGGTATTCCCTGGTGGTCTCCCATCCAAGTACTAACCAGGGCCGACCCTGCTTAGCTTCCGAAATCAGGCGAGATCGGATGTGCTTAGGGCATCTAGGCAGCTATTTTAGTTCTAGCAATACAAAATATTCCAGATAATAGTACTACACCTTTCACTTATTATCCTTGTGTTTTATACTTACTGTTCAGTAGCATTCCAGTCATATTCAACTAGTGACAGAATCATGACCTTGATGTTGTTGTTCTTGTTGCATTTGAGCCCAATAATACGATCCCAATTTTTTTGCCCTTAAAATTCAGGGAGCAAGACAAAAGGCACTTAACAAAATGCCAGCAAATATAAATTGTCTTCCTCAAAAAAAAAAAAAATCACAAACATATAAGCGTCTTGTTCCTGGCATCAAGGGACCAAAGCGCTTTGACAGCATGATTGATCGGACAAGTGCAGGTTCATTTGGTTTTCGTGCACGGGATGAGAGAGGACAACATGTTTTTCCTCGCCTTGAACGTTAAAAAAATTAAGTCTATCCTCAAATCTCTCCTCCAGCTCCTCTCTTCCTGATGCAGTTGCAGCCACCTCTGTAGTCTACCTAATGGTGTGGCAGGCTACGCTAGTGAGATACATACCTTGGTCACTTATACAATTATTTTCTGCAAGTAACATCATCAGATCAGTGCTATGGCTGAACCTGGCCCTCCGTGCTGCATATACAACAGGATCAGGCCATTCCCCGCTACCTTTTCGGTCTTCTAATTGTTTGTTTCGGTCAGGATCGGCCGAAACGCAATGTGCGAAGCATCCAGCAGAAATAATTTTCAGACGTCTCGCTCAGCTGGGCTTGACTTGATTTTGAGCAAATCAGGCACCCTGACATCTTAGTTAAACAGAAATGGAACCGCGTAAGATGTGTATGAAAAAGTGTCAGCCGTTCCCTTAAACAAACTGCACGAAACATAACAATGCGCAGAAGGAAACTGACACTAATTGATTTTCGTTTGTTTGGCTAAGCGAGGAATCACCCTCGTCTGCAGGCTGTGTTTCCAAGCAATTACAGATAGCTGGATCTGCTAAGCTTCAAATTGGATAATCGCCTCCACTCTCACTAGCCTTATTCTGGCACCAGTTAAAAATAACTAGAGAAGCCCCTTTTGGCCTTTTTCTCCTGGCTAGTGAAAGTGAGAAGACTCGGTGACCGTTACTGGAAGAGACAGGTTAGTCTATTATTTCATTAGAGGGTTGGCTTGGCTTCCCCCCCCCCCTTTTTTTAAAAAAAAATGTGCCCCCACATCAACCTAAAGGAGAATTAATGAACTGGAAGAAAATGATTGAATCAGTAAAGAATTCGGAGCAGTGTTAATTCTCCCCCAGCGGGCAGTGAAATGGTAGAAGGAAACTCCCAAGATTGCAAGGGTAGGAAGCCTTCCAGTTTTTCCTTGACTGATTGAATGTGATTGACGGGCCGTTCAAAGGAGGCTCGTATTTTTGGAGCCCTGCCAAAGCCCCCTTCCACCTCTGACCTTGTCAACATTGGGAATGGCGTGATGGATTGACTTTGGTTATGGACTGGAAAACCATATTGGGATCCTGATGGGATGTCGAGTCCAGGGGCCTTGCAAGTAAGGGATTTGGGAGGGGGGGCAATGAAAAGGCAAAACTGGGACACGAACAATGGGAAGCCTTTCACATTGTGTTGCAGTTCCAGGATAAATGCTAGTTTGTTCAAAAGTGTTTGAGCAATCACGACAGCCAATGATTTCAACACCTTTTGACTAGCAGTCTTAAACCAAACAAAAAAAAAAGGATGATGCTACCAAAAATGACAGGTTTCTGCTAATTAAAGGGTCATCAATTTCAGGCTGCATGCAGCTCACATGCAAAGTCGAACAACCCAAAATTAAAGCAGGGGTCAGAAATGCAATGGGAAATGTTGGCACCTGGGAGAACTAACACCCAGGTGCCACTTTGAACTGAGGTTGGGCATACCCTGAAAGAAGCAGGAGGAGGAGAGGTTCCTCAGCCTTTCTCTAAATTGGCGTAACAGTGCCCTGATTTGCTGATGACTTTATTATATGATTGTTTTCTTGTGCCTCTGTTTTATCACTTGCCAGGGAGGTGTGTTTCCATCATGAGCTCTCGCTCTCCGGCCGTTACACATGATGGCATTCCTTACAATAATATTTAACAATGCAATATTTATGCACTTTTGAGTGGTCTTCAATTGTGGCAAATGCCTTTGGCTCAAGCGGTGAAAAATCAGCTTGACCCCCGCAGTCCTTGCCAGAAGATCCCAAGATCATCAGAGGGGGCTCTCCACTCGGTTTTGTCACCAGCACAGGCACAGACGATGGGGACACCCAAGAGGGTCTTCTCTGTGGCAGCTCCCAGGTTATGGAATACTCACCCTTGGGAGATCAGGCTGCCTCTCCCCCGTTTTATCTTACCAACGACTGCTGACGATCCATCATTTCAGGCAGACTTTTAACCAGCATAACTGAGTCTCTGAATGCGGCTTTTTAGTTGCAATAATTTTTGACATTTTACCCATTCTAATTATTCAATGTATTTTAATCATCTTTAGAGTGTTTTATTTACTATAGTGTATATATCATCATTTTTTTAAAATTCCATCTTTTTTAATACTGTGAGCCCCCTTGAGTCCCCTTTTCAGGAGAACAATGGCCAATAAATGAATAAATAAACCTGGGGTCTCTCTCTCTCTCTCTCTGTTTTGCTTGTGCCCTGACGTTGTCCTTTAGCCACGCCCTGCATCAAGGCTATTAGTCCAAGCGAAGGGTGGACCACAGGTGGCGCCATGGTGATCATTATAGGAGACAACTTCTTTGATGGTCTACAGGTCGTGTTTGGGACCATGCTGGTATGGAGTGAGGTAGGCACAGTTGGGCTACGGTCGCAGTTCGTTAAGCTGCTCTCCTCTTCGAAAGGGTAGGGGGCTTGGGTTTGTTCTCATTATCGTTTCTAAGGGCACAAGAGCATACCACCACTTTTACTGTCTAGGGTCCATTCAACGGAATCCTTGGGTTTGTCGCTTGGGGAAGCATTTAAAACACCCTGGGTTTGCCATGTTAGATGTAGCTAGTTACTGAGGTGGTGGGGTGCGTCTCACTCACATGTTTACAAACATGCCTGGTTGAGCAGCCTTGGTACTAAGGGGCATCTTAAGCTTCTCCTACAATTTATTCTTCTTCTGCACAACTTTTAACAGGGTCCTGTTCTCCATCTTATATGGGTACATTACTTTACTTGCAGTGGAAGTTAGGTTTTCAGCAAGGAACCATTCTTTGTGGTCCACTATCTATCTATCTATCTATCTATCTATCTATATCTATCTATCTATCTATCTATCTATCTATCTATCTATCTATCTATCTATCTATCTATCTATCTATCTATCTATCTATCTATCTATCTATCTATCTATCTATCATCTATCTATCTATCTATCTATCTAATCATTTGGGTTCATTGAGGGTCTCTGAGTGTACAGCTGCTTTCGCTCACAAATACTTATTTCCTACAAGCAGAATATGCAAAATGAAAGCTATTGCTACTTTTGGTGGGGAGGTAATGCCCACATTCAGCTCTGATCAATAACTACCTAATTATTCTGGAACAGGACACCTACACCTTGTGCCCTTTAAATGTACGGGTTAGGCTGACTGATGATGTTGACAGATGCTGTCTCGGGCATCTAAGCAGCACCAAGTTGGAGAAAGCTGCTCTAGAAGCCCCAACTGAGAATGATGATGTTTTTTCTGGAAAAGCTCTAACATCCTAACGTGTGTCTCCTTGATATTTTCCAGCTGATAACCCCACATGCCATCCGTGTACAGACACCCCCTCGTCACATCCCTGGTGTAGTTGAAGTAACATTATCGTACAAATCCAAACAGTTTTGCAAAGGAGCCCCTGGAAGATTTATTTATACAGGTATGTGCGAATCATGCACCACAGAGCAGAGGTGCCATATTCAATTGTGCTTTATTGCAAGTGGAACCCACATGTACTGAGTACCAGCCAAGCTCCCACTGTATTCTCTATAAGCACAGAAATATGACAGTCTGAAGAGGGGGAGGCGGCTGTACATGGGTAGCTTCTCCATGTGACAGGGAACACCAGTTTTTCCACATACATTAAGCTCATGTGAAGCGGGTACATAGGTACTGCAGAATTCCCTCTCTTATGCTGCCAAACTCCGTGATGTTTAATGTTTAAAGTTGTTTTGAAAAAAGCAACTCTAGAAATGGAGACAAATCAGAAAAATGGTGATTCGTTTTTATTCATGATTCGTCAAGGTCAATAAAACACACACACACACACACACACACACACACACACACACAAATTTATGATCTTTTTTCTGATGAATTGATCAATTAATTTGTAAATTTGTTTTTTTAATTCAAACTCCTATAAAATAGTCTACAAGGCACCTAGAGACACCAGATGTGTTAGAAAGCTTCCCATGACTTTTCCTACAAGCCCTGCAAGTTTTGTGATGTCTGGGTTCTGGATGTCTGAGATAAAATGTATCAAAAAAAAAAAAAGCAAAAAAAGGAAGTGCAGTGTTTTCTATCATGTGTTTCCAACGTGTATTTCTGGAACTGGCCACTAGAGGGGGCAGAAGACTGTGCTATATATTGGATTTGCATATCCATAGTTTTCAGCATACACAGGGAAGGAGGCTTAAAACTTACCCCCTCCCCCCCAGGAAACCATGGTCCTATATTGACATAAACAAGTGGTAAGGAATAGTGGAATCACAATGCTTAAATCTCATGGCTAGTTCTTCTCACAGTACTTTGAATTCACTATGTGTATTTAATTAAAAAGGTAAAGGTTCCCCCGCACATGTGTGCTAGTCATGTCTAACTCTAGGGGCAGTGCTCATCTCCATATTCAAGCCAAAGATCCAGTGTTGTGCAAGTCCATGGCCATGTGGCTGGCGTGGCTGCAAGGAAACACTGTTTTTTACCTTCACGCTTTTTACGGCGGTACCTATTTATCTACTTGCTTTCAAACTGCTAGGTTGGCAGGAGCTGGAGTTATCAGCAGGAGCTCGCGCCGCTGCGTGGCACCTGGGATTCGAACCGCCAAGCTGCCAACTTTCGAACCGCCAAGCTGCCAACAGTTTCGGAGCCTTAGTCCACTGAGCCACCATGCCCCTTGTGCATTTATTTAAATACCATTAAAAGGGGACCTCCAAAAAGTTTTAGCACAGGCACAGATCAGGGTTAGACTGCAACACATTTCCCTGTGCATTGTGCAATCATTAGGAAAAAGATGTCACTGGTGCGCTCCACAAACAGTTGAAACTTCGATCTACTTCCCTGTGTGATCACACACTGAATTGCAGTGTTCTTTCTGTGTGGTGTCACCACTACTGATTCTTCTTTCCCTTTTTGGAACATGGCTGCAGCTAGCTGCTATCAAGGCTTTGCTGTTTGAGTAGAACTTGGGGCTAGAGATGTGCACGAACAACCAAACCAGTAGTTCGTTCAACAGTTTCCAACCCCGCTTCCTCTGGCAGGTACCCACTCAGAAACACCACCCTGACTTTCCTGCCCCGCCTCCTCTGGATGGTGCTTCTGAATGGATGCTGGCTTAGAGGGGGCAGGTCCGGGAAGTTCAAAACACCCGTTTAGCCAAACAAACAAACAAACAAACAAACAAACAAACAAACAAACAAACAAACAAAACAAAACCAAACAAACAAACAAACAAACAAACAAACAAAACAAACAAAACAAAACAAAACAAAACAAAAAAACGAACCAGCACAAACTGACAATTTGGCAGTTTGTGCCCATCTCAACTTGGAACCTATGATTCAGTGAACCAGCCAGGGTGAAATGCAGACTTTTTTTTTAAAGTACTGTATATGACTTCCATTTGGCCACAGAGCAGAATGTAAACACGGAAATAGCTGGAGATTGTTTTCAGATTCACCCGATTGGGGTGGGGGTGGGGAGAGAAAAGTTGTTTTGCTGCTGTATACGAGGTGCTGCTCCATAAAATTAGCAAGGGGGAATCAAGTAATTTCCCAGCCTCTCTATCTAAGTAGATCATGACATGCAAAACGATAAACACAACGATTAAGCACAGCTGCACCTGGCGTAAGCAATTCCCCCAGCTCATTTTGGCTGGTAGCAGAATAGTTTGAAGAAAAACACAAAACAATAAAATAAGAAATTCCAAACCGTATAATTATCCTGGCATGTTGTTTTTCTTCGTCAATCACTATATTAGCGGTATTCAAATACCTGTTATGAGCCTGGTATGATTGTTTTTAAAAAAACATAATTAACAGTCAGTTATATTTATATATTTGGGTCTGTTTTTCTTTATGAATCTGTATGTTGTTTTGAAATGCCCCATGTGGCTGTGATAAGGAAACACTGATCTGAACAAAGGCTTTGATAAAATAAAATTTGGAAGCAAAATGTTTTTCACCCTCCAGGCTTTTAAACCTTCATCACTGGTGCCATTTGTTGATTGTAGGTAAATTCCATTCATTCCATAGGCAGTGGTCTTGTTTATACATTTTTAATTAGTGTCAAGACTGAGGACTCCGATTTCAAAACGTCTTCCAAACAACATGCGACACTAACCATGTGATTCAACCTTTTTGTGTGTGTGTGTGTGTGTCAGAAACAGTGTAGAGCTTAACATTCAGGATAAGGTTGTGATGGTCCTTCTGTAGGAAAAAACATAGAAAAATGGAATCAACTGGACATTATGTGTAGCTGAACGGTGAGAAGAGAGACAGAAATTTTGGAAGCAATACACACGAGAGGCAGACTGACTATAAATCAAGATCTCTGTGAAAGTCTACTCCAAAAGGCCGAGGCTGGGACGAGAATTTTTATCACCAATGTGGTGGCGATGGTGCAGAAAGATTTTGGGAAGTTCGCAGCACAAGAGCTAAAGATCTAAGAAGAAATCTTCAATATTTAATAGGAAATCCAATATTCATTTCGTGTTCAAACAGATTAGGCATTAACTGAACAAGAATGGCACCGAGGCAGCTTGTTTGAAGAGGAGACAGCCATAAACTGTTAAAAAGACAACTATAAAAATTAAAGATAAATTCCAAGGGTAAATCTAAATGCCACAGAGGGAGCTGTTATTGGCACGCATATGTTCCCTGTAATGGGCGCTTATAATAGGTTGCAGCAAAGTATGTCACGCTCACGTTGCAGTAGTTAAGGATATGTCAGCAGTTCCTCTCAGTGTTATCAGTCAAGGCATGCTGTACAGCTGCTGGCAGACTGAGCTCCCTGGTTATGGGTTTGAATGGCTTTCTCCGTAGCCCTGAGAGAGATGGAGAGGACCAATAGACCTTCTGCTGCATAGCTGAATAAGGGGGTCACCAGACGTCTCCAAAAGAGCATCTACTGATGCTACCAGGAAGGGTCACTTTAACAAGAGTGGCCTTCCGTTCTGTGAGCCTTCCATCTTGTGGGTCTTTGTTCCAGCCCAGCCAAAAAAAGAGAAGTTCTACAGAAGCTTGGGCACAGATATGGGTGAGGCAGGCTATGGCCTTGCTGGGGATCCTAGTTAGACCAAGGGGGTGTGAAATGAAGGTGAACCATAAATTTGAGGACTTGCTACTAACTTTCGTCAGACTGAGGAAGCTGCTTGGATGAGTAGTGAAATGTTTCAGTCTCTCAAGAAGTCCATTTGCCACGACTCCACTTCCAGATGAACTCACCTGGATGAGGGAGAATCTTCCCAGAAATAGCAGTAACTGTTTATTGGGGAGCTTGCATTATTTGATGTAATATAAGCTAGTCCAGCAATGGCTTTCTCTGTTGCTGCTATCAAACTCTGAAACTCCCTCCCACAGGAGGCCAGGCTGGCTCTCCCTTTGCTGCCCTTCCACAAGCAAAGGAAGATTTTTCTCTTCAGGCCTGCTTTCTCTTAGGTGGTTACTTTACTTTCTTCTTTGTTCCGCGACTAGTTTTGTACGGTGACAGCGTTGGTCGTGATCATGTGGTTTTGTCCCTATTTCAGTGTTCATGGTCGTGATAGCTTGTCTCGTGACAAGTTTTACCTCACGGTCTTGTACTGTGGCAAACACTGAATTTGTCTAGCTTTCTTTTTCCTTTGGGGGGGGGCTGGGCTTAAACATTTATTTTTCAATATTTTGCTTCTGAACACTCAAAATTATAAAAAAAAACAGACACAGTTTTCTGAGAGAAATGAATTTATTGTTGCGTGACAGTCATTACTACATGGTGTCTTGTCTCGAAACAGAAAGCAGGAACAAAGAGTGACAAGGGAAAACCCTACCCCAGCAATAGGTACAGGATTGTTGTGCGTCACACCCATTCCAGGGGCATGGCCGAGACAAAATTCAGTAGTTTTGTGATGGATGTGAAGTAACATTTTTTTGTACCGCTCCTAAGCACAACACTAACAGAGACAAAACAGACATGAAATAACCACCTTAGTGACTGGAGCCTGGGAGGTATCTTTCAATGGAGTGTTGTGCCTTTTTGCTTTGAATCCATTTTTAATATGTGTACATTTACTGTTTTTTAGCTTTTAAATGCTGTCTTTTAATGATGTGAGCTACCTTGGGCTCTTTTCAAGGAAATATTTGGGGTGAAAATATTATAAATAGAGAAATAAAGGGTGGGAATATGTGACTTTCTAAACTCTGAACAATCTTGAGAACATGAAATTTGATTTTGAAATGACCAAATAAAAGGTGAGATTCTCCACGCAATGTGGAACCAAGCGTTACATGCTATCATGACCAAATAAATACATTTATAAGATCTTTCTTGAATAGTAGCCAGATTCTTTTTTTTTTAAAGCAAGAAATATGAATATTCCTATGAGTTATTTTTACTTAAATATGTACATCTCAGTTGTTTTCATAGTGGGATTTAAAAAGAAAAAAATAACAACTCAAGTTTATAATCCCTTTTTCCTTGACCCAAGGCATGCAACTTACTAAAGCGATTAGACTTACCGACAAGAAGAGAAATGGCAGATAGTGATATATACGATCTCAGGAGAATTCTGACAAATTCTCACGATTATTGTTGCAACTTCTCTGCCTGGCTCCCCAATGGGAAATAGATCCTGTGGCAGTTGAAATGTGTATTATTAAATTTCTTAAGCAGTCTAGAATGGTTCCCAGTGGGCAGAAAGAGACTGTCTATGTATAGTAAAGCTGAAACTCTCAGGTCTAAGGTTTCTGTAATCCACTCCCTCTTGGTTTCCTCCAATAATAGTTCAACTCAACATCATAACTCCATCACAGTGTATTATGACTTCTGGCTTCCATATTGTTCCGCTCAGGACAAGCAAGCAAAAAGATGTGAGGCTGATCAATTTTTTTTTCTGTTTCATTCAGTCAGAGCTGGTGTCAAGACCAACCCCACAAATACAACAATGTTAATTTCCAAGTACAGCCCCTTCTCACTTAACAATGGAGTGCCCTTCCTACGACAAAGTTATTAAGGGTTGTTAAGCAAGGAGCTTAGGGTAGATGTCTTGTCTTGAGGCTACCCTTTTTGCAGCCAGGTCAGAGCAGGCAGGCTCTCTGGGAGACCATGGCAGAAGCAGAAGAAAAAGGAGGGGAACATACAGTAGAGATGTATGGTAGGGATGCTTTGGCCCAAGCCCTGTTCTCATCCCCATGGGAGGCTCCTATTGCAATGTTTGCAGCAACACCTGTTTCTTGGAAACAGCAGAGGAGGAGGAAGGTGTGTGTGTGTGTGTGGAGGATTGTAACCCTCCTTCCTTCCCTCTGAATTGCTGTCAAGATAGGTGCAGGCAAGCAGAAGTAGACTGGATGCTTTGGCCCAAGCCCTGTGAGATGGAAAATCTGGTTCTTCCTGTGGCAGCCACTAGGTGGCAGTGGCTTTGGCCGCTGCTACTGGCTGTAAGCCTGAGCGGTCATTAAACAAGTAGGTTGTTAAGTGAGGAGTCCTTGTACCTCCCAATCAGCAACTGCCCCCCCCCGGCAATGTTAATTAATACTTTCCGTCTTCATACCCTTCCTGTTTTATGGCTACTTCTTCAGCTCAGCTGGGCCATTGGTACTGCTGATCC
>JAHTLZ010000327.1:17059947-17118754 GCA_023846285.1 Phrynocephalus versicolor
AAAAAATAACTTGCTTGTTCCATGCAGGACATTATTCTGAAGCGAGCTGCAGATATAGCAGAAGCTCTTTACAGCGTTCCAAGGAATCCCGGTCAGATCCCTGCTTTGTCTAGCTCTCCGGCTCACAGTAGCATGATGGGAATCAACTCCTACGGCAGCCAACTGGGAGTCAGCATCTCAGAGTCCACACAAGGGAACAATCAAGGTAATGAGGGCGGTAGCAGCCAGGAGGGCCAGGATTTTCAGATTTTCTGAAATGCCAACACCATTATTCTCTATTCTGTGAGTCCTACATACTTTACAGACACCTCCTCACAAACACCTAAATAGGATGCCCCTGGGAGAAAGGTCTCAACCGGAAACCTTTGAGGATTCATTAGGCCTAACCCTGCTCAAGCGTCCAGCTAGCGTCACTGCAAGAACAGGACGCTTTGGTGGATCTAAACTTAGAACCACCAGCATATAAGAGCACTGTAAATAATATCTAAGGCTGCTTTCACATGACCCCTAAAATCCGCTGGCAACTTAAATGCAGATTCCCCAATGTGGTTTTGGTTCCGCTTCCCGTGTTTCCACCTCCTGCACTCTGATTCTATTGCTTCTGTCTGTGGTGAGGGGAGAGAGAGAAAAATGCAGGCTCACCTCTGCTTGCCGGCAGCAGCTAATTGTTGTTCCAGCCTGTTAGGATTCCTGTCTGTTAAAAGGGGGGGGGGTGGAACTCAACAAAAACAAACAAAAAGCGGAGGAGGGCCAGTCATGGAATGCTTTAAAACAGCAACAAGGATTTTACCTCCTCGAGACCAGGTACTTGTAAAATGCACTGGGGTGCGCTTAAGTGGGCGTGGTCGTACTTTTTTTTTTAAGTCCGCTGCTGGTGGGAAAATAATTTTATGCTCCGCATCTGCAAGCATTTTGCAGCGGATTTTAGGGGTCATGTGAAAGCAGCCTAAATGTTCATAATGAAGCAGCAGTTTGCACCTCTACATACCTATAAATTAGAATATGAACATGTAACCTCCTGTTCTGTTCTGTCTTGGATAACTCTTTTTGGGGGTTGTTATAATTTCCCAACCACTCACTGGAAGATACACAGAGACCTTTCCTTCTTATAATATAGGTTGAGAATGTGTGTTAGCATTAAAAAAAGAGAACAAGCACAAAAATCAAAATGAAATGCACAAGTGCCATGAAATGAGTAGTGTTTCAACAGAATAATTGACTATTGATTTGCCAGCCAGATTCCTTTTTTTTGGGGGGGGGGGTATTATTGTCACAAGCAAGTAAGCAAACAAAATATATTCCTCTAATTGCATTCAGTTGGAGACCTGCTAAAATAGTCTATATTGGTCAAATAGTGCTTATGTTTGCTGGGGAGAGGCGTGATGCCTTATTACCGTATATACTCAAGTACAAGTGGACCTGAGTATAAGTCGAGGCCCCTAATTTAACCCCCCAAAACTGGGGAAACGTATTGATTCGAGTATAAGTCTAGGGTGGGAAATGCAGCTGGGCCTGGCAGCTCCTCCTTTGTGAGCTGGGGGAGTGATGTGTGATGTTTAAAATGACTTTTAGCCACTGATGTGAGTGCTTGGGTCAGTGGCTAAAAGTCAATTTAAACTTTGTGCGCTGCTCCCCTGTGATGCAGAAGGGGGTCATGAGAAGCAGCATGCAATGTTTAAAATGACTTTTAGCCACCGACCCAAGTACTTGAGTCAGTGGCTAAAAGTATTGACCCAAATATAAATCGAGGGCCTCTTTTTTCAGCCCCAAATTAGGGCTGAAAAACTAGGCTTATATTCGAATATCAGTATGTGGAAACGTTTCTTCCTTTTAAACTTTCCAAAAGTTTCCTTGCTGCTCAACCCCCCCCCCCCAAGAAAAGCCCCACACAACCCTTCTATGCAACAGAGAATGAGCCTCTGTATCTCTCTTGAAATCGCTGAGAAGCTGCAACCTTGACCATCGGTTGCAGCCAAGCCCACATTAATGTAATAAACACGAGAAACAACCCTGCGATAATTTCTTCCAGAGGCTGAAATGCCCTGCCACGTCCTTTCAACCGTCAGATGTGATCAGCCGAAAATGCACACATTGTCAAACAAAGGTGTCGTTTGACAGTCCTCCGGTGCAACGGGCTTTAGGGCTGAGAACCTGGAAAGAGATCTTATTCAAGCGATCCTTCCATCTCAGGCTGCTCTTTGAGGATGGCTGTTTTTGTCAGCATTATCACGCACCTTGGCAGTACACCCTGGATTAGAAAGGCAGGCCTTGGCGACAACAGTGATGTCCCTTTTTAAAACATCCAGTCCGCTTTGAGAGATATATACAAAAGAGAATGAGGGGCAAAGAGGGGAACAGGCTTGCTCGTTCATTGTGTAGCAACAACGAGGCAAGTCCAGGACACTGGATTTGGCGGAATGGAAAGCACCACTGCCTGCCCGTGTTGGCAGCGTAAGAGCAAAAGTAGGTGTTCTCACAGGAGCATAGAGCAGGCATGTCCAAACTTTGGTCCTCCTGATATTTTGGACCACAGTTCCCAGAATTCTAAGCTTAGATTGCGAATGACAAAAGACTCTGCGAGTTGTGGTCCAAAACATCTGGAGGGCCAAAGTTTGGACATGTCTCAGATAGGCAAGAAGACAAGATTGAGATGTCTGGAGCATGTCGGAAGGTGGGATAGCACCTCACTTGCCCTGATAGATGAGACTCAGCAGTAAGAGGTCCTCTTTGTGAAGACCCATGCCAGGGATGCAGAAAAGAGAGCAAATTTTCTATTGACACGACTCCACAGAGCTTGCACAGCATCAATGCCGATGCTGTCCTTTTGCTGCTTGTTGTCGTTCAGTCGTTCAGTCGTATCCGACTCTTCGTGACCCATGGACCAGAGCTCGCCAGGCCTTCCTGTCTTCTACTGCCTCCCGGAGTTTTGTCAAATCCATATTGGTTGCATCGATGACACCGTCCAACCATCTCATTCTCTGCCGTCCCCTTTTTCCTTTTGCCTTCAATCTTTCCCAACGTCAGGGACTTTCCCAAGGACTCCTCTCTCCTCATGAGGCGGCCAAAGTACTGGAGCCTCAGCTTCAAAATCTGTCCTTCCAGTGAACATTTGGGGCTGATTTCTTTCAGGATGGGTCGGTACTAGGCGAAGATTAATGACAACAGAACTTGGAAAGTACAAAGTAAAAGTAACCACAAGCAAGGGGAGTAATGACTGTATAACATTTCTGAATACAAGGAGTGGTACAATTCGGCCCCTCCCCAAGGTATAATCAATAATGTTTCCTAGTTAGTTTTAAAGGGACTTCTTAAGAGCCCTTTTGGAAGCAATTTAAGTAGTTTTTATAAAAATGTTCTTCTCTTACATCCTGTTACGTCTGTGGCTGGCATCTTCAGAGGGCAAGGAGCTCAGGGAACTAGGAGTTCTCTCTGTGCTCTGGGCCACAGAGTCTGGCGAAATGTCCGGAAGAAAAACTTCCAGAACACAGCCAAACAGCCCAGAAAAACTCCCAACAACTATCATGAGATAAATGGTTTGCCAAAGCAAATGGAATTGAGGGAAATATACTGTAGATATAAAATGCACATGGACTTTGTCTGCCCTGACTACCACATGCAAGGTCGCGATCATTGCATTAGAGAAAAGGAAACAGGCTGATTGACCCATTTCCTAGTCTTGGTGGCTCACGGAAGCCAGGGGGAGGGAGATCGTGCCATCATCCTCATCTATGTGTACTCACGGAGAAGGTCTCTTCCTTTGTAGGCTACATCCGCAACACCAGCAGCATCTCTCCACGAGGTTATTCCTCCAGTTCGACCCCTCAGCAGTCTAATTACAGCACCTCCAGCAACAGCATGAACGGCTACAGCAACGTTCCCATGTCTAACCTGGGCGTTCCTAGCTCACCCGGCTTTATTAACGGCTCTCCCACAGGATCGCCCTACGGCTGTGAGTATTCTGCCTTTTCCTTCTCATTGTTGTTGTTTATTTCCCCCCCCTTCCTCTGTGCTGACCTGTGCTTTGACTTAGGCCAAGAGGCAATCTGTTGGAAAATGGCTTGTCCATTACTCTGGAGGGAGCGAGCGGAAAGCCTTCTCGACCTCGCCAGCAGAAATTAAGTGCCAAGGTGTTGCGGAATGAGATCGCGAGGGCACGCAGCTGCTTCCGCCATCTCTACCCAGGCCAATCTGCCAGACGTGTAGCTAAAACCTTGGAAGCTGCTCTGAGAAGTAATCAGTTACGGGACCAAGAGACCTCAAAAGTATTTAGTCCCTGCTAGTGTTATAATTGTCGAAAAGGATGTGGTTCCCTCTCCTTTTCTTGGAAGTCACTCAATTCTTGGTTGTTTTTTTCTGGGCGGTTTGCTGGCTGGCAGATTGGGTTTGTTTGTTTGTTTGTTTGTTTGTTTGTTTGTTTGTTTGTTTGTTTGTTTGTTTGTTTGTTTGTTTGTTTGTTTGTTTGTTTGTTTGTTTGTTTGTTTGTTTGTTTTTACAACTTATATGCCGCCCACTACCCAAAGGTCTCTGGGCGGCTTACAATCAAAAGAATTAAAACAGTTTAAAATAGTTAAAAATAGAATATCCATAAATAATCAAAGCAATCATAAAAACCTTACACTAAAATCATTACACTAAAATTGTCATCAGAGGACCCGCAGTCTATATTAGTGGTGGCGAACCTTTGGCACTCCAGATGTTTTGGACCACAACTCCCAGAATTCCAAGCTAGTATTGCCAATGACAAAGGACTGTGGGAGTTGTGGTCCAAAACGTCTGGAGTGCCGAAGGTTCGCCACCACTGGTCTATATTGTATCAATTAAAAAACTTCTGGAACAGAAAGGTTTTTACCTGGTGTTGAAATCTAATCAGTGTTGGTGCCTGGTGGATCTCAATTGGGAGGGCATTCCATAGCTTGGGGGCAGCTGCCGAGAAGGCCCTATGTCTACAAGCCATCCCTTTCACCTCCTTGAGGGATGGCTCTTTCAAAAGGGCCCCCTGGCTCGATTTTACTTGCTGGCTAGGTTCGTATAACCCCTTTCTCTCAACACCGGGACCCCAAGACATTCACGGGATTATAAAACAGATTCAACGAATACAGATGTCGACGAGAAATAGGCCCAAGCTGGAAAATGATTAATAGAGGTGGTTCGTGGCTACCCACGAGCTGGAAAAGACGGCCAGGTCATGCTTCATCCCCCCCTGCCCCCAGTTTTTGCATGGGGGAGGACATCCTAATGCTTCCAACCAATCTGCCACTTGCCTCCCTCCTTCCCACTGTCCTGTCGCTTCACTTCCTGATCCTGACACCTCCTCCTCTTTGTCCTCAGCAGATGGACATGGGCATGCACAGGTTTAAAATATTATTTGCACCCGTTCAGGTCATATCCATTTTAAATGAAATAAATTAAATAAA
Source organism: Phrynocephalus versicolor (assembly GCA_023846285.1). Classification (NCBI taxonomy): domain Eukaryota; kingdom Metazoa; phylum Chordata; class Lepidosauria; order Squamata; family Agamidae; genus Phrynocephalus; species Phrynocephalus versicolor. Next base: position 17,065,362 of record JAHTLZ010000327.1, read on the forward strand.
TAAATAAATAAATAAATAAATAAATAAATAAATAAATAAATAAATAAATAAATAAAAAGTATTGGTCTGTGTTTTCTATGTTGTCACTTTTCCCTGTCAAACATACACCACATGTAGGTACACCTGAGAGTTCTCAAATCTCGGCCCTTTCCGCACCTGCATCATAAATATTTATGATATTTAAAACAAGTCTCTGTTTTGTGTCTCCCCTTCCCTTTGCATGAAAAAAAAAATGCAAGTATATCTCAGACCACCTTTACTGAAAAATTCCAGCCACATTTACAGTTGTCTGTATTCTGCCTTTCCTTTCACTTTTATCCCCCTAGACTTTTACTTCCTCTCACCTAGGACCAATATCATAAAAATAAAATTAACCAAAAAAAAAAAAAAGCCCATGCTTAACAGGATAAAATACCCTGGCTAAGGCTATAGTAAATATTTTACATTTTTCTTCTGACCGCTCACACCTTGTAACCAGAAAGCTTGCAAGAATATTATTTGTTATTATTTGCTTCCTTCCAGTTGTGAGGTGGCTCACAATGTTCCTTAAAACTGATATGCAGTACTAAAAAAACTGAGGGGTCTTTCAGACAGCGTAGTTTTGTGCCTTTTGTTTCTCTTATTCTGTCACTTGCTAAGGATTTCCCAAACATCACATCTTGACCACGAGTGGTTTGTTGTTGCCTTCCATTTCAGTGCTGTACTTGTGCTTCTCAACAAGAGATGAGATTTTCAGATTTCATGGACTACAGATCCCACAGTTCTCCAATCGGCCAGTTCTACAGACAGACAGACACTTGACAGACACCTAAATGTGGCTGGCTTGGGAAGCGTGGAGGCTGAGCTAGGCCTAACTCGGCCTAGCTCAGGGGTGTCCAAACTTTTTTTGCAAGGAGGGCCAGATTTAGTGAGGTGAAAATGTGTTGGGGCCAACCATTCAGCTGCATTTGGCTCCAGGGCCAGACTTTGGACAAGTCTCTATAACATGCAAGGAGGGAGGATGCTGCAGCAACGGAGCCGGGGGTGGGTAGGCTGGGAAGGTGGCTGGGGAGGGGGTGGTGGTCAGAGGCAGGGAGGGCAGGCAAAACATAAAACTGCAAGCTGATGTCCCCATCCAGTATGGGGCAGGGCCAGTTGGTGGGGATGCATTACAAGCTGAGCTGGTGAGGAGAAGAGGCCACAGGCCACTCAAAATTTGTAAACAGGCCAGATTCGTTATATGAGGCAGTCCTATACCTGGAAATTGTGATTCATTATCCAAAAAAATTCATTATCTAGGCATTCACTATCTGACATATTGTGTGTTGGGTAATTACAGTCGTCACCAACTCTTCGTGACCCCATGTCCATGGAGTTTTCTTGGCAGGAATACTGGAGTGGCTTGGCGATTCCTACTCCAGGCACCTACTGTGCCTGGTATTCCCAGGTGGTCTCCCATCCAAGTACTAACCAGGGCCGACCCTGCTTAGCTTCCAAAATCAGGCGAGATCGGATGTGCTTAGGGCATCTAGGCAGCTTATCCAAGGTATTACTGTAGTCTTAATTCCACAAAGCTTCGGCAGTCGAGTCTATGAGGGAGGCAATAACAAGAAAACAGCCTCTGATCAAACCTTAGGATTGAAGCAGGCTCCGATTGGGATGGGAGAGTCATTCAGAATACCTTGGACTCAAACCATGGACTTTTTTTTTTCATAGATCGTTACCAGCTCTCGTATCTGTGCTAATCCTGCTGAAAAAGCAACTTTTTAAAAAGTTGAAGTGGTTTAAAACACACACACACACACACACACACACACACACACACACACACACAGAGCTCAGTAAGGGTTGAAGATGCTGCAGAGCTATGTTCAGTGTCAGTTAGGAAAGAAAAGAAGAAGAAAAAAAAATGGAATGGACCATCCCAGAAAAGGGGGGGGCACAGCTGGCTGAGACTCACACCGAGTTTTCTAGGAAGGTCACTGTTTTGCCACTGACAAGGTCTAATTGTTTTTCCTAAACAGCCCCCGGTTCGAAAAAGAAGAACATCTTGAGCTTCCCCTCCTCCCTCCCTCTTTTTTGTAATTTAACAACAATTTGCCTGTTTGAAAGAATCACTCTCTTAAAAAAGAAAGAAAGAAAGAAATTTGAAACGTCTATGACTCTTGCACAGAGAGTTTTAAAATGGCCAAACAGATGTTGTGGTGGTTTTTTTCTTTTTTAAAAAGAAAACTTAGAAAATCCACTTCCTGGCTAGGTTATATGTGCCAAGTTTCAGCTCCAGGGAAAAAGAGAGAAATTTTTGCAGCTGAGTTATAAACCCCTGACAATAAGGGTTTACAATGAGATGCTGACAGACCCTTAGGAAAAAAAAATATTTAAAAGGAAATGTTCCATCTCCGAGAAGAATATGTGCCGAGTGAAATCCAGCTGTGATTGTGTGGGCATACTATGGTTTTGTGCAAGAAAAGAAAAAAATAAAGAACATTTGGCCTCAGAAGAATTCCAAGGGCTGCTTGATTTCATCGTGACCTGTTTCATACTGCCTCTGAGATTCTTCTTTATTTTAATCTTCTTTTAAAACAGTCTTCAGACATGGTACCACTCCCATTATCCCCAATGCCCACCCTGCATGGTATGGTGGAATTTATAGTTCGTCACATCTGGTTGCTTCACTGCTCTCCCTTTGGTTTCAAGAGAAACACAGGTTGAGGAAGGCAGTTTTAAAATACAGATGGAGGAATGGGTTTACTGTCTTGACATCTCATAGGTAGAGACGCCTGATGGTCAAATACTGCCACGTTGTTTATATAGGACACCATCATCAAAGATGCCATGCATTTGGACTCCAGTCATGTGATGAACAACAGTGGGAGAGCGCATTTGTCTTCTTATTTTTTATTTCTTTCTATTGGCTTGATTGCCTCTAATCCCAGATAATCACGGATTGGCGGCAATCAAAACAGAATTCTACCCTAGGGTAAAAAAAGGAGCTCCTTCCTGTGTCCTGCAGATACCCAGGAAATGCACAGACACTGTTATTCCGTGGGGTTGTACACATGTGTTCTAAGACTGGGACATAATATGAAGACTTTAGAAACTAGGAAGATAAACCTTTATGGCCAGTAACATGGATTGTGCATCATAAATTGGACTTCATTCGGTAAGACACCTGACTATATAGAACTTTGAAAGTTATTGGTCTCCAGAAGTAATATATGTTAGGATCTGGGGAAAGGTTTCAGATCAGTTTGTAGAATGGTAATGTGCTGGAATGCTTGAGCTCAGCAATTGTGGGGTGTTACTGGAAATCGTATATTGAAAATTTGTCATCTGTATTATTTGTGTGTCTGTGCGTGCGTTCGCGCACGTGCGTGGAATTAGCATTCGTCAGTGACACTTGACTAAAATCTCATTATAAAGCATTTTTTAAAAAAATTAATTGTTAAAGTTTTCAAACGAATACAGTGGCCTCAAAAGGTCAACATCAACTTGCTCCCCCTACCAAAATGATTGTCTTTTTAAAAAGTTTTGAAATAATAAATGGCATCATGCTATTATTTTCCTGCTTCAAAAAAATATTACACGCTGCAGGTGCCCCTGTTCTTGGTGACCAAATATGACCTGGTCGGTCTGCCCTTCTCTTCTGAAATGTATTTTCCCTCCTAAAATTAAAGTGATGATTTCCAGAGTTGCCTATTTACTTGTAGAATAACAACTGCAAAGAATATGCAAATTGGTCTCTGCTTTTGCCTTCCTTTTTGGTAATCCGGTTCTTCATTTTATGCAGGAAAGAAACAAGTGAGTGGGAAGGAAGGAAGGTGGTCCTTTTGGTTCTTTCTTTTTTTTCTGCCATCAAGGAACTCTCGATTGCTAACGGAAGTTCTCTTTTTGGCTCCTCCTCAGTGATGTCTTCAAGTCCAACTGTCGGCTCCTCCAGCGCTTCCTCCATCCTTCCATTCTCCTCCTCAGTCTTTCCTGCTGTCAAACAAAAGAGTGCCTTTGCCCCCGTCATCCGACCCCAAGGATCGCCTTCCCCAGCTTGCTCCACTGGCAATGGGAATGGGTTTAGAGGTAAGGAAATGCCTGTTTTTGCTTCCCTTCCCAAACCTTTTAGGAGAAGGAGGTGAGATTCATTTCAAGGACATGCGAGACACATTGCGTCCAATTGAACACCTTGTTTGCAGCCCTCCGGCCACCCTATTGCCAATGGCTTGGCCATCGTCCCAAACCATGCCTCCAAAATCGCCACCAAACTTCTGTTGGCATAGGGCCACATTTCTCTAACCCAGGCATGTCCAAACTTCGGCACTCCTGATCTTTTGGACCACAACTCCCAGAATTCTAAGCTTAGATTGCCAATGGCAAAGGACTGTGGGAGTTGCGGTCCAAAACATCTGGAGGGCTGAAGATTGGACATGCCTACTCTAACCACTGCCATACCATTGCTTTCTTTTGCAGCAAAATTCTCAAGGTGAAACTAGACATTATGATAGGCATAGTCGATGCCTCCGTCTTCTCCCCCATGACCTTTTTTGTCTGAAATGCAAGTTCTCAATAATGAAACCTACAAATAAAATCCACATTTGGCCCCTTGGAAAGCAACATGTGGAGCAAATGGAAAGCATCTCAGATGGACAGATATCTTTGATCACTTAGAACAGCAGTGCTTATAATGACAACTGTTGGGCTATCCTTTTGAGTTGTGTCGTTTAAGAGTTGGAGGAAGAGTTGGAGGAGGAGGAGGAGGGTGCTGCAGCCACCGCACTGGCATGCCTGCCTGCCTGCTTGTTTCGCTGCTCGTCTGGCATCCAGCGGCAGAGGAGGCAGCTATGATGGAGCGGGTCCCGTTGCCAAGCCTGAGGACTGCTGGCGGGAGGGTTCAGGGCTTCCTCCTCCTCCCCCCTCCAGGCACCCCCATATTGCTGCACCTGGGGTAGATGTACCCTTCTTGGGGGCCCTAAGATACGCCCCTGGTACTAAGCTGTAAGAGTCAAAATGAACTCAGTACAAGGTGGTGTCCCATGTTCCAGCTGCTGTGGAAATGATTTTTCCAGTAAGCCATGTTCAAGGTGGGTCTGGAGAGGTGAAAAAGGATCAGCACCAAGGACAGCTCACAGTATATTCTTTACTGCCAGGATGGCTAGAGCTCCACCCAACTTGTGGCTAGAGATGGGCACGACTCAGCGAAATTTTCATTTTCGTTTTCGTTTTTTCGTTTCGTTTCGCAACGAAAACAAAAAAAAATTTTCAAAATCAAAATGACAATGGAAACGAAATGAAAAATTTTGCCGTGTTTTTCGCTTTCGTTACGGCGGACATATTGCATTGAAAAGAATGCTAACGAAACGAAAAGTTTTCGTTTTCATTTTGTTTTTTCGTTTCATTTCACAACGAAAATGAAACAAAAAATGTTCAAAAAATTCACCCAAAAATGAAAACGAACCGAAACGGACCCCCTAAACGAAAAATGAAAAACAAAAAATATTTTTTTTGAGTTGTGCCCATCTCTACTTGTGGCTAGTACTTCTAGGCTCCATTGCTCCTCCTACAAACTAAAAGCTTGGAACTTCTTCACCCTTCCCAGGAGCTCCTGATCTAGTGCACTGTAGTACTGGATCATACAACAGGCAGTCCCAGTGTTGACGTTGGGCCTCTAGAGTTGCCTCGGGTCTAGGTTCCAAAGTGTGGTTTTGGAATAGCTCTGGAGGCTCAAGCTTGGTTGGCTTAGTGATCTCCTCCAGTTCGGTGCACCTCAATTTAAAAAGGATGTTGACAATCTTGAACGGGTCCAGAGGAGGGTGACCAGGATGATTGAGGGTCTGGACGAAATGTCTTATGAGGAGCGGCTTAGGGAGCTGGGAATGTGTAGCCTTACAAAAAGAAGACTGAGAGGGGATATGATGGCTATGTTTAAATATTTGAAAGGATGTCAGATTGAAGAAGGGACTGGTTTGTTTTCCATGGCTTCAGAGACTAGGATGCTGAGCAATGGTGTCAAACTACAGGAAAAGAGATTCAATTTAAACATTAGGAAGAACTTCATGACAGTTAGAGCTGTTCGGCAATGGATTATGCTGCCACAAAGGAGGATGGTGGAGTCTCCTTCTTTGGAGGTTTTTAAGCAAAGGCTGGATGGCCATCTGTCAGAAGCACTGTGATGGGGGTTCCTGCATGGCAGGGGGTTGGACTGGATGGCCCTTGAGGTCTCTTCCAACTCTATGATTCTATGATTCTATGTCCAAGTCTGTGCCCGCCTGCCTGAGACATGGCATATTGCTTGCTAACTTTGTTGACACATCCATTTGGCTCCTGTGGCAACCGGATTCTTGAACTACCTGGACAGACTAGTCTTCTCCTCTACTCTGAATGCCATTTGAGTGCTATTATCACCTATTCGCGATAAAAAGCACGCCATTTGAAAGCTTGCAAGGCAATGGCTTGTTGTTTCAGCATGCTCCATGGTTCTCATTAAAGTTACTCGAGGGAGGAAACTAACATGGATCTTGGCTTCCAGGAGGGTGTTGAGAATGGCACAGAGATACCCTCAGATAACCTGCCCTGTGCCATGTGTTCCTGCTTTCTGCTCCCTGCATGCCATCTGCTACGCATTCCTGTTCTGTAGCCAGACGTGGAAGGCAGGGAAGCGGGGGGGGGGAGGAAGTGGTGGGCCTGACAAGACCCTCCTCCTTTGTCTGCTCCCCCAAATTGAGAGCAGGTGCCCTGATCCAAAAGAAAACCTGGCATTTATTTTGTGTCGGACGTCAGGGATGCTTAAGAATAGCGTGGGGGAGATGTAATATGACGTGACGCAATGCGAAGTGATGAGTACCCTGGTGTCTAATTGTCTCCTTGCAGATGTAAGGCAGCAAATTGGAAACTGCTGGAGCAGCTCAGAGGAACGGCTGCCCACCTCTGCCTTGCACTATTTTTTGTAGCTTGAAAGGGGAGAACGGTTGCTTCTTTTTCTAACTCTCAGGCTGTGGGTGTTGTTGCATTTGTCGCCAAAACAGCACCACCCACACAGAAGAGGGAGACCACCGCAAGGCAAGAGGGTCTCCTCGAACTTACAGAAGGGCATTGAAAAACATTCAGGAAGAAATGGGAACCTGTCTAGAGTAGAACTGTGCATAAGATGCACCAATTCCAAGTTCTGTATTTATTTATTTATTTTCTTAATTTTTGTCCTTGTTGACCACCCGATTTTCCCAAGGGAACTCAGGAAGGTGTACAACATGTTGCAAAACAACTTGTCCAAACATACAAGCCCCCAAACATAACAATAAAGCAATTGCAACACTGCTGCCACAAACAGAACGGCATTACACTAGGATAGGAATAGGAATAGGAATAGGAATAGGGATCTTTATTGTCATTGCTCCCTTGCAGGAACAACGAAATTTTGTGGTTGCTATATAAAACTAACGCTACAACCTGGGCTGAAATGCTGTTTTCCTCCCATAAGGGTCCCTCCCGATGGTAGTACCAGGAGCATGTAACAGTGGAGTCAAGGGATGCTTTGCTGGGTTGTGCAAAAATAAAGGGGGGGACAGCCTGCACCCCTCCCCATATCTCCATTCCTTTGCTTTGTGCCTAATGAGCTTAAGATGTGTTTTTGTTAAGAGAGGAAGAATTGCACTCCCTGTTCCAAGAATGGGTTGCATGCATGCGTTAGAAGCGGTCCCTTGTACCACTCTCTATCAAAAAGGCTAGGATTTTGCAAAGAGGAAACAAACATTGAAGACGTGATGGTGTTGGTAATGAGAGAAATTTGAGAGCCTCTGGACCTTGAGCGGCACATGTCCAGAGCGATTGTATATCTTGTTACCAATACTGAGGCTGGGCTTTCAACAAGTTACTGCAGTATCCCTCAGAGGCCATGTCTGAAGAAGCTAATGGGGGAGCCAAATAGTTGCGTGCCACAATATTTTCCTCCTTAAGTAAGTGTGTCTGACTTTTTTCAGATGTTCTCAGCCCAGATCTCTCCTTAGATCATTACTGAGTTCATTGAGACGTGATCCTGTTGGCAGCATTGCATGTTGTAATGACTGACCAAAAAGTTGAATGGAGAAAATCCTCAATCAATGTTGCAAATGCCCCCAGATTTGTCCCAGAACTTAGACTTCCTGCTTATGGCCACACCAGGAGTGTATGGGCACACACTTAAAGTGAGCACACCTGTTTCTGGAGACATCTAATGTGGTTCCATGTCATCCCGCTTTGATTATTATAACAAGCTCCATGTAGGTCTGATTTTGGAGACTAGTTGGAAATGTCAACAGTTCAGGAAAACGTGTGCAAAAGCCGCATGGTTGTTGAAATCCTCCGAACACAAGAACAGGTGATGCCTTTATTTTTAATAGTTGAATAAAAACGCACAGTGTGTATATAAAATCACAGCAACACTATTGGCAAGAGCTGGCTGTTGTGAGCACACAATGCCTCAGGTAGAACATCTCCACTGGCTACTTGCCCATTTCAGGTCCCAGTTCAAGATGTAAGCCGTGACCTATAAACCCTACACAACTTTTGAGTCCAGGATTCATCTGGTGGTGGACTTTTGTTTGGTCTCACTGTTGGGTCTCACAGGATGTCTGGAGAGAACGCAAGAGTTGAAACGGAGGCGTTCCCATGATTGCTCCCCAACTTTAGAGCTTCCCTCCCCAGAAGCTTAGGCTGACCTCTTCACTGACAACCTGCCTGCTGGCAGGCTGTTTCTTTTTCAGCCAAACTTTTGGTGACTAAATAGATGATAGAGAAAGGAGACAGCAAGGGAGAATACGATACTATTTCTCTTTTTCTGATGTGTTTTAAAAATGTTTTTGGAGTTTTTTTTAAGCCAGTGATCTTTTCACTCTTATATGTTTAACTCCCTTTCATTATTGTAGCTTACTGCGTTTTTAGCTTTATCTGTTTCATAATCGTTTGGGAGGGGCTGTCTGCATTGAAAGGGGCTGGGAATCTATCAACCATCTATTGAAACCATCTCTACAAACCTCCTCCTCTCACCATCTCTCGATCAGAGTCTGCTTTCTTCTGTTGTTTCTTTATTCGTTCCTACATTTCTTTATTGCCTGCAACTTGTCTCATCTTTGGTGGCTTTAAAAATAAATGCCATTCACATTTCTGTGCAATGTTTTTTTAAGCTGCACGTGTTGATTCGATGTGGTTTTCCCCCTTGGAAAAGGCACACATAGGATAATGTGCACATTTCAGTTAAATGTTTGCATTTTATCAAATGTACCCACAACTGTCTGAGACCAAAAAGATTTCAGACTAGAAACTGCCCTAGCCCGTAGTTAGTCCTGGTAGCATGAATTGCATAAAACTGTCATAAAAATTCTGCCTGCCATCCATCTCATGTTTCTTGTTACCAACACCGTACAGCTGGTTCTCTTCTTAAATTTCTGTTCTTCCTTGCAAGTAGAAGGCAACCAAAAGTTCTTTCCTTTGAAAGATATTTATTAGTATTATTAACAATACGTGCCTACGGTGTGCATGTCATGGCAGCATCTGGATGATTTTTGACAGGTTTAATCAAGCGTTTCATCAGATAATGGCCATCTTTTGAGGTTAACACAAGGTAGCACATCTATAATTCTTCCTTCCATTTCTCTTCAATAAAACAAGAGAGAGAGAGAGAGACTCCCTGTGGGATAATCACAGGGCTTCTGGTATTCCCCCACTCATTTTGGAATGTCTTGTCCTGCATTGAATCGCCTTTATTGAAAAGTTACATCGATTCAATATATAGTAATACAGGCAAAAATAATTACAGCTTTGTGAGCAGTGTCAAACCTTAATCCAGAGCTCACAAACATTCAATAAAAAATAGTGTTGAGTGGGAAATAGGCTCTTGACCAGCCAGCCCCAAAAGGGAGGGAAGGAAGAGCCATCAATCGGGCTTTGAGGGAAAAAAGTAGGTGATAAAAGCTGCTTTCACATGACCGCTAAAATCCGCACCCCAGAGCAGTCACGTGGTTGATGTCGCGGATCAGAAGTTCCCATGGTCGCGTTTTGAAAACCTGCAACCGTTCTGATCCCACGACTGAGAACCGCAGCAACAATACAATAACCAGGGGTGAAAAGGTTTTGGTGCCGATTTTCCGTGTTCCCACTGACTCGAGGAACAGTTTAAAATCTGTATCGGAACAGCGACAAGGATTTTACCACCTCGAGACCAGGTACTTGTAAAATGCGCTGGGTTGCGCTTATGTGGGCATGGACGCACTTTTATCTTTTTAAAATTCCGCTGCTTGTGGGAAAACAATTTTATGCTCTGCACCAGCAAACACTTTGCAGAGGATTTTAGTGGTCATGTGAAAGCAGACATAGTTCCATTAAGTCCTCTCTGCCTATACCAGATGACAGACCACATGGAAGAACAGGCATTTCAGGAATCAAGGAAAATATACTCCTTGCATTTTATCACTAAAAACATTGATTTAACAGGTGAAGCCTTGTTCTGTGTTAGCTTAGCTCTGAAAATACCATCCATTTGCTCACTTATAAGGCCTTTTCACACAACCCCTAAGATCCGCTGGCCACTTAAACTCAGACCAGAGATCTTGGGGGTTTGTTGCTCTTCCTGCGTCCCCACCCCTCCACACTTCCTTGCTCCTGTCTGCGTGAAGGGAGGGAGGAAAAAAGAGAGGAAAAAATGCAGGCTCACCTCCGAAGCCACCCGGAGCCCCATCGTCGTCCTGATTCCTTCTCTTCTGTTTGTTTGTTTTTTGCCTCCCACCCCTTCTCTTAAAGGGGCGGGAGGCAAAAGAAGAAGAAGAAGAAGAAGAAGCGAGGAGAGCCCGGCACTTACCAGATTAAATCCGGACCTGGGGATTTTCACCCTCCTAGAGCAAGAAAAGTGCGCTGGGTCGCGCTTAGGTGGGTGTGGTCGTACTTAATTTCCTGCAAACTCCGGAGCTGGTGGGGAAACAATTGTAAGCTCCGGAGCTGGCAGCCATTTGCTGCAGAGTTTAGGGGTCGTGTACAAATACCCATACTTGCTTCTCCTTTGGGTCTGCCTGTCTAATCATATGTTCCATTTGAATCATTTCTTTTCCCTCCTTTTTTTGGTATTGATATATTTGTACGTATAGTCAGGTGTCATATATATATATATATATACCTCCGGACCGTTGACATGGCTGTCATTTGATATATTTCTTGCTGTATGTACCAGTTCTGTAGGGTACACGTGCCATCTCATATAAATGGATTCATTTTCCATCCTGTTTCTGGGTCCCTGCTACCGTAAATGTTCTTTACAACAAAAATCATAAGTGATACCGTGTTTCCTCGAAAATAAGACACTGTCTTATATTTATTTTAACCCAAGAAGATACACTAGGGCTTATTTTTTGGGGTAGGTCTTATTTTCAGGGAAACAGGAACTGCAAGCAAACATGCTACGAAGTACGGTAACTTTGGTGGCCCAAGCGAAGGGGGAGGGGAAAGACCATGGATGGAAAGGGAGGGGCAATGTTCTCCCCCCCCTCTCTCTCTCTGTGTGTGTGTGTGTGTGTGTGTGTGTAGGCACAGCCACGCCCATCACTAGGTCTTATTATTGGGGTAGGGCTTATATTTAACAAATGCATAGAAATCCTGCTAGGGCTTATTTTGGGGGGTAGGTCTTATTTTCAGGGAAACAGTGTATATTGCTAAAGTGGCATATACATGCTATTTTCCTGTTTTTTCCAACTGATAGTTGATCCACCACCTGGTGGGATATGTCACTAGACAAATATAGGACAGCATTAAAAAAGGACTTGAATTGTTGTTGGAAAACGATGGGGAATTTAATGAACTATAGGTTTCGTACACACAGGAAAGAAACTGGCTCAGTGATACACCAGTAGGCTGTTGTGGAGAAGAAATAATAAAAGAAAAAGTTAATGATCGCTAAGCACTTAAAATGTAAAAGGGTACAAGCACAGTTTGCAAGACCTGTTTGCAAAGAAAATAAATTCACTGCAACATTTACACCAAAATGATAAGGATTAAACTTATATATCAGCTGCCTGAATGAATCAGTGTTACCTCTGCATTATGTGAATGAAAATTTATAAAAAGAATTAAACAACGGCACAATCAATAGAACTTTTGGTCCATGTGACTACACCCTGAGACTAGAATGAGCTGCTTCTCCCCTGTTCCCATTGTATTTTCTTCAGTTTTAAAAGACATTGAGACGTTAACATTTTCCTTCTTCATTTTCAGCTATGACCGGTCTTGTTGTTCCTCCAATGTAAAAGAAGAAGAATTGCTGGTGGTTCCCCACAAGTTTGTTTTCTTTTTTGCAACACAGAACTACTTATTGTTATGGAGCTAAAAAAAAGAGTGGGACAAAAAACAATTCAAGAAAGCACTACACGTTCCATTGGTGGGGGAAGCTATGTGCAGCAGGAAAAAGGAACTTCTCCCCACCTGGATCAGACACTGTAAGAGCGCTCCCTCCTCTGTTCGAGATTTCATACATGCTTGCATCACCACCCAAGAACATTGCAATGAGGGAATGGCCGCGATCCAGATGTCCGCTGTTTATGGGACTGAATCTTGAGACCACGGTTGTCGGTTTGTTTGTTTGCTCGTTCGTTCGTTCATTTTCTTATGGACTCAAAACCTTCCTAACGTTTGTAAAAAAAAAAAATTAAAAGGAGGAACAAACTGGCCAATCATTCAAGCTTGATATTTTGGATACTCTTTGTTTGACTTTGTAGGGGGGGGAGTTGAAGTTTCTATTTTCTATGGAGCCTTTCAGATACCGATTTAGTTTGTGCAGAAAAATAATAATAATAATAAATAAATAAATCACAAAACAGGGTACCAGCATGGAAGACTTTCTTATGAAACTGATACGAATGGTGGGACGTGGATGTATGTGTGTATTTGCTTATAGTTTAATCTCTTTTGAAATGGAAAATGTAAGATGTTTTACAATTATTTAAATAAATAAACTTGTAAGTTATTGTATGTAGAGGTAGAAATAGAAGACTTTGGGGGGGGGGGAGGGAGATTTTTTTCCCCTGTCTCCTATTGTATAATGAACAACAGTAAACACTAATAATAATGATGCAAAAAAAAAGCAGCAACAAAAGCTCTTATAGGATCTGTCCTCACTTCCCTCCTGCTCCATATTGAACCATGTACAAGAATCTCTTAAATTCTTCACAAAGGATTCATCCACAAGTTTTTATACAACATAATGGTATATATACATATATATAAATATAGGACAGTAGTTAATGTATGAATATTATACACTTTTTCAACTTTTGATTCAATTAAGGTTTCAGGTACTGGCGTAAAGCTGTCTAGTTTCATACATCCTATCAGTAACTCCGTGACATGTTTGGGCTTTTTAAAAACCAGGTTTTCATGTGGAATTGTCATCGCTTTCCAGGTTGCAATTTATGCAAGAGGGAATGGGGCAACTTTCTCCAGTGGGTTGCTTTCCGTGTAAAAAAGGCAGAATTCTGATGGACATGTGCTGATGGAATTTGACAATCCCAGATGAAACTTGTGAATGACCTAATGCTGACATGAATGACACTCGACATTCACTCAAGCATCTCAGAATTGAGGGGTATTTGTGAATATTTGTCCCGGATTTGTCCATGTTCACATCATAATGTCAAACGTAATCAGATTTCAAATATTTAGTGTAACATAAACCAAAATCCCATTTTTCATCCCAACAAGAATTGAGCCATCAAGTCAGAGCCACTGGATAGCTTAGTGGTTTAAGTATCTGACTTCAGGGCCAGTGGTTGGGAGTTTGATTCCTCACTGTGCCTCCTTGAGAGGGGGTGGACTTGATGATCAACATCAGTGGTTCTCAACCTGTGGGTCCCCAGATGTTCCTCGACTGCAACTCCCAGAAATCCCTTCCAGCACAGCAAGTGGTGAAGGCTTCTGGGAGTTGCAGTCCAGAAATATCTGGGGACCCACAGGTTGAGAATCATTCATCGACATGATCTCTCCTACCTCTGCAGTTCTGGGATGATTATTATTAATAATAAGTCCATGAGACTTTGGTAATTCAGTTTGAGTAATTTAGTAAGCAGCACTGAATCAATGAAACTTCTCTACTTTGCATTAACAATAGTTAGCCCATATATTTGATTAGAAACCTACACATTCTTAATGCAGTGGAAGAGCAGCAAGACTTCCAGAATTGCAATTGGAACCGACATTTGAATCTCTGACAGATCACTGATTTCCATGGGTTTGATGGGAAAGCTCTAACTATCATTAAAGAAACAAATAAATGTGTCTCTGTTCATTTGGATAGAAGGACTGGTTGGGTTCAAGAGGTTGATCGCATATGCGTAATAGGTCACTTCACTGAAATGAGCAAGGAGGCATGTTTTCAAATGGGATCCCTCTGGGTGTGCAAACTTGCACCGGTATATAATTTGGAGCAATGTTCTCTAGCCACTCATGAACAGTGGCCATGGCTCCCCCCCCACCCCCCACCCCATGTGCTGATCATTGGTAAAAGTCTGGTTGAAAGTTAGCAGCTTCCTTAAGATCATCTAAACCCCCTTCTGTTGCTGTCATTGTAACCATCTCTACTGGAGCCCCGTTATGTTGATAATATGCCTATAAAAACCTATTGATCACTTATTGGCTTTTTACAATATACTATTTATATATGTACCTGTATTTTAAGGTGAAACCCAACCTCTGTGCACCCAATGAGGGTAACTGTGTTTTTCAGGGGAATAAAAACATTAGTGTTTTCCCATGATGATTGTTTGTGGAAGTTCATGACCAGCGAGAAATGAAACAGTGGATCCTGCTGTCTTCCTAGGGTGAGTTTGCATATTGTCGGCAATCACACTACATTCTTTTTTATTATGTTGAACATACTCAACAGTCCGGGCAAGAATAGCATAGCTTATTTCAACAAATGCTCCTCTCGTTTCTTCCCAAGGGGATTGGACAGATTCCTGGAGGAAAAGTCCATCACATGTTACAAACCATGATTGAGATGTGTCATCTCCAGGCTTAAAACCAGGGTACTTCAAGGGCCAGATGCAGGGGAGTGGTATCAGGAGACAGAGATCTAGTCTTGTGCACTCCCAAATGCATTTGGTGGGGCCACTGTGAGATACAGGAAGCTGGACTAGATGGGCTTTTGGCTGATCCAGCAGGACTCTTCTTATATTCTCTAGTGGAGATGGTTCATTATTGTTTCTATTTTGACTACAAAGGATCTTTACACATTACCCTTGAGTTGCATCCAAAAACATTCTCAGTTGACAAGTACCTCTCTGTCTGATCTTCCTGAAATGTTAAGCACAGGTCAGGATCAATGAACAAGTGAAAGGGAGAGAAAAACAGAGGCAGGATTAAGGACCAAAGAGGTATTTAAAATGTTGCAACACACCACCACTTACAAAGACCTTAGAGAGGTCAAAAAACAAGGAATGGAGAATCTTGTGACACCTTTATGACAGATTTTTTTTAAAAAAATTAATCACTAGGTTTCCACTTCTTCAGGTGCAGATCAGATGGTCTTCAATGCACCCCAGGATCCTTTGGGTTGATCAAAGTGAATATTCAGCTTTAGAAACAGAATACACCATGCCTACGTTGGTCATAAAAGACAACAGAAACTGCTTCACATTGTTCCTTTCGCTTAATTTTTTAAAAATTGAAAGGAAACAAAGAACATCATAAAACTAGACAAAAAAAACCCCCATCCAATCACAATTTTAAAAGGAGCCAAGATTACAATAGCAATAATAGCTACTTTAAATGAAAAGAAGCATAAAACAATCCCCAATCTCTGGGGGAGGGGGAAACCTAGATGTCACACTCATATAATGAACTAAAGTGTTTGTTTTGGTCAGCCATCCATTCTACATTAATCAGCGGTGAAACAGAAGCCTTTCTCCTGGGCACTTATAGGGAACAACCAGGTAATTGACGGCACAGTTCAAATATTTAGTTCAGTGACAACCTGCAGCTGCCACAAGAGAGAGGATCTGAGGGCCTCTAATCATGTGGAAGGGTCTCATTAACTCTGCTCTCAGGACTAGATTAAACTGACAGCTATGGGGCTGTTTGAGATAGGTGCAGGCAGGAGGAGTCTGTCATGTGTGCTGCACCTGTTGATCATGACTCCCCCCAATGGAAGTCAAAAGTTTCTGCTCTGATCATGGACGAGAAGCAGACACGAAAGAGATAGTTGTCCAACGTGCCCAACAACTTAGACATCTTGAAGGAGACAAACTCAAGATGGCCCATTTGTATTTGTTTCCCCCTTATGAGGGAAGGCTAAAACATTTGGGGCTCTTTAGTCTGGAAAAAAGGCACCTGAGGGGGTATGATTGAGACATACAAAATAACCCAGGGCATGAGTCAAGTGGATAGAGGGTCACTCTTCTCCTTCTCACAAAATACCAGAAATAGGGAACATCCACTCAAATTGAGGGTTGGGAGAGTGAGAACAGACAAAAGATTTTTTTTTACCCAGTGTGTTAGTGTGTTGTTAGTCTGTGGAACTCCTTGCCACAGGAGGTGTGGATGGCATCTGGCCTGGATGTCTTCAGAAGGGGATTAGATAGATTCCTGGAGGAAAAGTCCATCACAGGTTACAAACCATGATGTAGATGTGTCATCTCCAGGCTTAAAATTGGGGTACTTCAAGGGCCAGATGCAGGGGAGTGGTATCAGGAGACAGATATCTAGTCTCATGAGCTCCCAGGCACATCTGGTGGGGCCACTGTGAGACACAGGAAGCTGGACTAGATGGGCCTTTGGCCTGATCCAGCAGGGCTTTCTTATGTTCTCATGTTCTTAATATGGGCACCACCGCCTGGCATGTCAGGGTGGCCCACACTTAACTTTTTACAGACCTTGGCGGCAGAGCCATTAGCAATACTTAACATATCTATGACTAGAGATGGGCACGACTCAGAAAAAAAACTTCGTTATCGTTTTCGTTTTCGGCTAGGGTCCGATTCGTTTCGTTTCCGTTTTTCGCGAAAATTCGCAAAAATTAGTCGGTTCGTTTTTTTGTTTTTTCATTGTCGTTAGTACTGGTTTGGGGGGGGTAGCGGGCTCCTGGAGGCAGCTGCAGGAGTCAGCCAGAGCCACAAGTGACGGACTGGCAGACTCTTTGCACATGCTGTGTTTCACATACTTGTATGTAGTGTAATGCAAGTAGATCTGGCTTAGGATTAAGATGGGTTAGCAGTGCACAAGAGCTAGGGTTAGGCTAGTGACGGGTGAGGTTAGGGTGAGTATTGGGGTGCACCTCTGGGTTCCTCTCTGACCCACTTAGAAGGACAGTGTACTGGTGTATGGGTTAGGCTTAGGCTTAGGGTTCAGGTTCGGGCTACGATTAGTGGGCTGTTTATGCCCGATTGGCACATCCCAGAAGTCTCTGTGGTCAACCTGGCCAAGTGGCCTTGCGATTGGTGGAAAATTTGCATGTTGCACTCTCATGGGCGAGCCCATCATTGCGAATGCACAGGTGTAAAAAAATGAAATGAAATGAAATGAAATAAAATCAACGGAGACGTTTTTTTGCAAGACAAACCCACTGCTGCTACTGTAAAAATTCAAGCATTTAAAATAGCTAATTTTCGCATGTTTCTGTGGTGCTTTGGTGGGGTTTTGGACCACGATTAAAAAAAAATATTGCGGCCGCCATTTTAGATCCCCCCGCACTGCATGGCAAATGGAGACGCCCTCCCAGCCTGGTTCAGTCAGCAAAACCTGGCCATGCGATTGGTGGAATGGCTCCAAGACTTTGCATGGTCCACTCCCATGGGCGAGCCCATCTTTGCAAATGCGCAGGTGTAAAAAAATAAAATAAAATGAAATAAAATAAAATCAACGGAGACGTTTTTTTGCAAGACAAACCCACTGCTGCTACTGTAAAAATTCAAGCATTTAAAATAGCTAATTTTCGCATGTTTCTGTGGTGCTTTGGTGGGGTTTTGGACCACGATTTAAAAAAAATATTGCGGTCGGCATTTTGGATCCCCCCGCCCGCACACCGCATGGCAAAGGCAGACGAGACGATCCCCCCCCCGCCTGGTACCAGCAGCGCAGCAGTAGCAGTAGCCAAGGAGAGGGGGGCGAGGAAACCCCCACCCCCCCAAAAAAACCACCCTTCTGGCCTGGTAGGTGCCCTCAGACAGTTTTCGCCTGCTTTTAGGGCCGGGAATCGGGGTTTTTTTACTTTTAAAAACTTTTTTTCTGTGCCGCTTGGCATTGCGCGATCGCGTGACGTCACGCAAGTAACGAGCACGACAAATCAGACCAAAATTGTTTGTTCGTCGGTTCGAGCTCGAAGTCTGGGGCAGTAATTCCCGTTACCGTTTCCGTAGAGTAACGGAACCGACTAACGGAAACGGAAACGGGAATACCGCTAAGTCGTGCCCATCTCTATCTATGACCCCTAGCCAAATCTTCTTTCCCGCCATTTGTACAACCAATCATCTCTCCCTCCTCTCCCTCCTCCCCTATCCACCAATGAACATCTGGTATGAAATGTATATCTCATCACATATTCCATTGCACACCTCATTCTGCTGCTATATGTCTGAAGAAGTGGACGTGTCCACGAAACGTTACATTGAAATATGAAAGTCAGTCTTTAAGGTGCCACATGTTTTGTGTCTTTTTTATTTTTGCCTGCAATTCCAAGTACATCGGTGAAGGTGGTGGGACTGAGCAAACAGCCTCGCCTGATGATCTTAACACTTTAGCGGGCTCATAAAAGGAGATTGGGGTCCCATACAGTGAAAGCAAAGTTTAGCATTCCATGGTTAGGAGCTGCAAAACAAACACCTCGTTGTCTGAAGTTCACGGTGCTTTGAACTCCACATTGGCCTGATCTCTCAGCTGGAAGACTTTGGAGCTTTGGGAAACATTTTTAGCTGGTAAGCAACAGGAAAGAGGGAAATCAGCTCTTTTATTTATTTGTATGCCTCGATGGCAAAGCAAATGAATCCTTAAGCAGCTGACATCAAAGCCTGCGTCTCTCTGAAGTTAAAGAGTCTATTAATCGCTGTTTTAAACTGATTTTTAATAACCTCCTGATATAAACGACACACAGAGAGAAGGCAGAGGAGCAGAAATTGGATACTGCAGAGGGGTTTTTCTTGCGCTTGTTTGTGTTTTAGATCTCATCAAATATCCTCTGTGGTCCTTCGTTGCTGCTGCCTCTCAGTATCTCTCTCCTTTGGGTATTGTTTATCATTTCACAAGGCTAAGCATTTAAAAATGGTTGGGTACGGGCCTGATCCTGAGCTCTAGTTTTCAGCCGAAGGAATGGATGCATGGCAGGACAGCTTCTCTAATGCAGGAAGGACTTGTTCCAACATCCATGTTTACATTTGACTAACGTGATGACATATGTCTGTAAATTGGGGCATTGGAGCATTCTTTAGTGAAAGCATCTGCACCATCTTAAGTACGGAGGGTGGAATCAGTGGGCCTCTCTTTCTCCTGATTTTACTCCATGTCCTGCATCCTTGATATGAGAATTTTAGCAAGTTTTTTTTCCAGAAACAAAATGAAACTAAATGGTGCAAATCACCAATCTGTACTAAACAAAAATCAGTTTTTAGAGTCATTTCACATGCCGAGTGGGTTATGTTGTACCTGCTCTATGTGTGTTGAAAACAAGGATATTCAAAAGACACGAACATTGTAAATAATACGATAGGAACCTAGACTTTTACAAATCAGGGACTCAGTGTCCAGAACCTGGGCAGCCAAGCCTGCTCGATTTGACTTCTTCACTTTTCTTTTCTTTCTAAATCTCAATTACTTTTCCCTTCCTCATGTAAAAGCAGATTACAATGGAGATACCACCCTTCCCTAATCCATACCTCTTCAAACTCATTGGTTGCCAAAGGAGCAGTTTATATAGTGCACTCTGAGGCCGTGTGTGCTGGCTGGGGGGTGGGTGGGTTTTGTGCCCTCCAAGTGGGGGAATTTGCACCCTCTAGTCATTTTGGACTACTGTGTCCATATGTGTGTCTGCATGGGACGATAGAATTTGTAACCCAAGACCTCAAAAGTATATCTGCTTGCCTGTCCCAATCCTGATATGACCCAGCTTTAAATATCCTCATTGGAGTTCTAGTTTGGACTTGCTTCTTTTGGAATGTAATGTTGCTTTACAGGATGGTCCTCAGCAGAATCCTCCATTCCATTCTTTCACCAGCCCAGTTTCTGCTTCTCCACGCCTAGAGCTGGTCATGAGAATAGAGATGGGCACGAATTAAAAAAAATGGCATTTCGTTTGTTGTTTGTTGTTTGGAGGGTTCATTTCGGTTCGTTTCCATTTTTCGTGAATTTTTGCAAAAAAAATATTTTTGTTTTTGTTTGTTTCGTTACATTTCATTACCATTTATTTCAATTTTTGTGATATTTTTAGGATTTTAAGCAATTCACTTGTATTGCAGTAACGGAAACGAAACGCACGACAAAATTTCCGGTGTTTCTGTTCGTTTCGTTTCATTTTAGAGACAAAATTCGTTTGCCGTTTCATTACGTAACGAAATGAAAAAACGGAAACAGAAACGGAAAATTGTTCGTTTCGTGCCCATCTCTACATGAGAACATAAGAGCATTAAGAACCGCCTTGCTGGAACAGGCCACGGCCCATCCAGTCCAGCATTCTGTCTCACACAGTGGCTCACCAATCGCTTCAGGGTATTCCCAAGCAGATGTCTTCACATGCTTACGATTCCCTGCAAATGGTATTGAGGGATATCCTGCCTATCTCTCCAACCCAGAGGTTGTCCTTAGGCATCCATCATGATAGCCATGGATACCCTTGTTCTTCGTGAACTTGTCCAATGAAGTTGTTCTCCTGGAACTTGGTCAACGCTGCTCTTGTTGTGACTGTTACACCAGGGGATCTCAAAAGCTTTCAGTGCCAGGCTTTTGGTGATGGCACAAGGAATCTTTTAAAACCATAATGAGAATCTTAGAACTTCAACACAGGGATTCTGCCATTGTGCCACTAAGATGACTTTGCCCTGGATCTACTGTTAGGAAGAGCTGCATTCCTAAAATGGGGACAATATAACTGGAAAGCCCCCTTCACCCAAAAAATAATAATACTAGGCTTGTTTAGCTTCCAGAAAACTATCTGTAGGAGAGATATGACAGCAGCACTTGAAATGCTATCATGACCTGCAGTAAGCAATATTTGATGCCATTTGTGGCAGTAAGAGAATGTTCAAGGGGTTAACGAAAGAGAATGGCATCAGATCTGGGGTGAATTTATAAACTAATGGCTGGGATAAGAATTCATGAACAGTTAGTCAGAGATAATTAAACATGGTGTAAAAGCCTTGGGGAGACAATCTAGCTATTTTTGTTCACCCATGGCCTACAAATGTTTAATATGTGTGTGTGTGTGTGTGTGTGTGTGCGTGCGTGTGTGCGTAAGCCTGGAGGTAATTGGGTTTGGATTATTTTTCTTTAAATTAACTTTTTTTTGGATCATCTAAGTGATGGGTAGCTGTTAGTTTCTAGCACAAGGCAGCGGCCTAACTTTGGCACCCATTTGACCACGTTCAATTAAAGCCGAGCTTTAGCGGAAAGGACTGCTGGGCAGTGGGAGGGTGTACGGCTTCCTCCTCCTGCTCCCTCTCCAGGCACCCCCAGATTGCTGCCCTGGGGCAGATGTACCCGTCTGCCTCCCCCAGCTACGCCCCTGCCTCCAACGTTAACCTGCATGGCCATCATTTTTCCTCGTTTAAATGTGCTGCGAATATTTGAGGGCAACCATTAATAGACTGGCCAATGTCCGGATGGTCGGGTTTGTCTTTGATGGTATCTGCTTCTCAGATTGAGGCAGTTGCTAATGAAACAGTTGCTGTTTTGTTGACAGAACATTAATTACTTGATCTTAGGACTTGGTAATTGCGCAGGCCCCCTCTGTATACACCACTAATTACATTAGCAATTATATGGCATTTTAAACACAAAGAAAGGACTGCAGCAGTTGCACCGTCGGAGGGGACCCTGCTGGTATATTTCCATCAAGTTCCTCATGTTTCTGGGACCTGTCAAGAGTGCACAATCTGGGAAATGATTCTGGAACATCGTGGAAGCGTCAGATGTTCCTCTCCAACTCTATCCACTTGCTGGTGCCATTTCAATCTCTCTCTCAGCACACTTTACTGTAACTATAGTACCCTCAAGGGCTGGTGTAATGTAGTAAGCAGAGTGAAAGGCTAGAATTCAGGGGACCTGGGTTCAAATCCCTGCTGTGCCATGGAAATTCCCTGAGAAGTGGCAGTGGTCGTAGAGCCACCTATCCAATATCCCACGTACAGTACCTTGCAAGCCCTATTAGGGTCACTAAGGGTGCTTTTACATGACCCCTAAGATCCGCTGGCAACTTAATTTCGGACCAGAGACCTTGGAGGTTTGGCACTCTTCCTGTGTTCCCACCCCTCCGCACTTCCTTGTTCCTGTCTGTATGAGGGGAGGGAGAAAAAAAGGGAGAAAAGAATGCAGGCTCACCTCCGCTCTGCCATCGAGCTGCTCCGGGAACCATTCCAGTCTCTTTCAGTCTCTTAAAGGGGCGGGGGCAAAAAACAAAACCACACATACACACACACACACACAAGGTGAGGAGAGCCCAGCACTCAGTGCTTTACATCCGCATCAGAAATTTTTCACTTTCGGAGACCAGGTTCCTGGAAAATGTGCTGGGGCGTGCTTAGGTGGTCGTGGTTGTACTTAATTTTCTTTAAAGTCCGGAGCTGGTGGGAAAACATTTTTACGCTCCGGATCTGGGAGCCCTTTGCCTCAGATTTTAGGGGTCGTGTAAAAGCAGCCTAAAAGAAATAAATAAATAATAAATGGCTCTAGAATGCTAGAAATTGCTTGCTTATCTCAGGCAGATGTTTCGGCTTCATGCACTCCATTCCAAAGTGCAGACTGAAAATAACCTCAGAGATATCTCTGTTTCAAAAGTAACACTCCCCGCAGTGCATCTAAGCACCAAACGCAGAAGTTAAGGTAGCAATAATCACGTCTGCAGGGACTCTGGTGCTATTCCTGTCAGCGATTGTTCGCCTTCAGGTTGCCTAATAGTATGGACTACCTTCTGTTCATCCACTACTCTTCTCAAAGTATCCCATCCCGCTCGTTTACCTGGCCCAGGGAAGGTGCTCTTGGTCCGATCAAAGCTTGGGCAATTTGGGTTCCTCCTTAATTAGTGTGTGGCTGCGTGCAGAAATATCCCACTTAAAAGATATTGTTTAGCTTTCTGTCACCATGAGAGGCTGCTTTCTTCACCGCACTCGTTGTTTGATTACAATCCGAGCTATTTCCCTCAGACCCTCGTTAACTTCTCACATCTCCATGCGGAAAGGCGTTATAGATCCTTTTCATTCAATCACTCTTCGAAAGAGGCATCAGTGAGGGAAAGAAGGAGCCACGTTTAATACCGTACAGCAGCGAGAGAAATCTCCAGGGCATCAAACATTGTTCAGGTAGACACATCTGGTGAAATGCATCGCATCAAATTAGCACCAAGGGTATTGAGATTCTAAGCCAGCCAGCAGGTGATTCCACCTTCTAATGTACTGCTTTTTAGATTGTTGGAGAAACTTGAATCCCAAATCACATGTGGAATGAGTGATGCTAACAGGCTGGCTCAAATGCTGAAAGTGAAGATCAAAGAGACACGTGTCCAAATTGTCTTTGCAATAGACATGGGCACGACTCAGCGAAATTTTTGTTTTCGTTTTTGTTTTTTCATTTTGTTACGCAACGAAAACGAAAATGAAAATTTTCCAAAAAAACGGAAACGAAACGAAAAACTTTGCTGTGTTTTTCATTTTCGTTGCGGCAAATACATTGAACTGAAAATAATGCTAACGAAACAGAAATTTTTCGTTTTCATTTTCGTTTTCATTTCATTACGCAACGAAAAGGAAAACAAAAAAATTGCAAAAAAAACCAACGAAAACTAAAACGAACCGAAACGGACCCCTCAATGAAAAATGAAAAACGAAAAACCATTATTTTTTTTTTTAGTCGTGCCCATTTCTACTTTGCAAACAAAGCAGCATCACAACTCCCCAAGGGAACGTGGTGCTGATTTTATCAGATCTCCCGGACTTTTTTGCTCCTCCACCCAACCCCTCCTAGGCCTGGATGCTTTTTGCCATTTCGGAAGACAAAACGTACACCCATGTTTCTTCCAGCCAGCAGGGCCGGCGAGTCAGCTTAGATGGTTCAAAACAAAACAAAACAAAAACAGCCACCACCAAAAAGTTAGGGGGGGGGGTTCAAAAAAAGAGAGAAAACATCCCAAACACCACATCGTCAACATAATCTCCTTTAAATGAAAACGTCTTGCATTTGCAAACCCCCCTTCCACTTGCTCACAAACCCATGTGCATCTGGACACGCGCAGGGCCATGAATATTTCAATACCAGCCTTCAGATCAATACTGCCAACTCTCTCAAGCTGTATTGATTTTCAGAGGTTCGACTCACCAGGGTGATAAAATATTTCTCAGGTTATGAAGCTAGAGTTAAAGAGCTTTTGCTGACACTTCAGCATTTACAAGACACATCTCTCTCCTCCGCCTCCTCCTCCCCTTTCTTTCTTTCCAGATTTATGACTAAGCATTAAGCCTTGCAAAGGTGGGCAACAGGGTCCCATCGGGCCCACTTAAGGTCAGAAAGAGAAGTCTGTGTAACTGAGTAGCCTTCAGGTCCTTACGTTCCACTTTCCTAACCAACCCTTATTCCCTCCCACTCTCCGCCCATCCACCCACCCCAATGCCCCCAGCTTGACAGCTCTCCCACAGATTCCCTGAGGCCTTTAAGCTCATAATTCCAGAGAGAGAGAGAGAGAGAGAGAGAGAGAGAGAGAGAGAGAGAGAGACTCATTAACCCATGGATCTGACGCCCCCAATATCACATCTGAGGGGTGGGTTGAAATGGACACCAACCCAGATGCAGATAAACCAACTTTCTGCTCAAACACACATAAACACTCACTCACACACGCGCACACGCACACACGCACCACAATCTTAATCCTTACCATGTGGAAAAGGAAATATACTTCATGTGCATTCCTACCACCTACTATTCAGATTTACAGGTTGCTTTGTTTATTTTTCCTTTACCCAAGGCTGAAATATGAACCCAATGTGAGATATGTATGTGTATGTGTATGTGTGTGTATATAGATAGATAGATAGATAGATAGATAGATATAGATATAGATTAGATAGATAGATAGATAGATAGATAGATAGATAGATAGATAGATAGATAGATAGATAGATAGATAGATAGATAGATAGATAGATAGATAGATAGATAGATAGATAGATAGATAGATAGATAGATAGATAGATAGATGGGAAAACAGAGGTGTTACACTTTTCCATTCAAGTCCTTGTGGCCTTTGAAAACTCACGGTGTTAACTGACAGAGTTGGCTGGCAGAGTTCTTCAATGTCATACTGAACAGTGGCTGTGTAATAACGGATTGGTCAAAGAAGCAGAACAGTCCCCGTATTCAAGAACAAGGGTGACCCAGCTGACGGCATTAGCTATTGGCCAACCAAAGGATGCAGAATGAGGGATGCCACCTTTGAAGCTTGTCAGCGCATAGAGAAACACGAAGAGAAGACCCAGCTATGGCATATGGCCTGGAGAAGGTGTTCCACTATGGGTCCTCCATAACCATTGTGAGTAAATGAAAAAAAAAATATTATTTTATTAATTCTCTTGCCAATTTCTCAGATACAAGACTAGACCAGGTGATACCTTTAGGCTACTAGTAAAATACCAAAAAGTTGCAAATATTTTGAGGGCAATATCGTCTTTTTCAAAGTTGTACCAAAAGTTCAAGCATGTCAAAAGATGGATTTACCAGGACTTAGTTCTTAGATGTAGAGTTCTTGGCTATCGTGGCTGTAAGAGCCAATATAATGAGACAAAAAGTTCCTGCACTTCTGCAATACAGTTGCCATTTTTAACCAAAATTAACCCAAGGAGGAGGAATGCAAATTACCGACAATAGAAATCCTTTCCCCTGTCCAGCCAGCAACTGGGTCGCAGGATTGTAGAAATCTTTTTCAACTAGGCCTTTTTATCCTAACATTTCATACTTTAGAGATGGCTGCACCATTCTGCCCAATGGTAGGGACAGACAGAGGCGTAGCCAGGATTTGGAGCACCTGGGGATGAAGTTTGTTTTTGGACCTCCCTGCTGCCCCCCACATAGCACCCACCCAGCAAGAAGAAGAAGAGGAGGGTGCCGCAGGCCCCACACTCCTGCCTGCCTGTCTATTTCACCGCCTGGCGCACAGCAGCGGAGGCGGCAGTGGGGATGCCACCAAGCCTTAGGGGAAAGGAGGACTGCTGGGCAGCGGGAGGGTGCACAGCTTCCTCCTCCTGCTCCTCCTCCAGGCGCCTCCAGATTGCTGTGCCTGGGCTAGATGTACCCTACTGCCCCCCTAGATATGCCCCTGGGGCCACACCCTTTCGCAGGGCAAGCCATCAAAGGGCATTTTCACACGACCCCTAAGATCCGTTGGCCACTTAAATTCAGACCAGAGATCTTGGGGGTTCATTGCTCTTCCTGCGTCCCCACCCTTCCGCACTTCCTTGATCCTGTCTGCTGAGGGGAGGGAGAAAAAAAGGGGACAAAAGAATGCAGGCTCACCTCCGTTTGCCGGTCCAAGCCTCCCCAAGCCCCGTCGTCATCCTGATTCCTTCTCTTAAAGGGGCGGGAGGCAAAAAGACAACAACAACAAACAGAAGCAAGGAGAGCCTGGCACTCACTCCTTTACATCCGGATCTGGGATTTTTCACCCTCCCAGAGCAGGTACCTGAAAAGTGCGCTGCGACGCGCTTAGGTGGGCGTGGCCGCACTTAATTTTCTGTAAACTCCAGAGCTGGTGGGGAAACAATTTTAAGCTCCGGAGCTGGGAGCCATTTGCGGTGGAGTTTAGGGGTCGTGTACAAATACCCATAGATCCAGTCTCATCCAAAGCTTCAGAGTTTTGCTGTTATGTTGACATTTCTCCTTTAAAAAAAACATAAACCCTGCAATTCTCTCTTTAAATACCCTCCTAGTGTGAAAAAAAAGTTACTACAAAAACGTGAGATGTGAAATCCATCGCCTGGCAAAGCCCACATATTTTGCCAAGATTTTGCTCTATGTGAAAATCGCTCTCTTTTTTGTTGAAAAAAAAAAAGCCAAGCAACCAACACCCAGGTTTCTTTCCTCTAATAAAACAACATGGTTTGAGCTGTTCCCTTCCCAGCATCTCATGCAATTCTCTCTAAAATACTTTCCCCAACCACCAGCATCAAGCAATAATTACTTGCTACTTTTCTCGCCCCTTTTGAATAATGGGTGTTACATTTTCTTCCTTTAGATTCCTTGGGAGCTTGACCTGTCGTGATTAAACTTCTGAAATTTTCATATTTTGTTTTGTTTTGTTTATCCACTCCCCACCTTCCCAATTTCATGTATATTTCGCTTCTGTCACTGAGACCCCTGTGGGATGCCTCCAAGTCTCAGCCACCTCTTTGGCAATCACTGAGTTTTATTTTCACTCTTAACACCTTTTGTGTGTATGAAAATAGAAGGGCAAGATTTTTCAGCCGGTGAAAAGTAGCAGAGCGCTCTTGAAATTGTCATAAATGTATGCTGCATTACACACAGTGAGGTCCTTTGTCTTAAGAACATAAGAACATAAGAAGAGCCATGCTAGATGGGCCAAAGGCCCATCTAGTCCAGCTTCCTGTATCTCACAGTGGCCCCACCAAATGTGTCCGGGAGCGCATGAGACTAGATATCTGTCTCCTGCTACCACTCCCCTGCATCTGGCCCTTGAAGTACCCCGGATTTAAGTCTGGAGATGACACATCTCCATCATGGTTTGTAACCTGTGATGGACTTTTCCTCCAGGAATCTGTCCAATCCCCTGTTGAAGGCATCCAGGCCAGATGCCATCACCACATCCTGTGGCAGGGAGTTCCACAGACTGGGTGAAAAAAAAAATTTCTTTTGTCTCTTCTTACGCTCCTAGCCCTCAATTTGAGTGGATGTCCCCTAGTTCTAGTATTTTGCTTTCGCAAAAGCATTCATGTCTCTCTCTTAATTTTTTTTTATCCTGACACCCAAGTTATCCACAACCTAGACCAGTGATGGCGAACCTTTTAGAGACTGAGTGCCCAAACTGCAATTCAAAAGCTGTTAATTTTCTTTGCAAAGTGCCAATACAGATGGCTATGAAGGGGCAATGTCGGGTGCCCACCGAAAGGGCTCCAAGTGCCACCTTTGGCACCCGTGGCATAGGCTCGCCATCACTGACTTGGACCCTCTCAGATAGGTCGCTGGATGTTCTTGGACTAAAATTCCCAGATGTCTTCACCACTAGCTATGTTGGCCCAGATTTCTGGGAGTTGAAGTCCAAGAACATGTGGGAGACACAACACTGAGAACTACTGGTTTAGTATGTTGGATCAAGGCTCAGAAGACGTGAGTTTAAATGTCTTGTTCGCCATGAAACTCTCAGAATGATCTTTGACAAGTCTCAGTTTGGCCACTCAGCTACCTAATAGAGTTCCTGAGAAGGGTCAAAGGAGATCTTTGTATGGCACTAGAGCTCACTAAACAAAAGATAGGATGAGTGTGTGTGTGTGTGTTGTGTCATTACAGTTGTGACTGACTCTTCGTGAAACCCATGTCTATGGAGTTTTCTTGGCAGGAATACTGGAGTGGTTTGCCAGTTCCTACTCCAGGCACCTACAGCGCCTGGTATTCCCTGGTGGTCTCCCATCCAAATACTAACCAGCGCCGACCCTGCTTAGCTTCCGAAATCAGGCGAGATCAGATGTGCTTAGGGCATCTCTGTGTGTGTGTTGCATCGTTACAGTCGTGACCGCCTCTTCGTGACCCCATGTCCATGGAGTTTCCTTGGCAGGAATACTGGAGTGGTTTGCCTTTTCCTACTCCAGGCACCTACAACAGCACCTGGTATTCCCTGGTGGTCTCCCATCCAAGTACTAACCAGGCCCGACCCTGCTTAGCTTCTGAAATCAGGCAAGATCGGATGTGCTTAGGCCATCTAGGCAGCTAAAGACAGGATATAAATATGACTAATTTAATCCTTCATATTGTTTACATCATGAAAGTGTGCTGTTTGAATAACAAAAGTGGATACCCTTCACACGTTGATGCCTTAACTTCAGCTCCTTGTTAGTGTGTCTGCCAGGCGTTTTGGACTACAAGTCCCATCCACAAGCCCTATAGCAGGGATTGTGCAAAGGAGAAGCAAAACTTCAAAGAGGCGAAGGAGTGTATTCAATGAAAGATCTGAAACTCTGGCAGTACCATGACCCTGTGGCCTTTTTCTTTTTAAAAAAAAAACCTAAAAAGAAACAAACTTTAATATATAATATTATGGGATTTCTGACAGTCCTTGTTTCGGTGCTGGAGGGGCAGAGGTCAACGCTGGGAATGTCACCGGGGCCACTGCTTACCAGGCAGAGACAATTAGATGACCTGTCTAGACGGCGGAGTTTAGGGCAGGGTGATAAGCGCCTTATCAACGCTCAGAGGTGATATAAACAAGATGCCGGGCCAGAGTTAGTTTGTTTCTTCAGGCTGCTTTGCCCGTTTGCTGGTAGCCAAGGCAAGCACTTGGCTCCTGTTTGCCCCTCCTCCTCCCTACCAGTTTGTTGCCTCTTTCTGTAGCAGATCAAAGGATAGATCCAGATAGAAAGATCATATGATCCTTAGAGAGAAGAGAGTACAACATGAAATCTGTGACCCAAAAGTTCTCCAAAGCTTCCTGGGATGGTTCTCAATAGGAACCATCCACTGTTTTTGTCCCGGCAGTTTAGATAGAAGGGATGTGTGTCCCAAGCCTGATTGCATTGGGAGATTTTTTTTTTCCCCTGCAGTAAACCGCACTGTGCTGTACATGGTGCTGCCGTTGAAGATGAGAGATGGATTAGAAATTGGCTCCAGTTCTTGTTTTTTTTTTGACTGCAAGAAACATTTACACAATTCTTCCTAGTCAGTTCAGGAGGGAAAGAAGTGGAGATTTTAAAAACGCATTAGGGGAAACAAATGGTAAATTCATAATCCAACTCAGAGCTTTGAGCGTTTAAACCATGAATAATCTGTGCTATTTATTCAGCAACCGTTGTTTGGGGTTGTATGCCACATTGGACTATTTGTCCAAGCTCATTGGAAGCAGATCTTGGACTTCTTTTTCTTGAGAGATAGAAACGTTTCGCTGCTCATCCAAACAGCTTCCTCTGTCTGAATACAGCTAGTGCGAGCCCTCCATCTTATAGTCAGGTTTGACCTCTTGTCACCCTGGTCTGAAATAGGCTCATAAAATGAACAATGACCTTAATAGGCTCCTTATGTAGACAACAGTATCCATAGCCTTAAGGTGAACAATGGCCTAAGGTGCTGAAACCCATAAAGTATGGGTCATTATTAGCTATGGTTGGTTACTTGGTTTACCAACCTCAGAAGGATGGAGGGCTGAGTCAACCTTGAAGAGTCTAAAAGCCTCCTGGTCAGTGCATCCCAACCACTAACAGAAACACCCGTTAGCCTCCCTAGGAGAAGACAAACACCCCCTTGCCTATTTCCAAGTCAAGTCCATGAAGAAAGAAATCAAATGTTCTCCTGGTCATCCCAGTAAAGGGACTACCACTGAAACCACTCCCAGTAAAACAAAACTACACATGGTATGAATCACTCTCACATTAGAGCATTTAAGCAAGGTGCCTAGATGCCCTAAGCACATCCGATCTCGCCTGATTTCGGAAGCTAAGCAGGGTCGGTCCTGGTTGGTATTGGATGGGTGACCTCCAGGGAATACCAGGTGCTGTAGGCGCCTGGAGTAGGAACTGGCAAAACCACTCCAGTATTCCTGCCAAGAAAACTCCATGGACATGGGGTCACGAAGGGTCGGTCACGACTATGACACAACACACACACACACACACACACACACACACACACACACACACACACACGACGGTCTACTAAACAGACTGCCAAGGAATATCTGCCCTTAAAGTGGGTAGTTTTCACATTTTTATAGCCAAGAAGGCTTTATTGCTGTACCTTTTCCATGGCTATTCAGATGAGCAATTGAGTACAATAAGTGCCTGGAGAGCAGAATTACCTTTTCCACTGTCAAAAAAAGTGTCCAAACTGTGATTACAAGACCGTCTAAGATATGTTTCAGTCATATTTCTCAACATCTGGTCTACTAGGTCTTTTAGCCCCTCTGAAAATCTGCTTTTCTCAGTTGATTTAGAGTTTCATACTGAAATCCTTCTCAAGCAGTTAGCAATAAAAATCATCATCATCATACCCCAGTTACCAATGATCTCATAATTGTGCTGTGAAGAAGACACGAATAAGGAAAACAGGAGTCAGGAGAGATCATGGATGGCTTAACCCAGATAGGGGGGAAAGTTGTTTTCGTGAACCGTCCTTAAAAAGCAAGGGTGTTTTCAACTTAACGATCTTAAGAATCATGAGTGGCATTCAGGCTTGATGATCATCTGTGCCGTCTCTTAGCCGGAGGCCCTGCACAGCCCGGCGTCCTGTGTTTCATGAGTTTGGACACTTCTATTAAACTGGAAAACAGCAGCCCTCTCTCAAGGCATCTGTCAAGCACTCCTGGTCATTTCAGCTGGCACTGCTTCTGCCATTAGCGAACCACAGGAACAACTTGTGAACTATTTTGCATAGGGAAGAAGAGCCCAAATTAACAAAGGGCTCTTTCAGTTTCCACAACCACAGGTGACATCTGAAAAGGGGTCAGGAAAGATGTTGGTTGTGCTCTCATGTCTTCCGAGGTCGGTAAAATGAGTACCCAGCTTGCTGGGGGAGCAATGTGTAGCCTGAACAATGTAATTACATTTGTAAACCGCCCAGAGACTACTTATAGTGGTATGGGGCGGTATATAAGCAGAACACTTTGCTTTTGCTTTTGCTTTGCTTTATTTTTTAGTGGGGGCAATAGGGTGGAGTGCATTTTGCCTTAGAGAGGTGTACAATACTGGCCTTTGTCATTGCAGGAAAGTATACACAAATAGGTGCTGGTTCCGATGGAATGGGAAGCATCTCTAGTTGCACATGATGAGTAGATATGGGCACGGGGAGAGGGGGGAACTGTGGTTTGTGATAGTTTGTGCGTTGCCTCTGTTCATGAACCACGAATCACGGACTTTCATAAACTATCTGGGGTGGGGTGGGGGAAATGAACTTTTTCATGGCTCGTATGATCCAGGATGCCCAGGAGCCATAGAATAACCTACTGGCTAAATAAATCTTCATTTGGGCAAGGGAGTTTGCTTTGGTGGGCTATAACTCAGACATCCTAAATCCAATATCTCTCAAATTTGGGGTAGGGCTGGGGGAAGAGCGCCACCTGAAGACATGCTGTAAGTTTGTCGTCTCTAACTCAGGGAGGGAAATTTTTACCACTCCTGGAAGTACTGAACCGCAGGAATCATGACATTTATTTGTTTGTTTGTTTGTTTGTTTATTTGTTTGTTTGTTTGTTTGTTTGTTTAAATAATAAATATTTGCATCAGGCATGTCCAAACTTCAGCCCTCTTGATGTTTTGGACCACAATTCCCAGAATTCCAACCTGTGTTTCCAATGGCAAAGGACTGTCAGAGTTGTGGTCTAAAACATCTGGAGGGCCAACGTTTGGACATGCCTGATTTAAACAAAATAAAAATAAATGTACATATCACCAAAGCTGATAATACTTCAGGGTTTCCTTTCATCCTGGGCAGCCCTCTGTTTTAGCCCCTTAGGATTCTGTCCCTTTAAACCAGACTTTGGCAGGGCAAGTCTTTATGTAACCTCATGACTAGCTTGTTTCCAAAGAGAATAGCTAGGGGAAATGAAGAGGAACACGGGAAGATGCCTTCCACTGAGTTATGGCACTGGTCCTCCTAACTAATCCCACGATTAGAAGGTGACGGTTTTTTCCTCTCCATGGAGCACTTATGATTCCCAGTAAAATCTGCACTTTGATCCCGATGCCTCATCACAAAACAAAAGCGGATTCATATCTTGAGAAGCTGAAAAAGCATCACTTTAGGGCAGTGGTTCTCAACCTGCGGGGCCCCAGATGTTCCTGAACTGCAACTCCCAGAAATTCCTTCTAGCCCAGCGAATGGTGGAGGCTTCTGGGAGCTGCAGTCTAGGAACATCTGGGGAACCCCAGGTTGAGAACCGCTGCTTTAGAGCAATGGTTCTCAGCCTTGTCCTGGAAGAGAAACTCCTAGAAGCCTTCACCACTGGGTGTATTGGTCCTGATTTCTGGGAGTTTGGGTCAAAGGGCATCTGGAGACCCACGTTTGGGAGCCACTGATTTCGAGCAAACGAATGAATTTAGCTTCTTATGAGAGCTCCGTTTCTGATGAACTGCTCACTCCATTCTCTTTGTCTGCCCCAGCCTTCAAAACCAGATCTAGCCATGAGTTAAAGCAGCAGAAGAACGATCCTCTTCCAAAGAACTGCGGACAAGTATCCATTTCAGGGCCACACAAATGCTTTAATGGTGCTCCTAATTTCAGTTTCCTGAAATATATATACCTCTTCCATCCTTCTCGGCATCAGAAGTTGTAGGGAACAGAAAAGGAATGACAACAGCTTGCATATTTATGGACAACACCAGAAGATAATACCTTTACCATGTCGGGACAAATCAAAGAGAGAAGTATCAAGTGCAGAGCTTTGGGGGAAGTAGGGGGGAATCCCAAACCTTTTACCGAAGAACCTAAGTTAGGGATAAGAAACATCCTTCCAGGCAGCAATAAAGATGGAGGACTTGAAATGAGCTGCAAAGGACTTTTGACAGTGCCAGGAACACCAAGTCAGAAAATGACAGACCGTGTTTCCTCTTACCACTCTCTACGGTTACAGGACCATCTGCCTCACCATCCTCAGGTAAAGGCAGCCTGTCAAAGGATAGCTTTTCAAGGGCCATAAAAGAACTCAAGGATGCTCCCTAGGCAGGCTACAAAATCCAGCAATACCCAGGTGTTTAAACAGAAGAGAAAATTCCAAAAGACAGACTCTGGTTTCGTTCCAGATGCTTCTTCCTTCCCAAATGAGGGAGACAGGTAATATAGACATGAATTTAGGAGTTGATAGAAAATGTTCTTTGTGTGCGTGTGTGTTCTACAGGGCCAGGTGGCGAAATTAGAGAGTAGCCAACACTTAGCTATCAATAATATATTTATCCGTTTAGAATATTTTTAAAGATGACCTTCAAGTTAATTTCTTAATAATTGTGAAACAACCTAGTGTTACAAGAAGCACTATGTCAATTTTCAGTAGGAAGAAACAAGGGTTTATTTATTTATTTATTCATTCATTCATTCATTCATTTATTCATTCATTCAATTTATATGATGCCCACTACCGAAAGGTCTCTGGGTGGCTTACAATCAAAAGAATTAAAACAATTTAAAATAGTTAGAAATAGAATATCAATAAATCATCAAACAATAATAAAAACCTTACACTAAAATCATTATCCTAAAATTGTCATCAGTAGACCCACAGTCTATATTGTATCAATTGAAAAACTTCTGAAACAGGAAGGTTTTTACCTGGCGCTGAAATGTAATCAGCGTCGGTGCCAGGCAGATCTCACTTGGGAGGGCATTCCATAGCGTGGGAGCAGCTGCCGAGAAGGCCCTATGTCTACAAGCCATCCCTCTCACCTCTTTGAGGGATGGCTCTTTCAAGAGGGTCCCCTGGCTCAATCTTAATTGCTGGGTAGGTTTGTATGGAAGGAGGCGGTCCTTCAGGTATCTAGTGGTACAATGTATGCAATTTGGTTGAACATGGTTAACCGGTTCATAAGTTTAGTTCCTTAAGTTTACTCTGTCCCTTTTCTAGAGAAGTTTTCAATCTTGGGCAGAAAATCAGCACAACATGCATTTTTTTGTTCACATTTTGCTTCATTGACAAAACGACCTGCAAAAGTTGGCTATTATATACCATTCTGGAAATGGTGTTCTTTGATATAACTCCCTATTGCACATTTCCCCCTATAAGCATGCATATTTTAAATGCACTTTTCTCCGGCATATACACTGCTACAGCTGCTCTTCATTGCAAATTCAGAAAAAAAATCCAAAGAAAGCTATATTAAAATGACTTATTGGGATACACAACTTGAAAAGCTATGCCGGTGCCCAGTCATATTCTTTTCAGGAACATACTAACATATAGACCATTGCTTGAGCAAAAAGATATTTGCATGATTGTAGAAGGATAACAGAGAGGGAATACCTTAATCCTGGTAGACATCAGAAGAGTATAGAATAGGGTATAAAAGAGATGGGAACTAGAGATGGGCAGGAACAGCCATTTGGGTGGTTTGTGCCAATTTGGACAAGAGCAGGTACAGAGGAAGGTGACCAGGATGGTTGAAGGTCTGGAACGAGGAACGGCTTGGGGAACTGGGAATGTTTAGCCTTTCAAAAAGAAGGCTGAGAGGGATATGATAGCTATGTTGAAATACTTCAAAGGATGTCATATTGAAGAAGGGACTGGTTTGTTTTCCATGGCTTCAGAGACTAGGACTCGGGGCAATGGTTTCAAACTACAGGAAAAGAGATTCCATTTGAACATTAGGAAGAACTTCATGACAGAGCTGTTCAGCGGTAGAATATGCTGCCACGGAGGGTGGTGGAGTCTCCTTCTTTGGAGGTTTTTAAGCAGAGGCTGGATGGCCATCTGTCAGAAATACTGTGATGGGGTTCCTGCATGGTAGGGGGGTTGGACTATATGATCCTTGAAGTCTCTTCCAACTCTATGATTGTATGATTCTATGAATGTAGGTCTCCTGCAGCTTGGTACCCCTCCGTCTTTGGTGGGCAGTCACTCAAAAACAGCACCCCAGATTCCCTGTCATACCTTCTCCCAGTGCTGTCTCTGAGTGGGTACCCACCAGAGATGGTTGGGCGCCAAGCTGGAGAACACCTGTTCAGCCATAATCCCATCTCTAGTGGTCACCCATACCCTTGTGGTCATCAAAGAGGCTTTGTCTCACACCACTCTCAGACGTCCATCCCATGGAGGTTGGGGACCAAGACAAGGTTTTGTCCTAAAGAACAAAAATCATAACCGAAGCAGAAACACTTCTTCATTGGCCCGATCTTGGTGTTCTGAAATAGGGTCTCATCCCCGCAAAATGAGAGAAGCATTTAATTTTTTCATTTTATGGTCTGTTTTGATTCAAGAGTTTGGTCTTTTTGTAATCTGCATTTATCTGTATTTTGTCTGTGCTATCATTTTGACCATCCTTTGGGGTTGAATGCCTGAGACAACGAATGAGGAAGTTATTGACCCATCTAGCTGCAAACAATGATTTATTTAGGGAAATGGTCGCGTTGAGTCCTGTCATGTGGCACAGTGGTTAGGTATCCCTCATGAGATTTTCAAGAATCCAGTTGGAGTCTCATCTAAGCCATGAAAGGAGACACTTTGTTTCAGCCTGACATAATTCACATGGCGGTGATGAAAAGTGAATTAGGAGAACTCACTGGGCGGAAGGTGGAATAATAAATAAGCAGGATATTTCTTTTGTTAATACAGGCTGCTGGGGTTATATACAGGTACTTGACAGTATTAACATGACCTTGGCATTGTCTGGGGCTGTCAAACAGTGCATGAGACAGGTTATTTGGGGTAAATAGCCAATGAGCTCTTAATGCTCTTATTATTATCTTTTCTTAATACTTAAACCATGTGTTTGCAGTGCAACAGACTCCAGTTTTTTGACATGTCGGCTTCTTGATTGGTCAAAGGTCACATGCCAAAGATGTAGACTAAATATAGCCAGAAATTATTCTACCAGCTCAAATGAAACAAGACCCTACAGAGTTTCTCCCATAAACACTTACCAATACGGCTTCCCGCATAATTCTCTCTCTCTCTCTCTCTCTCTCTCTCTCTCCTGTAAAATAATGTTTTATTAGAGAGTCCCAGGAACATAATGGATTCCTAAACAGTAAAGAGTTGTGTTGTGTTGCGTTGCGTTGCGTTGTGTTTTGTAATGCAATGGAAGGGGTAAATGGCTGTGAAGCTAAAGAGAAAAGCCTTTAGTGCAGGAATAACATGGAAGTTGACCTAAAGAATGTTTATTTTCCTTGCTGGCCTGACAGCTTTGAAAATCAGCAAGTTTCTCTTTCAGGTCAATTAAACTTTTGTTCAGCGAAATTGCTCTGGAGCCAAGACGCCTGGAACATGAGGGATTGATTGTGAACCTCGCACATGGACCACAGGATCTCTACAGCTTAACACACAGGTAAGTGATAGCAGGCTGGCAATTTTCCCACACGGGGGGTGGGGGGCTAGGTGACTGTGAAAGGTTTCCGGGTGATGGAGACTTACCGTCGAAACTCTAGTTGTGTGGCCAAGACAGATGTCTTGACCTGGACCATATCCAAAGGTGGCTGGTACCACCTGGCATCCTTTGGCAGTGAAGATAACACAAATGCCAAGGGCTTCTTCTTACCTAGAAGCAAATGCAACAATCGAATCAAGGGGCGAAAAAATGCAGAATCAATTTGGTATGAGTAATTTGATATTATATGCAATTCAGAAATGTGGAGTTTAACCAACACTACATAAAACGCCCCTGAATAGGATTCCAGCAAGCCTTTGCAAAAGTGTGCCTTTTCAGCTATTTTCTGAACCTCACCCTTGCCATCAATGAGCTTTGCCAGATTTCCCCCCAAAACCAAAAGTTTTCATTTTATTTCATTTCTTGTGTGTAAAGGAAACTGACACATTCTGGCATATCAACCTTTCTAATCCATCCTGTGCAGGAAAGATGCCTTCCTGTGCAGGCATGGCAACAACTCTGAACAGATTGATGTTTCTTCTGCTCTTTTTTTCACCCAGCACGTTGTTAGTCTGTGGAAATCCCTGCCACAGGATGTGGTGATGGCATCTGGCCCGGATGCCTTCAAAAGAGGATTGGACAGATTCCTGGAGGAAAAGTCCATCACAGGTTACAAACCATGATGGAGATGTGTCATCTCCAGGCTTAAAACCAGGGTACTTCAAGGGCCAGATGCAGGGGAGTGGTATCGGGAGACAGAGATCGAGTCTCGTGCACTCCCAGGTGCATCTGGTGGGGCCACTGCGAGATACACGAAGCTGGACTAGATGGGCCTTTGGCCTGATCCATCATGGCTCTTCTTAGGTTCTTATGTTATGTTCTCTTTCCAGTTGAATAGCACACAGGAATTATTTTACAGTATGACCCCTGTGTCTGCAGGAGATCACTTCCACAAACTACCATGAATGCCTATACCTGGGGTTACAAGGGAACCCTATATACAACAAACAAGGGAGTGAGACATAGGCTTTTAAAAAACTACAACTACAAAATTTGCCAACCAATATGGGACCTATTGGCAACAGGATTCTGGGAACTGTATGCCGAAAGAGATAACTGTACAAAACAGTTTTTGTTTCTCATTAGGCACAGGATCAGGTAAAAGGCCCTAAAATACACACACTTTATTTCTAATATTAACCCTCACCATTAACCCTCTTCCAAAGGCCAGATTTCATGCAAAGAAAATTGAGTGGTGTCAAATTTGGCAGGGTTCTTTTGTTTTTTGGTTTTTTTGGTTTGTTTGTTTTTTTGCATGGTAAGAAACAAGAGTAGGAAGGCAGGCAGGCAGGCAGACAGACAGACAGGGAAAATGATACCAGAGGTGTTATTTCTTCAGGCAACTAAAAAATCATCAATGCAAGAAGAAATCTTGGTGAAGAATCTCCATGGGAGAAAACTCAGAAAACCACCAAGAATCAGATTTTTATTTCCACATTCTCTTTACATTGCCACTGAATTTCTGACACAAGTAATTCAGAGGGGTTGATATGATCTGGATGAAAGATATTTCTTTCTCATGCTTCGTTAAGGATGGTGTTGCCTTATCAGCACAGAACGGTTGGAGACTCTTTCTTCTTCTTTTTCCAGATTCTCTCTGGAAGTCCCAAATAGGAAACCAAAAGTCATTAGCAGATCAGAGCCAATAGGAAAGCCCAGTTTCAGAAATATGGCTTCTTTTGTTTCTAGTGTTCAACCCAAATCACAACACCAATACGGTTATGTGTTTGCTGGTGGCTTTCATTGGTTTTTCTGTCCTATCCAAGCGGCAAGCAGGCATCCAGGCTGGGAAACACTCTAAGCCCAGCTAATTTGGCCGGTTGTGACTCGGTTGAAAGGTGATACTGTGCGTTTACAGGGTGATCCTTTCCTTGTTAAGGCCATCATTCAATCACGACCACTAAGCCTCCGAGAGAGTGGAGCCACTCATGGTTCCCCGGTGGATTCCTTCCTTCCCTCAGACCAGGAAATGTGAGGATTGTTAGTTCAAACAGCATCTGTAGGAAGCTGGTAAACAACAGCTGAGATGATGAAAGATCAAATCAACTCCACGCTTTGAAGCGAAAGGATATTAAAACAGCGAGTGTAACAATTCGTATTATTAAGAGAGAAGAGAGCTGCCTGACCCCCCCCCGCCACCAACTCCCCGCTCTCTGCTTCAGAACGGGTGGCTCCATCATTTTCCAGGGCATGTTATGAGAAAAGAAATCCACTACCCTGCACAAACAAACTGATGAGTCATCTTAAGCTACTCAAATATCCGAAGGAGCACCTTTCCCATCCACAACTAACGACGGCCCACGGAAATTCAAACTAGATCTTAACAAGAATAACCCTGATCACGTTCCCTGTGATTAACCTGTTCGTCCTCTGACAACAGAATTTCCTCAGAGACACATGCCTCAGGGATGAAACTTTCATAGAACGTTCCCGTTTATCTTCTAGCAACCAATCAGAAAATGAAGCACACTACATCAACGATAGGTCGGTGAGGAAAATCTGTCATCTGTCCCTCACTGATTAATGCTTCCCAGAGTCCATCTATTTGTGTAGCTTCCAACTTTTAATGAAAGTCGGAGAAAGATGTATCAAAATATGCATGGAGAGTCTCTGAACAAGTGCATCTTGTTTTAACATCCGCAGCAGCAGCAACAGCAGCAACAGCAACGATGACAATGACAATGACCAGAACAACAACAACTAATTTTAATATATTGTATTTCTTGTATTTAAATGTTTTATTGTTTTAATTTTATTGCAATTTGATATTTTAATTGTCTAAATTGTTTACTTTGATTGTGAGCCGCCCAGAGACCTTTGGGTAGTGTGTGGCATACAAGCTGAATGAATGAATAAATAAATAAATAAATAAATAAATAAATAAATAAATAAATAAAAAATTGATATATAAGACCATTGTGGGGTTTTTTGCATTCAGGAAGCTAGGTCAGTTAATCTTAAACTGTGAAAATCATCATCATCGTCAACAACAATATCATCATCAACTTCATAACCTTAGAACTGCAGAACTGGAAGGAACTCTAGGGAGGATCAAGTCCAGCCCCCAACAAGGAGGCACAGTGAAAGGAATACAATTCCCAGCCACTGGCTCTGCACCCGGGTACCTACAGTGGTACCTTGTATAAAGGAATTGATTCGTTCCAAATGAAATTCTGTTAAGCAAATCTTCCTTTGTACCAATTTCCCATTGGAATGCATTGAAAAAGGAGTAATCCCTAATCGCAACCTCATTTCTGTTGTACGGATTCGCCCCATAGGTGATTCTGTTAAGCGATTTCCCTACCTCTGAATTTTTTTTTCCTTTAAGCAGATCTTCTGTTAAACAAACCGCTTGTTATACGAGGGTCCGCTGTACTTCACTTGTGATAGTGCATTGGAATTCATGCTGAACCAACAGCAGAAATGCTGCAAACAAACCCCACCAGTATTCCTGCCAAGAAGACTCCATGGACATTTTTTCATTCTTGCATCTATTTTCTCTTCCCCTCCCCTCCACCCACCCACGCACGCACGCACACACACATACACAATCATCCTCTCATACAGACAGAAACAGGAAGAGAAACGCTTCAACTTTCGCAGAGCGCTTGGCCAGCTCGTATACCCACTTGGGACATGCCGGTGCTTCCATGGAAACCAAATCATGAAATCTTTCCCTGGAAATACAGCCAGCCAACACTTGTTTCTTTCTGGTACTTATTGCGGTCGCTGATGTTTTAGTTTTGTTGCTTGTCTTTGCCCCTGCTTCTGTTCTGGGAAATGTAGTGCCATCAGCCCCAGCAACTGGCGCATAACGGGTTACTCCTTTACAACCTAGACGTAGCAGGTGTGTGTGTGTGTGTGTGTGTGTCGTTACAACCATGACTGACTCTTTGTGACCCCATGTCCATGGAGTTTCCTTGGCAGGAATACTGGAGTGGTTTTGCCAGTTCCTACTCCAGGCGCCTACAGCACCTGGTATTCCTTGGTGGTCTCCCATCCAAGTACTAACCAGGGCCGACCCTGCTTAGCTTCCGAAATCAGGCAAGATCGGATGTGCTTAGGGCATCTAGGCAGCTAGAAGGAGCAGGTAGCTACTAGTTAGAAAGCCATGGAGTGGCTTGTCCTTCAGAAATGTGTCTCATCTGATGACCTCAGGCTCCTCTGAGCTCTTTTCCTGTGTTTTTGTTGTGTTTTACTCAGTCTGTAAGGGGACTCAAAGAAAGATCTGATTAACCACAGTCATGTGCAAGAACATTTGCAAAAATACTTCCAGCTACTTACATCAGAAGTAGGCTGAGATTATAAACCTTCCATGCAAAAATCCATTCCCAGCATTTAGTTCTGAACCCTCTTATTATTATTTGTATATTTATATT
This sequence comes from Phrynocephalus versicolor, assembly GCA_023846285.1. Taxonomy (NCBI): domain Eukaryota; kingdom Metazoa; phylum Chordata; class Lepidosauria; order Squamata; family Agamidae; genus Phrynocephalus; species Phrynocephalus versicolor. The sequence goes on from JAHTLZ010000327.1 coordinate 17,107,183, forward strand.
TACTTGATATTACTGATGTGTAATATCAGTGTTGAATGTGTAATATCTATATTGCATGGGGGATTGCAGAGAGCATGCTTTGTTTTGTGAATAGTCACTGAGGGATAAACACGGGCTTTCTTTAGAAGTCTTGATTGACGGAGGGGAAATCTCATTCTGGGAAGGAAAACTTGCTAATTGCTAGGAATACAAATGACTAGCTTGAGCCTGAATAATGGGGTAATGTGTCCCTAAACCCCCAAACTCTTACAGCAATGAGTCCCACCATTTGATGGGAGGCTGTGTGAGGAGGTGCTACCAGTGGCCTGCCTTAAATCTCCCCCTGAACAGTTCCACTAGATGGCCGTGAGTAGAGATGGGCACGACTCAGAAATTTTTTTTGTTTTCGTTTTCGTTTTCGTCTAGGGGTCCGTTAGGGCTTGTTTCCGTTTTCGTGAGCTAATTTTCAAAATTTTTCGTTTTTGTTTTGTTACGTAACGAAAACGAAAAACAAAAACGAAAATGAAATTTTTTTCGTTTCTTCCCATTTAGCTCCATTAAGTGCTTTTCCAGTAACGAAAAACAAAAATTGGCTCAAAATTAGTCGTTTCGTTTCCGTTTTCGGTCCATTTTTGAACCGTTTTTCGTTTTCGTTTCGTTGTGTAACGAAAACGAAAAGACGAAAATGGAAACAAAAATTTCGCTACGTCGTGCCCATCTCCAGCCGTGAGCAAATAATATGATGAGAAACAGCACTTGGATATGCCTTCTGAGAATTTCTGAACCAGGAGACACACATCTGTGCCCTTTGCCAATGAACTCAACGGCGTGCACACCGCATGATTTTACTCTTGGTCATGCCGTGCCAGCACTCACTCTCGCCCACTTGACTTCACGTCTACCAGCCCGTGAGAAAGTCGTGCCTTCTCCCCCTGGTGTTCATTATCCCTCCACCCGCTGCAAACAAATCATTATCAAGCTGCACTTAAATTATAAATTAGTAACTTTAGGGGAAGAAAAAAAAGCAATAGATTTTATTCAGTATTACAAATTTCATTTTTTTTCTTTTTTTTAAAAAAAAAGAGCAAGCGATGTCAGAAGCTGAGACAGCAGCTGTTTTAGGAACATGGTCGTTTTCTTTGTTCGGAATGCTATTTAAACATTGGCAGGGGGCCTCATTAAAGATGAATCGATGAATTAGTAAGTAGAGTTGTAGCCAGAAGAGACAGCGTGTGATCCTGTGGCGAAAACAGATTTGCACAAAAGGAAAGGGAAAGGGGGAGACGTAGGACCCCAGTCCCTATATGTACGAAAGTCAATATTTTATAATAACCTGCCAGGAAAAAAAGAGAAACAGACCCAGACCTTTGCCAGCTGTTCCCGGCCAGCCAACAAGCCTGAGAAGGGTTCCACCTCATTTCAAAAAATGCCGAATTCTTTGGGATGTGGTGGTGGAATGCCTAGATGTGCTCTGGGCCAATGGGTAAGAAACTTTCCAGCTCTTACACTGCATCTCCAGGAGGTTGAGTGCAAACTAATAAGCATCGTTATGACATCTGAACTGCAAAGCTGAGACAGACCAGAAGAAGTCTGTTTGCCTTCGGGTTCCTGCGTTGTAGTCTCTTGGCTTTCCTTGTGAAGGCTTTCTTTTTTTTTTCACAGCTGAAGCCACGATTGCCAATCAGGTATCATTTTACAGGACCAATTCTCTTTGGTGATTTCCTTTCCTTCATATACACAAATGCATATATTACGCGCACGCACACACACACACACACACACACATCATATCACATCACATCACATGGTATTTTTAAAAAGCACTCAAATACTTATAACTACAGTGGTACCTTGTATAAAGGAATTAATTCGTTCCAAATCAAATTATGTTAAGCAAATTTTCCTTTATACCAATTCCTAAAGGAATGCATTGATAACGGAGTGATCCCATTTTTATGTTGTACAGATTCTCCCTATAGGCAATTATGTTAAGCAAATTTCCGCTATCTCCGGAATGTTTTATGTTGTACAGATTTTATGTTATACAAACTGTTTGTTATACAAGGGTCCACTGTACTTATAATCTTGTGTGATTACATTGACACTATGTATTCAATATTAATTTCCATGACTCATAACTGCACATGTAAGTTTACTCTCCTTTAAACTGCTTGTCTTTTCTTGTAACTTTACATGAAAATTTACTCTCCTTTTAACTGCTTACATTCTCTTGTAGCTTTAATGTAATGTTGTCTGTTAATGTTATAAGATGTCCTTCAATTATCTGTTCTCAATACTTGGACCTCTCTTAATTGTACTGGACTGTATATTATCCCTCATTACTGTAAGTCACCTTGGGTCATTTTCCAAGGGGAAAGGTGGGGGTAAAAATACTCTAAAATAAATAAATAAATAAATATGGTCTTCATTCCAGAAGAACAAAATTAATCAGTTTATATGGCTGACCCCCCCTGGCACAATGGTTAAATGTCTGTACTGCAAGTAAAACTGTGCTCATAACCTGGGGTTCGATTCATTTCATGTCTTCTTGCATTCCAATCCCATTCACACATACAAATCTGGAGGACCCTGTGGAGCAGAATAGATAAAGCTTCCTTCACATTCATCCATGATGATCTATCAGATACTTGAAAAACAAGGAATCTTATGTCAGCTTAAAAGCTGAGAAAAACATATTTTTTTTCATGGACTGTAGTCCCACTTCTTCTGAGTGGAACCAGCTTCTGTATGGCCTTCTCTGTTTCATCATAAAATATTGTGCTCCTAGCACAGAACAAGACTGATGTTAAGCATTAAGCCAACAAGAACTCACTCTTTCATCGCTATACAAAAATATTTATGGTACAAATCATGATTCATTGCTTCCAGATGACAGTAGGAAACATTGTAACTTAAAAAAAAAACCCAAGCACACCTAAGGTTAGAATCCTGTCGGGTTGTGCAGTTGCGGAAGGGTAATCATTAATTTGTCATTAGCTGCCCATTGCATCCTCACCCGTATCCTGGTGCCATAGATTGTATGGCTAGGTGCACAATGACGCATGCAAGGGACAGCTGACAAACTGTGAAAACCACTTGTGCCCGAGTGCCATTTCATGCACATTGAAACTCAATAGGATTTTAGGAACATATCTGTTTCAGACAAAGGCCAAATTGATAGGTGGGGGTGGGCACACGGCTGCTACTTTTGGTAGAGAAGTGGCTTGTTACGCTCATTCCACAACTGCCTGATATGTAACCATAAGACAGTATCTAGTCCAGTGGTTCTCAACCTGTGGGTCCTCAGATATTCCTGGACTGCAACACCCAGGAGCCTTCATCACTAGCTGAGCTGGCCAGGATTTCTGGGAGTTGCAGTCCAGGAACATCTGGGGACCCACAGGTGGAGAACAACTGATCTAGACTCATGACTTCCATCTAAGAGGCAAGCCTGCCCGGCAAAGCCCGCCATGCCAAGAGCTACTGGATTTAACATCCAACAGCAACTTGCCAGGCAATATCCATCTTGCCACATAGGTTTGGGCTTTAAATTTTGGACTGGCACTAACCCAAGGAAGTGGTGTTATATATTTAGCGATCTATAAAGGTATCAGCTCTTTTTGCCTTTGTATTTTCTTTAGCCTTATCCTGTGTGTATTGTGATTGAGGGTTACGGAGTCAGTACCCATGCAGTGGCATGTTACCTTACAGAGCTTGGGAATGCTAATTTGGACTACTATTCCCCGAATCCTGAACAGCCAGTGGTTTGGGTGCTTCTGGATGATGCAGGCACCCCCTCCGCCAAAAATAGCATTTCCAAGTAGAGTCTCGGTACAAGTGCAAAAGGGAGGGGTGGTTGTTGTAAGCTTCCTTTTGTCCATCTCCTCTTGTTGTCTCTCCCCCACCACCTTTTGCAAGCTTCTTGCTGCTGCTCTACAGAGGAGTTTCCCCTATACAGGCTCTATAACAAGTTCATTTTCTGAGAGCCCTGGTGGAACTGACCAGTTCCCCTGTTTTCCTGCTGAAGCTGGGATGAGGAGAGGGCCCTCCCGACCGGAGGGCGGAATGAGGCGGCTGCCTCGCGAGACAGACGTTGGCAGCCGTCATTGGTACCTCTGTAGTCACTGCCTTCTCTCGGAAGACAGAGCTGTATGTGCTACTCAGCCGGTGTGGTACTCCCTGGAATACACTGATGCCCCCAGGTGCGGAGGCTCACAAGTATTGAAGTAAAACTCAATTTCCCCAAACACTCACATTTTGTCTATGGAATGGGGTTAGGGAAGACTCTTGAGCTTCAGGCGACAAAATCTGAGACAGCCTTGTGTAAGAAAGAAGGAGCTCTATTCTCCGTGGTGCTTCGTGTTCCTTTTTTTCTTCTTCTCCAGTTATGTGGGGAAGATTGGTGTGGATTGAGCTGCCTCACTGCTCCCACGATCCACTCCAAAGAGCTTTGGTCGCCTTATTTGTTTATTTATTTGTTTGTCTGTTTGTTTGTTTGTCTGTCTGTCTGTTTGTTTGTTAACCGCTCAAGATTCCTGAAGGAACTCAGGGCGGTGTTCAACATGTTGCAGGAACAACTTGCTCAAACAGTGGCTGTGGGCTCAGACTGCCTACCCCAGGGGTGTCCAAACTTTTTGCAAGGAGGGCCAGATTTGGTGAGGTGAAAATGTGTGGGGGCTGACCATTCACCTCCATTTGGCCCCCGGGCTGGACTTTGGACAAGCCTCTAGGACATGAAAGGAGGTGGCGAGGACGCTGCAGCAATGGAGCAGGGGACGGGTAGGCTGGACGGGTGGCTGGGAGGACAGACGGAGGCAGGGAGGGCAGGCAAACCGTAAAACTGCAAGCTAATGTCTCCATCCGGTATGGGGAGGGGCCAGCTGGCAGGGATGCATGACAGCCTGAGCTGGCGGGGAGAAGAGGCCATGGGCCACTCGAAATTTGAAAATGAGCCACATTTGGCCCCCAGAGCTGACTTTGGACATGCCTGGCCTACCCATTTCACCGGCCACCCCTCGCTGCTGGATTATTATTGATACTGTGAAGATTTCTGAAGGGTGCATTTGACACTCCCGGCTTGCGACATGATGGCGAGAGGGTTAAATGGGGGCCATGGCAGCTTTTCGAGAGCGGGAGGCCAAGGAAAAACAGCAAAAGACCACCTTAGCTGAGCAGCTCTGCTTTTTGATCAAAATTACTGCAGGGATAAAAGCGTTCCGTATTAGATGGGGAAAATTGACTCCCTTCTATAAAAGTAATTGCCGAGATCCTGGTGTCATCATTATAAGGGTGATATTGGTGTGCATTAAGGAGTCGATGATTTCTTTTTAATTAATTTTGTCTCCCTTGCTGCCGCTCTCCCCTCCCCCACCATAGCATGCCCGTTATCCTTTGGCTTTCCTTATCATTTTGGAGAGATGACTCCGAGGGTATCAGGAGAGCTGACATTCAACCAGGCAGCAAAGCACCATTGGCAGAGCCTATGCTTCCATCTCCCCTCCCATTGGGTTTCTGCATAAAGGGCATACTGCCAAGTCACCGATTTTCCTTCTGAAGGACCAGTGAAAGGGATGGACAGGTGGGAAAAACACAATTCAGTTTTGACCCCTCCCTCCCTCACCCCCATATCTACTCATTGCATTTCTTGGTGCCTCCATTTGTTTACCTCTCTGAGTAAAACGCCAAGAAAGTCCTCCGCTCCAAGATAGTTGGGTGGTGGAGTCTCCTTCTCTGGAGGTTTTTAAGCAGAGGCTGGATGGCCCTCTGTCAGGAATACCTTGATGGGGGTCCCTGCATGGCAATGGGGATGGACTGGATGGCCCTTGAGGTTTCTTCCAACTCTAGGATTCTACGAAACGCATCTCAGCTACAGGACACAGCTTTCATCAAAAACTGGCTTTGAAATTGAGAAAACTGGTGGTCTGGGCTTGAAGGCTGGTGTGTTATGGTAGTGGGAGGTGGGCACTGATTAGAGAGAGAGAGAGAGAGAGCAGAAAAAAGGAGGGAAATTGTGTATTTCATGGCATTTCCCCACACCTCTGGCGGTGTGGTACTTCCTCTGGTTAGAGTCATAAAGAAGATTGTACCTTTAAAAAAATGTGCTTGAAACTATTGATTTCTGCTGCTCTAAAGCCCCTGACATTCTGGTGCAATGAAGTTATTGCTGTGGGCCCGTTGTGCCTCCTCATACTTCTCCTCTGCTAGCCCAGGTCTCTGAGGAAGGTATTAAAGATATTGTAGCTCCCACTTCCTGACTCTGGGATATCAGCAAGATCCTCCTGTGTAAAGAATAATTATCAGCAACGCTGTTACCTCGAGTAAGTGTGTAATTACATGCTCTGCTTTTTTTTTTTTTTGCGAGCTGTGGGCTGTGCAATTTTGAATTATAACCATAATGTCCGAGAGAGTCCATCTACCTTTACCCCACCCTCACTGGTTAGAGCCTTCCTTTAAAACAAATAATACAAATAATAAATCATATAGAGAGCTTTTCGCCTTTGCCAAGAAAGGTTAGTTAAGTGGGGAATTTGGAGCACAGGTTTGCTTATCTATATCTATATCTTTATCTATATCTATATCTATATCTATATCTATATCTATATCTATATCTATATCTATATCTATATCTATATCTATCTTAAAATATACTGTGTGTGTGTGTTGTGGCATTACAGTCATGACCAACTCTTTGTGACTCCATGTCCATGGAGTTTTCTTGGCAGGAATACTGGAGTGGTTTGCCAATTCCTACTCCAGGTGCCTACAGCACCTGGTATTCCCTGGCGGTCTCCCATCCAAGTACTAATCAGGGCCGACTCTGCTTAACTTCCGAAATCAGACAAGATCGGATGTGCTTAGGGCATTTAGGCAGATTAAATATGATGCCATTGTAATTGCAGGGGTAGGATACAAACTCACCCCGAACGGAGGGGAATTTGATCTACAGTAGAATTAGAGAGGAAGAGAAGGAGGAGGATTGGGGGGTAGCAGGAGATAGCAAATTTAAGCAAGCCAGAAGAATGGGCAGGAAGCAGAACTATGAGAAAATTGCTAGATGGTTACTATTGCTACTCCCATTTCACATCTATCTTGGTAGTGGCAGCTTTCTTCTCCCTAATGGTAAGGCTGGATCTATCTATCTATCTATCTATCTATCTATCTATCTATCTATCTATCTATCTATCTATCTATCTATCTATCTATCTATCTATCTATCTATCTATCTATCTATCTATCTATCTATCATCAATGATTTTATAAACTTCAATCAGGTCAGCTCTTAGGCACCGTCATTCAAGAGTGAAGAGGCCCAGCCGTTGCAGCCTCAGATGGTAAGATGGTAAGGAAAGTGTTCCAGTCCCCAAATCATTCTGGTTGCCCTTCTCTGCACTTTTTCCAGTTCCATAATATCCTTTTGGAGGTATGGTGACCAGAACTGTACACAGTACTCCAGATTGGGCCTCACCATAGGTTTATAAAGAGGCAAAATGACACTTTATAAATGACACATATGACCTCCTGAAGAATAGGAGATGTGTCATCTAGAAAATAAAGCATGCAGATCTATATAACATTGGCCACAGATGATGGGAACCGGAGTCCCTATCTCTGCCTTTGCAGTCAGCTGCCTAAGCCACTGAGCTATTCAACAGCTCAGTCAAACTGGGACAATTCTATCAAGACACAAGAACAGAACTTCACCATCATGCCCCTATATCTGTGATGGCGAAGCTTTTAGATACCAAGTGCCCAAACTGCGATTCAAAACCCACTAATTTTTTGCAAAGTGCCAATACAGCAATTTAACCTGAATACAGGTGGCTGAGAAGGGGCAATGTCAGGTGCCCACAGAAAGGGCTCCGAGTGCCACCTTTGGCACCCGTGCCATAGATTCGCCAACACTGCCCTATACAGTGGTACCTTGTATAAAGGAATTAATTTGTTCCAAATGAAATTATATTAAGCAAATTTTCCTTTATACAAATTTCCCATAGGGATGCATTGAAAATGGAGTAATCTCATTTTTATATTGTACTGATTTGGCCCATAGGTGATTCTGTTGAGCAGATTTTCCCTATCTCCACAATATTTTATGTTGTACAAATTTTATGTTATACAAGGTGTTTGTTATACAAGGGTCCACTGTATTCTCATGCCTGAACTTCACATGCGTACTCGAAGTTGCATCTTATATCGCAACCGGGTTTCACTCGCTGGAATTTCAATGCCTGCTGCGACTCCATTTTGCATTTCTCGTTCCTGAATATTCACGAGCAGTTTGAAAGGAGGTTCCAGAAATCATGGCCTCGCTTTATTTGCACACGTGCTCCTTCTGATTTTTATGTCTCACTTCAACACGTTAATTTCAGAGAAGGCAAGACGCCTGTGGTAGTGGTGGTGGTGGGGGGGCAAGGGAACGATTGCTGCATTTTCTCCCACCCGTGGCCCCACCGGTCCTGTTATTTTCCACCAGCTGAGGGCTGGTTCCCTGGGTAATGAACACACTGAAATGTAATGCCTCGACACATGCAATACGACGCTGCCTTCTCTTGCGGCCATAAAATCAAAGGTGTTTGCATGGCCCTCGGAGGCTGTGCTAGAGAATTTTAAGAGGGATAAAACCAGTGGGGATCTATAGAAGTTATTGTGTATGCCTAAAAGATTTAATATGGCCTACAAAATTCTTTTCTGAGGTGCATATATGCCATAAATATTCCCATCTCCCTCTCTCCCTGAATATATATATATTTCTCAAAGACGTTGAAGATTGGTGGTTTCATTGATCCTGGAAGGCCCTCTGCTGATTCAAATGGCAACAGTTCCACACCATCACAATAGCTGATGTGATAGCTGAAATAATTATACTAATGATTATGATCTGTTACTTTAAATATTAATTTATTTCTGACAAGCCCAGTGGCCAAGTCCTATGGAATGGATCTTTTCGGATGCTGAGGAAGATGTTTTCCAAATTTGTATCAAGACACACTGATAGAGATGGGCACGAAATGAGCAATTTTTCATTTTCGTTTTCATTTTTTTCTTTCGTTACAAAACGAAACGAAAAATGAATTTTGTCTCCAAAATAAAACGAAACAAACTGAAACACCAGAAATTTTGTTCTGTGTTTCGTTTTCGTTGCGGCAAATACATTGAACTGTAATGAATGCTAACGAAACAGCAATTTTTCGTTTTCGTTTTTTCATTTCATTACATAATGAAACAAAAACAGTTTTTTCCCCAAAAATTCACGAAAAATGAAAATGAACCGAAATGGACCCCGTAAACGACAAACAACAAACGAAACACCATTTTTTGAGTCGTGCCCATCTCTACACACTGAACAAAAAGTGCCCGACTCTAGTCCTTAGAACACAGGAAGCGACCTTACAAGGATTCAAACCTTGAGTCAATCCAGCTTGATGGTGACAACTCGGTTGTGGAGCAAACCCTCCTGTTTTCACAAGGTTGGGTGCCATCACCCTCTGACGTTGTCAGGATTGAATCTAGAGCAATGTGCTTTATCACTGAGGAACTTGACCCAACTCAAAGTAGCTTTGATGGCAACTCCCTATCAGTTCTTACCAGCACAGCCAACGGATAGTAATGCAACCACATGCTCCCTCCCCACCCTCAACAAAGCAGCTGAAGTAAGAGCGGCCATTTTGATGCCCCTGGCAAACTGAGGCTCTGAGGGGTTGTGGGGATTTAAAATGGCCGCCCAGATGTGGTGCTGATTCAGCACACGGCGGGTCACAGATGCTTTCTCCCCCCAACCCCCAGATTAGCCTACCAAGACTGACCAAGGGCTCATATATAGGGTGTTTGGGTGATGGCCATCTCCAACCTGTGTCTGTCCCAGAGACTAAGCTGCAAAAAGGAGCAGGGGGACTCGTTTTAATGTCTTTCATTGTGATGAGTTCGTTAGCCTCCATAATGCACCAATGTTTTTGTGTGTTCCAGATAAATAGCAATAGGTGTACCTGGTGGTAGTGGTGGTGGTGATGGTGGTGGTGTTGGTCTTGTCTGTTCTTCCTTCCTGCTTGCTTCCCACAGAAATCTATGTTGGAGCCGGGTTGCTAATTGCTAAGCAGATCTGTAAACCATACACACACACGCACACACACGCACACACACACACACACACACACACACATATCCAAGGAGGCAGATCTACTTCTGCCACCCATCACAGATTGCTTTCCTACCGAGTGTTATCCATATATCACAAAACATATTTGCAGCGCGAATATTGTTTACACTTGCACGAAAGTCACCCACATAAAATATGTGATAATGTTATCACTTTGGGTGCGGACTTATAATGAGTGGAAGAAACCAAAATGGGTTCCACATGCTAATAAGAAACAGACGCCCTTCCCCTCCTCCCCTCCTCTTCGCTGCCAGATGGAAAGGCAGACGAACCCTGCCGTGTAAAAAAAAAAAAAAACACAGGGAAAAAAAATCAAAAACAAAAACTCACATAGTATTTTAATCACTGTATTTCTCTGCAGGATGGGGAGTTATTAAAAACTGTGTAGAATTTTCCTCTTGCAATATCTCTTCCCCTTCCTTTCCGATAAAGTGCTAAGATGGCTTTCGACAAAAGAAACACCGTCATGTCCACAAATGTCCTGGCTTAGAAACCCATTCATTCCATCCTCCACCCGAATGTACTGGCCTTCTTTTTCCAATCTTCCAATGTTTTCTTTTGAGCCTCCAGTGTTTTCTTAGGAGCCTCGGGGAGCAGTGGTTCAATGCCTGTCCTGCAGGTAGAACTGTGCTCACGACCTGGGGTTCAATCCCAGGTAGCAGGCTCAAGGTTCACTCAGCCTTCCATCCTCTGAGGTTGGTAAAATGAGTACCCAGCTTGCTGAGTGGGTAATGTGTAGCTTGCATACTGGTCCGGAGGCTACAGCGGGTGCAGAATGCGGCAGCCAGGCTGGTGGTGGGTGCTTGTAGATTCGAGCACATCACCCCAGTCCTGGCTCGCTTGCACTGGTTACCCGTTGTCCTCCGGATTAGGTTCAAGGTCTTGGTTTTGACTTTCAAAGCCCTCCATGGCCTGGGACCAGAGTATCTGTCGGAGCGTATTTCTCTGAGATCAACTGGGGCCAAAACCACGAGACTAGCGCAGGCGTGCTCACTGAGGGTGGCCACACCCAGAGAGGTGCGGAAATCGCGTACGTGGGACCGTGACTTCTCTGTGGTGGGCCCCATGCTTTGGAACCATCTCCCCAGTGAGCTGCACCAAGCAGAGTCTCTGCCCACCTTTAAAAAGGCCCTAAAGACCCACCTGTTCAGGGAGACGTTTGGCGACCTTTCTATTTAGTTTTTTCTTTTCTTTTTTCTTTTCTTTTCTTTTCTTTCTTTTTCTTTCTTTCTTTCTTTCTTTTTTTTTTTTTGACCGTTGCCATCTCTGCCTGGATTATGCCACCTTTCGTGTTCTGTTATTGTTTTGTTTGTTTTTACTACTTTTACTGTAAGCCACCCAGAGCTCCCTCCTGGGAAGATGGGTGGGATATAAGCCTAACAAACAAACAAATAAATAAATAAATAAATAAATAAATAAATAAATAAATAAATAAATAAA
>JAHTLZ010000327.1:17155502-17170460 GCA_023846285.1 Phrynocephalus versicolor
TCTCTCTCTCTCTCTCTCTCTCTCTCTCTCTCTCTCTCTCTCTCTCTGTGTGTGTGTGTGTGTGTGTGTGTGTGTGTGTGTGTGTGTGTGTGTGTGTGTGAATGGTAGATGCACCGGAGGAACCCAAATATAAAGAAGGAATGGGCTGCACTTCTGGTTTCCTTTCACATCAGACAAACCAACAAACATGGAAACAGAATTCTGGACACAGACAGCCAAAGGAAAAAAAGCAAGGCTGCACACTGGCGGAATGGAAGGAGCCCGCTGGATCATACACCAACCTCTAGTTCCCTTCAGCTCCAAACAGCATGCTCGTGGCAAGCAGGATATTAACACATTGGCAGTGTGATATAGTGGGCAGAGCCAGCGGTTAGGAGTTTGATTCTCCACTCTGCCTCCTTGGACTGAATGATCCATCGAGTCTGTTCCAGCGTTGCAGCTCTGAGATTCTAAGATTATTACTTACGATTGAACAGATCAAACAGCAAACTGAGAAACATGGCTGCTTTAGCAACAAAATTCAACATGGGGGCAAGGGGGAAGCAGTGGGCAGAGAGAGAGAGAGAACTCTGTTTGAATTCAAAGGCAGGAGAGAACCATTGGTCAGTGCTGGCTAGTAGAGATGGGCACGACTCAAAAAAATAGTGTTTTGTTTGTCGATTGGTCGTTGAGGGGGCCGTTTCGGTTCGTTTCTGTTTTTGTGAGGTTTTTTTTGCAAAAATATTCATTTTCGTTTCGTTATGTAATGAACTGAAAAACAAAAACGAAAACGAAAAATTGCTGTTTCGTTACCATTTAGCAGAATTCAACGTATTTGCCATAACGAAAACGAAGTGGTCGACAAAATTTTTAGTGTTTCGGGTCGTTTCATTTCATTTTGGAGTCAATATTCGTTTTTCATTTCGTTACGGAACAAAACAAAAAAAATGAAAAATCGCTCGTTTCGTGCCCATCTCTACTGGCTAGATCAACAGTCAAACTAGAAAGCTTCCCCCAAGCCTCACCTTCTCCAAGTGGCATGTGAGGATGCAAAAACTCCAACACATACTTTAAAAAAACCTATCAGAGTAGCCATGAATCAGAATCGACTTGACACCATGTAAGGCAGCGCAAAGTGCTGCCTAGATGCCCTAAGCATATCCGATCTCGACTGATTTCAGAAGCTAAGCAGGGTCGGCCCCGGTTAGTACTTGGATGGGAGACCACCAGGGAATACCAGGTGCTGTAGGCGCCTGGAGTAGGAACTGGCAAGCCACTCCAGTATTCCTGCCAAGAAAACTCCATAGACATGGAGTCATGAAGGGTTGGTCACGACTATAATGACACAACACACACACAAGGCAGCGCAATCCATTTCTCCCACCGTTCTTCCTCCGCAAGTCATATTCAAAGCAAGGGAAGTATCACTTTCAAAAAGTAATTAGTTGCTGATATAATTTCAGATGCCAAAAAGTAATTAGTTACATTATAGTTATGCTTTAAAACTACCTCTTTACTTTCCTGGTTCTCAAAACACTTGCTTCTAATTACTGTAAAAAAATTGGAATGCTGCCACCTGCTGGTCTGTAATATGAGACACGCTTTCCTCCAAAATGAAGGAAAACAAGTTGAGGAGCAGTGTAGCCATCACAAAAACCAAATACAAATGTGGAACTCCATTGTGGCATCTGCCTCACAGTGAAATCCTGTGAGATACAGGAAGCTGGACTTGATGGGCCTTTGGCTTGATCCAGCAAGGCTCTTCTTATGTCCTTATGTTCTTATGAAGTGATGGTGAAAGAGACCTTTCCCTTCAAAAGTACACAGTGTTGCTCAGGTGGGGGAAACAAATTGAAGTTCTAACTCCGTCAAAGCATGAAGCTTCTATGGACAAACAGGGGTTTAAACACAGTCCTAATTTGATGCTCTATCTAGCACATACTGGCTCCTCTTTTAAACAGAGCTGTCATCTGGGTGGAGCAATTTGGATGTTGCCCCTAGGGGTGAGCATTAAGAAAATTCAGGTTTCTTTTTGAAAAACTTACAGTTTATGAATGTGGGGTATGGTGCTTTCTATATTCATCATTAGCAAGGCCCGAGAATAACCCGTTGTTGCTGTACAAAACTGTGTCCATGTTAACAGCAGGGAAAAAGGATGTCAAGCTTTACAGCCTGAATGTTGACAACACCAGTAGCAGCAGGCAAGATGATCTATACGATACCCTCTTGTGCTCACCTCTACTCAAACAAATGACACCAAGCTGTAACTAAGGTGGAGCAATCAGAGCGTTGCTCCAGGGCACCAAAATCCTACAATGAGTCTTAGGAAAAATGTGGCATCTTGTTGTTGTTGTTGTTGCTGTTGTTGTTGTTGCTGCTGCTGCTGCTGCTGCTGCTGCTGCTGCTGTTAGCATAAAACATTTCCTCCCTTTGAGAAGAAACCATGTTTCTCGTTCTCTTTTAGAGATGGGCACGAAACGAACAATTTTTCGTTTCTGTTTTCATTTTTTTGTTTTGTTACACAATGAAACGACAAACGAATTTTGTCTCTAAAATGAAACGAACCGAACAGAAACGCCGGAAATTTTGTCGTGCGTTTCGTTTCCGTTACTGAAATACAAGTGAATTGCTTAAAATCCTAAAAAAAACCCCCACAAATAATTGAAATAAATGGTAACAAAATGGTAACGAAATGAACTAAAACGAAAACATTTTTTTTTGCAAAAATTCACAAAAAACAGAAACGAACCGAAACGGACCCTCCAAACGACAAACGACAAACGAAATGCCATTTTTTTATTCGTGTTTTTCCATGGAAGTTTGGGTCCATGCCTCCTGTTGGAGTCAATGGGATTATACTACTACAGTGGTACCTTGTATAACAGACAGCTTGTATAACAGAAAATTTGTACAACATAAAAAATTCCAGAGATAGGGGAAATTTGCTTAACATAATTGCCTATGGGGAAAATCCGTACAACATAAAAATGGGATTACTCTGTTTTCAATGCATTCCTATGGGAATTTGTATAAAGGAAAATTTGCTTAACATAATTTCATTTGGAACGAATTAATTCCTTTATACAAGGTACCACTGTACTTGACCTGGGGGCCAAAATGGCTGGTTAAATGGCACTTCTTTCATTAAAACAGTGGTGCAAAACCTCCAATAAAATGTCTCACTTCCTTGGCTCCTCAGAGAATTGGTATTCACAGGTTTGTTTCTTATTCAATTTCTATATCACCCATCTAGCAAATATTTACACCATACCTTGTACAACAAAGAAAACAAACATAAGTTATAAAATTACAGTGGGCCCTCATATAACAAGCCGTTTGTTTATCAGAAAATTTGCTTAAAGGAAACATTTCTGGAGATAGGGAGAAATTGCTTAACACAGAATCGCCTATGGGTGAATCCATACAACAGAAAAATGGTCGTGATTCAGGATTAATCCATTTGCAATGCATTCCTATGGGAAATTTGTACAAAGGAAAATTTGCTTAACAGAATTTCATTTGGAACGAATTACACACAAGCCAAGATGGCGGCAAAGAAAAACATCAGAGCGCACACAGCAATATTCCACTCCTCCTCCCTCCACTGTCCCAGTTAATTAGGGAGAACTTAAGTTTCCCCAAAACAAGCTGTTTTGAGAAGCTTTTTAAATATATGTATGAAGGGAGGGTGTCGGCCATACCTCTTGCAGGTGAGGATTCCACAGGAGGGGTCCCACAGCTGATAAAACGTGGCTTCCAGTTGGTGTTTTTTGTGGGCTTCTCTAGGCACAAGGCATCCAGAAATGTTTGGCACCACCACTACCACAAGCCATCTGGTGTGTATATTCTCCCCACCCCCTGCTTTAAACATGTTCTGCAGCGTTACTTTCACACTTCAGAAAGTGGTGCAATCTAGTGAGCCACCAACATTTCATTGTGGTTCAGCGCCAAGCCCATATTGGGTAACCTACACCAAATAACATTCACTTCCTTTTGTTTTTTACCCCCAGCTAAGGTGAAGAATGCAACAGATCGTTTTACCCTGGGCAGGTGCCCATCGGTTTTACCCGGTCACCCACTCTCAAACAGTCATGGCTTCTTTCTTTGCTTACGTCTGAGCTGTTTTGATGTGTTTATTTGTTTAATTTGTTTATTTTGACTGGCTCTGATTATAATTGGCAGCAAGGCACGGAATTAACATCTGAGAGTGTCTTCGACTTGTCAGTTGCAATAATGCAGAAAGCATGCAAAAAGCAATTCCTAGCTGAAGAAGGGACAATACGTAGAGTTTAGCTCCGTTTCACTCTTGCTTTGCATCTCGCTGAGACGGGAGAGGAAAGGGAACAAAGAACTCTGTGGTGAAACCATAATAAGTTACCTGGAAGTTGAATCATGGCAACTGGACTTCTTTTCTTGGGAGATTGAAATGTCAGCTTGGATGAGTAGCGAAACGTTTCAATGTCTCAAGAAAAGAAGTTGCCATGACTCAACTTCCAGATGACTGAGAATCTTCACAGACATAATAAGTTACAGGATGTTCTGGGAATTAACATTTCCTTTCAATAGATGAAAAACATTTTAATAAAATTAACCAGTTTATTGCACCATATTTATTTTTTTAAAGTAAGGATGCTTGCTTAGTTAAATGGATTTTACTCTGCATATCACATAAGTGTATTTACTTATACTGTATACTGCACTTATTAAAGTTATGCCCCACCCATCTTGTGGCAAATTACATCTCTGAGTGACTTCAAAAGCAATCAACAAAGGTACGAAGCAAACACGGAAGGGAAGAAGGTTTGGTGTTTCATTTTGCTTTGGCAAAATCGGAATTCCCAAACTCGGTCATGAAACGAATCACAAACCAGCCTGGCTCATTAGGGGTTTTTGTTTGTTTGTTCATGGTTCATTTTGTACCCATCTTTAATTAGCAGTGCTGCTAGAAATTGGCCAAAAAGCTGCAAAATTTCTGCAGCCATCCCACTGGTGAGACAATATGATATAAGATCTCATAAGGTGCACAGCAGCACCCAATGTTTGATCCTACCTCCTTCTGTGCAGCATGTCGACAATACCCCCCATATGCTTCTGTGACTTTTCTCTGCTCCTCTGTTGCATATCCCACTGTTTGGCTCCTGGAACTACCACAGTAACTCAATTCTTTTAGTATCATCTTATTTGATTAGCTTTTGCTATCACTGAAAAAAATTAATGAAACACCTTGTATGTAGCGCATCCTGTAGTTCCAGGACCCAAATCTGCCCCCCCAAAAAAAAATTATTATTCACCTGAAACTAATTAAATCTTCCTATAGGCATCTTTCTCAACAATGTCTTAGCTCTAGTTACAGTGGACCTTTGTATAACATAAAATCTGTACAACATAAAAAATTCCGGAGATAGGGGAAATTTGCTTATCATAAAAATCCGTCCAACATAAAAATGGGATTACTCCATTTTCAATGCATTCCTATGGGAATTTGTATAAAGGAAAATTTGCTTAACATAATTTCATTTGGAACGAATTAATTCCTTTATACAAGATACCACTGTATTAGGAAATTCTGGGCCAGAACATAACAAGAACTGGCAGGGCACAGAATAGGTGATTTTCTGGACTGCAATGCTTACTCAGAAACAGCAACTCGGCTTCCCTTCCCTGCCTCCTCCAGGCACTGCCTGTGAGTGGGTGCCCACCAGAGGAGGTGGGGCTAGCAAGTGCCAAACATATACTTGACTGATAAGCAAATCAGTACAAACCACCGAACTGGCCATTTGTGCCCCTCTCTAACTACTATCTCTAACTTATAGAGATGGGCACTAAACGAGCGATTTTTAGTTTTCGTTTTCGTTTTCATTTTTTCATTTCTTTACGCAATGAAAACGAAATGAAAAAAATTTCAAAACAGAACGAAAATGAAAACGACCTTTTTTGCCGTGTTTTTCGTTTTCGTTGCAGCAAATGCATTGAACTGAAAAGAATGCTAATGAAACAGCAATTTTTCGTTTTTGTTTTCGTTTTTTCATTTCATCACATAACGAAAATGAAAGCAAAAAATTTGCAAAAACCCAACGAAAACAAAAACGAACTGAAACGGACTCCTAAATGACCAAACAACAAAAGAAACACCATTTTTTTTTGTCGTGCCCATCTCTACTAACTTACTTTCTGGCAGAATGGCTCCTGCCGCAAAATTCTGCCTACAACACCCGATCATCTCAGGCAGGACATTTGAGGGTGCCGCCACTGAAGGAGGCCCATAAATCTTTGACAAGATATCGGGGCTTTCTCAGTGGCGGCCCCTCGGCTCTGGAACCAACTTCCTCCTGAGATCTGTTTGGCATCTTCCCTCCCAGTCTTTAAGAAACATAAGGTTTTCCCTGGATATTACCGTAATCTGTTCTATTAGAGACTGCTATTACGTATTTTATTTTGTTTTTATTTGTAGCCCATCTTGCTCCTTCCTGTTCAATGTTTTTGATATACAGTGGTACCTTGTATAAAGGAATTAGTTCGTTCCAAATGAAATTATGTTAAGCAAATTTTCCTTTATACAAATTTCCCATAGGAATGCATAGAAAATGGAGTAATCCCTAATCACGACCATTTTTATGTTGTACGGATTTGCCCCATAGGCGCTTCTGTTAAGAAAATTTCCCCTGTCTCCAGAATTTTTTATGTTGTACAGATTTTATCTTATACAAACTGTTATACGAGGGTCCACTGTATACTGTTTACTAGTTATTATGTTGTTTACTTATTTGTGCTTATCTATTATATTGTATTATATTGTTTATGGGTTTGATTTCTGTTCAGTTTTGTAAACTGCCCAGAGTAGCTGTGTAGCTAGATGGTGTGGTATATAAATTTAATAAATAAATTAATTAAATGAATGAATAAATAAATAAATACAACCATTTATTTCTTTGTCCTAATGAGAAGTCACTTTTGTCAGCCATGGGTCTGAGACTGCTGTATTACTGAGATGAGCTAGATAAATCTGTCCTTCTCTTCTCTGTTCTGAATGCTTAGATCTCAAGTCCTTTCTGTCCTTTTCCAGAAAAAAAAACGTAGCAAAAAATCTATCTATCTATCTATCTATCTATCTATCTATCTATCTATCTATCTATCTATCTATCTATCTATCTATCTATCTATCTATCTATCTATCTATCTATCTATCTATCTATCTATCTAAAAAATTAAATATATTTAAATTATAAATGATTTCTTTGAGGGGGAAAATAACCCACAGCATTCTCTCTCTCTCTCGTTTCAAAGAGTGTCAGTACGGCTACTCCCAAGGTGAAGAGGCCTACGTTGGACCTGTCTGCCCTTAAAGATGAGGAGCCTGTCAGAGGGAAAAGAAGGGTTGAAAAAAAAAAGGTGGACACTCAGTTTCAGCACCAAAAACATGGTTGAATACACATGGATTCAAAGGCAGACTTTGAAGAGCTAACCATTCAAAACCCTTTGCGTGGATGGGTGAATCTGTCAGCGCTGCTTTCTCCCAGATTTGATTTTTTTAAAAAAAGAACCAAACCTCAAGTTCTTGTTTTTTTCATTTTCTGAAGGAATCTGCAATTCATGGTAAGTTCTCCCCACCAGCTCTGATTTTGATTTCTATCCATCCCTTTCTCTTTCCCCGACTTTGCACTAAGTTTTGGGATGGTGTGGATGACAACAGATCATGAACCTCGTGGCGCAGTGGTTAAATGCCTGTCCTGCAGGTAAAACTGTGTTCCCGACCTGAGGTTCAATCCCAGGTAGCAGGCTCAAGGTTCACTCAGCCTTCCATCTTTCCGAGGTCGGTAAAATGAGTACCCAGCTTGCTGGGGGGGGGGGCAATGTGTAGCCTGCATACTGTAATTAAAAAATTGTAAACCACCCAGAGACTAGTTGTAATTGTATGGGGCGGTATATAAGCAGAACACTTTGCTTTGTTTTGCTTTTTGTGGGAGGAAAATTGGGTCCCTGGAAGAGCAGTGTTTGTCCTTGTGTTTGAACCAGGGTTGTGGAGTTGGTAGATAAATGTTCCGACTCCGACTCCGACTCCTAAGTTTTTTGTACTTCCGACTCCGACTCCGAATCCGACTCCAGGCACCCAAAATTTCCTCCGACTCCGACTCCTCCGACTCCGACTCCTACATTTTTTGTACTTCCGACTCTGACTCCGACTCCGATTCCTCGACTCCGACTCCGACTCCACAGCCCTGGTTTGAACCCACAACAAGAGGCAGATAAGAGGCAGCAGTAAGGACCATTGGCATTGTTCTGGTCTACCAACAGCCTGGCTTTAGGTGAGCTGCCTCTCATGGGCCACATGGAGGGTGAGTGACCAACCTGCATTGAAAAAAAAAAAGATGAAGCCAAGTTCTTCGTAAAAATAATTGGCATCCAAATTGGCTCACGGTTGATTTAAAATGGAAGTTTATAATTTTGTGCCACTTGACGCTACGAATGTGTTCTGAAGTGTCTTTATTTTGCAGTTTGTGGTTTTCAAGTTGGGGGGGGGTGTCCATTTATTTTATTGTTGCGATGTCTGTCATTGTTTGATGGAAACAGCTTCAAGACGGAGGTCTACATGAAGTTGGTATATAAATAAAACAACAGTGACAAAACCCAGATCACCCTCAAGCCTTGTCGATCGCAATCTTCCTCATAGCAGTTTAAACAGTTCACCCATCTATCCCAGTATTATGTGTTCCTATTTCATTGTTTAGGAAACTTCCAGGATAATATAACCCCACACCCCACCAGATTTTGCTGCTAAGTGAATCCTTGGCCCAAAATCCTACATGAGCTGACTGTAAATACTTCATTGTTCTTTCGAACAGAGAACTCCGCAGCTCTGGAGAAAAATACATTGAAGCCCTACACTATGCAACTCACCTAGGTGGTGTTGCAAAAATGCTGTTTGGTTATCTCCTGGTAGGTCCGGTTTTTACCTGTAAGGAGGAAGGGGAAAGTATCAAGCACACCACAATAGCCTAAGTCCAGAAATATTTATCTTGCAAAATAAAGGAGAACATAGGAGATTGATATCCAATGACTATGGGCACTTTTACACGACCCCTAAGATCCGCTGGCCACTTAAATTCGGACCAGAGATCTTGGGGGTTTGTCGCTATTCCTGTGTTCCCACCCCTCCGCACTCCCTGGCTCCTGTCTGTGTGAGGGGAGGGAGGGGAACAAAGGAGAAAAGAATGCCGGTTCTGCTGTCTCGCTCTGCTCGGGGAAGCATTCCAGTCTCTTGATATCTCTTAAAGGGGCAAGGGGCAAGGGGCAAAAACAAAAAACAAACACAAGGCGAGGAGAGCCCGACACTCACTCCTTTACATCCGCATCAGAAATTTTTCACCCCAGGAGAGCAGGTACTTGAAAAGTGCGCTAGGACGGGCTTAGGCGGGCGTGGTCACACTTATTTTTTTTTAAACTCCGGAGCTGGTGGGAAAACAATTTTAAGCTCCGGATCTGGGAGCCATTTGCCTCGGATTTTAGGCGTCGTGTAAAAGTGCCCTATCTCTCTCCAAAGACCACATTATATCATTCTTATATAGGATTTCTGTTACGTACATTGCTAATTTTTATCGAAACCAATATGCTTCTTTTGGTCGTGTCTACTAACAGGTGACTTCTGAGCATTTTCTAATAAGAGCTAACCTAGTATTTTGTAGTAATATGATCAAAGGTTAGACCTATATTAAGCCATTAGGCTATCCTTGTCTGGGGTTCATTAATGTTTATTCAAATGACCCTTCCTCTATTTATGCATATAATAATTTCTCCAGGTTCATTATTTCCTGCAGCATATTCATGATTCTCTTGCAGAGGTGAGCAACGTACAAAGTTCCAGCACCCCTACACACACTTACCCCTGTCTTTTGGAGGTGCGTGCCAAACCATGCAACACACAACAACAACAATCTTGCAAAATGAGACTCCCCCCCTGCCCCTTGCGCAGTCTAGCAGAGCAAAAACTATTAAATAATACGTTGAGTGTGGCAGATGGCTAGATCCAAGAAGCCTTCAAAGCATAGGGAAATGGCCCCATGGCCATTAGATGGCGCAAGGGAGACTCTTGAGTTAAAAAAAAAAGTAAACATCTAGTTGGAGTTGTTGGCAAGCCAATACGTATGTAGCCCATGGGCTACCACTTGCCCAACACTGCTGTAACAAGATTCTTCAAAATCTATCTGCCAATCTAAAGGAACTACCTATGGCCAACCCACAACATTTTGCTATCTGAGGCAAAAAAACCAAGATGGTACCGACTAGAGATAGGCACGACTTAGCGGAATTTTCATTTCCGTTTTCGTTTTTCGTTTCCGTTACGTAACGAAACGAAAAATGAAAAACGGCTCAAAACTGGAACGGAAACGGAAACGAAATGACTAATTTCGAGCCATTTTTTGTTTTTCATTACTGGAAAAGCACTTAATGGAGCTAAATGGGAAGAAACGAAAAAATTTTCGTTTTCATTTTCGTTTGTCGTTTTCGTTACGCAACGAAACGAAAACGAAAACGAGCCGAAACGGACCCCTAGACGAAAACGAAAACGAAAACGAACAATTTTTCTGAGTCGTGCCCATCTCTAGTACCAACTCCCCAAACGTAGCAAAGTTGACCAGCCTGGCAATTGAAATTTGGCTAGAATCCTGTTGCTTAGCATATAATGAGCCATTATATCTGTTGTGATTGTAGTCAACCAACTCCTCCAGGAGTTCCATTGAATTTACATTGGCCCAAATGGGCCTACTCTTCTTACAGGGTGCTTTAATGCAATAAGTTGCAAATAGAGTAGGCCTTTTTGAATCCATGGAACTTATAGAGGGGTTGACTCACCAAATCCCCACTGGTTCAATGGGTCTACTCTAGGGCGACTTACTGGGCTACACATTAGGATTTCAACTGACTTAAAAGAAGATAACTGTTCCCCAAAGGTCCAAGTTATACATTTTTGAAGCATTTCCAATCTCATGTGTGTTATTTATTAGATTGGTTGTGTTCTAGTGAAACTCAAATTAAAGAATTACAGAACGTAAACCACTGGCCACGTTGTCCATGACTTTGAATTACTTAGTCATGCATGCTACACCCAGTGTGATGTAGTGGGTAGTGTGATGGACCAGGGCACAAGAAAATTGGGTTCAGTCCTGAACTCAGCCACGGAAGCTCCTCTGGGGTGTGTGGAACTGATAACACACTTCCTTGAAATCCCTATCAAGTTGGTTCCAACTAGACAGTGCATAACAAGAAGATCACTTCAGGATGTTTCTGGTCCTAGGCCTTTCAGAAAAGCCCAAGTTCTGCACAGCTTCTCAACTTCCCCTCAGAAGAAGGAAGGGCTTTGTGAATGGCTCTCTATTGCCATCTTGTGATGTAATGTTGCACTAACCCAAGGATCAGGAACATGGCTGGTTTGTATTAGGAGGAAGATGGAATCAGGAGACGAGAACTGCTCAATGCCCTGCATACTGAGCAGCAGTGTTTTGGTCCCACTGTTATTTTCTTGGTATGTTTACCTGACATAAAAAGTGCCTCCATGCCATAAACTCTACATACATTCTCATGCAAGAGAATCATACACCAGTCACAGATATGTTTACGCATGCAGTGAACATCTGGGTAGCTCAGTGGTTTAGGCATCTGGCTGCAGATTGGGAGTTCATTTCCCCACTTTGCCCCTTTGAGAAGAGCAGTACTCAATGATCCATGGTGTCACTTCCACCTCTGCCATTCTAAGACGGTGATGATCTCTCTTTGAAGGCAGAATACTCAGCCACCGCTTTCCAGATGTTTTTGGACTACATCTCCCATGAGCCACTGTAGCCAACGGTGGGAGTTCTGGGAGCCGCAGGGTGGAAGTGCCTACATACCTACCTTTGACTGCCTATTTTGCGGGAAAGATAAGAGGTGAAATGGTTTGGTTAATTAATTCATTCTTTGGATTCAGATCTAGCATTTCTCCTCAACAGGGGATTCAGGGCATTTCACCGTAAACAAACTAAACATGAAATCCTCTTCCAGGACACAGAGGAACTGGACAACACTACCAATCACTATGTCAGACTGCACAGGGAAGCCGTTGAAATCCACAAACATAAGCACAGGTTCAACAAAACAGTAAAAAGTCTAAAAATCAACAAAGCCTGGCTTCCAATACTAAAGGCTGCAGAGTGCAAAAGGTCAAAGGTCAATGATTCCCATCCAGCCACAAGCAAATGTGATCAGTTCACACAATAGAACTACTAATGACACCCATCAACTACATATTAGGATTGTTGCTACCCCTGATTACCTTGAAACTTCTTCATCCCTCCATCACAATACAATGACTAACAACCGTTGTCCTGCATAGGACAAGCTTCCTCTTTCCCACAACTTTAAGAACCCCAGTCTCACTCACTGTATACCCCAGAGCACAGAGTGAAACTCCGAGTTCCTGAGCACCTTGCCCTCTGAAGATGCCAGACATAGCGTCTGGTGAAACATCAGGAAGAAAAACAGCCAAACAGCTCGAAAAACACACAACAGCTATCAGATCCCGGCTGTGAAAGCCTTCAAGAATACCATCTTTGCGGGCTGTTTAGGGGAGTGTCTCTCCTCAGCAATAAAACCGCTTTCTTCCTCGCAACCCCAGCTCTGTATGCCTGAACAATCAGGTTGTCAGATTAAGCCCACATTCACCTTTCAACGAATCCCGAAGCAACGGAATACATGGAAAGGAGGCGGCTCACTTGCTATGATGAGCAGGCCTCTTTCTCCATCCATGGACCACCTTCCCAGAACAAATTGTGCTAGAAGAGTCTAGCCCAGTGGTGGCGAGCCTTTGGCATTCTGGATGTTTTGGACCACAGCTCTCAGAATTCCAAGCCTGTACTCCCAATGACATAGCTGCCTAGATTCCCTAAGCCAGGCATGTCATGTCCAAACTTCGGCCCTCCAGATGTTTTGGACTGCAACTCCCACAGTCCTTTACCATTGGCAACCTAAGCTTAGAATTCTGGGAGTTGTGGTCCAAAACATCAGGAGGGCCGAAGTTTGGGCATGCCTGCCCTAAGCCCATCCGATCTCGCCTGATTTCGAGATCGAAAGGGCTCTTTAACCAGCTGGTTTTTGCCCATCTCTAGATATAAAGATTACCATATGGGCTTCCTCCTAGAATTGCAGAAATGCCATCATTTGCCAGTGTGTGTCTATGTGGCACATTTGATGAGGGCTACGGTCTGGAAAAAAGTCTTCAAATACCATCTTATAAGGCCGGCTTCACAACTTACCCAATCCTGATTGGTCCTCTGTTTCTCTCGCATTGTATTTATGGCCGTGGCAAACAAACAAACACAAGCAAACAAACAAAAAAATACAAACCAGGTTGAGAAAAGTTGATTTTTTTTGCGTATTTATCTGAAGACAACCCCAGTCCTGACTAGCTTTTATTACCTAAGAATCCTTTGCTCACGCATTTGTCAAATAGATATTTTCAGCCATGAGAGAAAGAAATGTTTGAAAGGTAACAAAAGATGACCCCCACCTACAAATATTGAATTTGCATTTCAGAACAAATTGCACATCCTGGGTCATATCCCTGGTGTTTTGGGTTGTTGTTTTTTTTTTAACTGCAGGGGCTGACTATATTTTACATTTAGTAGGGCTGCGTAAGGGCCCTCCAATGCAGTTTGGAGACCAGTGTGAGAACTGGGGATGTATTTCATTTTGTTCTGGAGTGATCTGTACCTCCTGCCATTTGACCGGTATCCTGTTTTCTTTTCTACATTAAGGTACATGACTTTCAGGGATGTGCTAGACCCTACGGACACCAACTCTGATTCCAGTAATGCATTAATTTAGCATTTTAACATAAAGTTATTAATCTTATTTTTTTTCCAAATAGTTGAACAATTTACTGATTTTCGCTTGTAATGTTTTGCTTTTAATGATGGAAGCTGCCTTGGTTTTTTTTTTTAAAGGAGAAAGACAGGGTAAGGTATTTTAAATAAAGAACAAATGAAGGGGGATACCAAGGCTGCCAAATTTCCAAGCTATCCTCAAGGACTTCCATACTAATCACCTTTAAAGTATGCTTTAAAATGGCAACAGTTCCTCTTTTCTTTTTCTGGCTCGTTCCATTGGGCCATAAAGATGGGCTTATTGGGATTCATGCCAAAACAGCCTTTTGGAAAGCTACTTCCCCAAAATTGCTTCTTTTCAGGAAATCTTGAGGTCCCTTTATAATAAGTAAACAATCTCCTGCACCTCCATCTTAGAGCTTCTCTTCTAGAGCTATTTGTTTTTGCGTGCCTGTAGCGAAATGAGAGCTAATTTAAAGCTTCGATCAAGGAGGCTCTGACAGCAGGAACAAACTTCCACCGGCGAACGCAATAACTCCTGGCTTTGGAGTGAAGCGAGCTTAAAAATAAACCTTGCCTCCAGGAGAGCACAGAAATAATCACTGTACTAAACAACACAGGGAGAACACAACACCAGAAGAGCAGAATCAGATGCATCAAAGAGGACAAATGCTCCATTTGTAAGAGTCCTGTATTTTCAAACTGAGGATCAGGCTGGCTTAAGTGTATGTCCAGATCCATCCATCCATCCATCCATCCATCCATTGGTTCGCCAACACTGCATTAAGTCATTTGGCAGCCGCCATCTTGAATGGCATTTGCTAAATGTTTTAATCTATTTCCTGGGTGGATTTTCTAAGTTGGACCCACAGGAAGTGGCAGGAAAAGGGGTACGAAGCTAATTCCTGCATATTTTCTGGGGTCGCACATTGCTAGAGTAGTTTAAGAGAAGTTTTTTAAACCAACCCTTAGCGGTGGTTTAAAAAACTTTGGTGAAGTGCGCTTCTGGGGACGTGGTCGGTCAGGGCACCAAATTACTTCCCTTCACAGTTAGGATGCAATCTTTTACTGTGCAGTTCGCCACAGCAAAACTGTGCAAAAAACGCTGGTGAGACAGCGACCTATG
>JAHTLZ010000327.1:17183740-17204350 GCA_023846285.1 Phrynocephalus versicolor
AAACCCTTGACAGTTTGGCACAGTATCCACTCTGAGTCTGTGGACTTGCATCTTTCCTTAGAGGCTTTGTGCCAATAAATTGCAGGTTATTATTAATAAATATAGTTGTTATGCTATAAAACCTGATGTTGCATTACGTGATCTCCCCCTTCTTTTATTGAACAGTACAAGCTCTTCACCAAATTGATTTATAGTGGCAGAAAACATCAGTTAAGACCATCGCAAGGAGGGTATTTAAAAAGAACCCTTCCTGGGACTGGAAACAGTCGAGAGAGCGCGGCTGCCGAGGGAAAGGCGGCTAGTTTTTGCCCAAGTTAAATGTTTGTAGGCATGGTAGTCCCTAAAATTTAAATCTCCAATTCTCCACTAGGCTTTTATGGCCCACCAGGGAACAAATTTAAATAAGATTTTTTTCCCCCCAGTGGCACCACTTGAAGGGAGTTGGGCATTTAAAAATGGGAAAGAAGGATGAGCAGGGCCCTTGGAAGTTTTTTGAAATCTAGACTGCAGCCTAATTAAAGTTTTTGCACCTTATATTTTTTTAAAGATGCTTTTACCTGCATATTTAAAAATATATTAAACCTCTCTCTCTCCCCCCCCCCTTTTTAGTGGTATTTTCTTTGGCTTTAACTCATCAAACTCCACGAGACTAAAAATTGTCAGCCTCAAACTCTTAATGACTGCCCGTTGGAGCGAAGCACACATCCAGGTTTGGGGAATAAGTCGTGTTTGTTTTGGCAACTGCGGCCGGGGTCGAACAGTTTCCATTCCATCCCAACTCAGTCAAACGGTTTTGAAATATTGCACAATAAAAGCCATTCATTATAGCTATCCTCTCTTGCCTTCCAAAGAAAGAGGAGGAAAGGGGGGGGGGAATTACGACTGACCAGTTCCAACTCTGTGCAGGGGGCAGGAAGTGAAGAGTCAGAAGGTTACTGGAAATCACCCAAAACTAACACCACACCCCCCCCACCCCACCCCAGTTGCAGTTAGGGAATATGTTCCATTTGCCTTCCTTTCCAGCTCACATTTGGGTTAGAGCCCTCAACCCTCCAAAGACTGGCTCAAAGTAGTTAATTGCTCTGTTATGCACAATTTGCAAAGCTTAATTACAAAACTAATACATTAGCCTTCTTGTCTAAGTGTCAGAGGCAAAGTTATGCCTTCCCACAAGGCTGGTGGGCAGTTAAATCCTTTTTTTTCTGCATCCAAGTCAACGCCAATTCCAATGTCTGGAAGGATGGGGACCACTCTACGGGAGGAAACTGGCGACCATGGGCAGTTTTAGGAAACCAGAGCTGGGAAAGGTTACATTCTCAAGCTACAGCTCTCAAATAGGATGGGCCCATCTCCCTACTTCCGTATATAGCCACTGACGAACTGCTATTCTCTTCACCAGATGCCAGCCTGAACTGGTGTCCAACAGATGCAGGAGATCTAAGACGTTTGAGTGGCCACCGCTGCTACCTTTTGACATTGCATCTGGTATTGGTCACAAAAGCTGGTTTTCAAGCCCCCCCCCACCTAAAAAAAACATCCTGTTGTTTGGAAGCAGTCATGGCAAAAGGCTCAGAGTTGCATAATGCCGGCTCAACGGCTGACAAGTCTGCTCAGATCCAGAAAGAATTACAAGTGAATGAATGAATCTTTATTTACGGTTTTTAACCAAATCAAGAAACACCAAAATATCAGTTTGCCAGGATAAAACAACTTGCCAGGATAAAACATTGTAAAAGCATTATAAAATTTTGATAAAAGCTGCAATGTACAAACCGGAATTACAAGTCATATCATCAATTCCCTGAACGCTAGTGACTTGGGAACAGAGGCTTCTGGACTTGATGGCCGAAAAATTAAATGGTATTTTACTTAGACTGAATTGCCCTAATTTTCACAGTGATTATTTCTGCTGTATGCCAAGAACTGTTGGAAGCAAAGAAACCCATTCCCCAGACCATTCACAGCAAATGCCACTGGGAAGATTCTTCATTGCCGTTGAGGAACCGGTCTAGTAGGTTATCAGAGATGTTCTTCTCAGACATGCAATGATTCTGGATCAGTCCCTCTAGTGAAGTCATACTTCAGTCTCTTGTTCAAACTGCATGGATCCCCGTTTCCGTTCCTTGACACTGGCTAGAGTCGGATGTCGATGAAGCGCAACGTATTTCCAGCAAAAACCAAGCGAAGTAGAATAAAATAAAAAAATCTGAGTGACCAAGCTGGCTGGGAACTGTAGTGCAAAAGGGGAACTTCCCTTCTCTCTGCTCATTTTGAGATTGTCAACCATGTATCAGACTAAGAGCTATTTCAAATGTGGGCAGAAATAATTGAAGAAAGGAAGGTATGGAGGTGGACCTTCAAACATACGACACAACTATGGGCCATAGTGGCTGAAGGCCCTTGGAAACCATTTTGAATGCCTGTTTAGAGCAGCTGTATCCAAAACCAGCAAAGGCATGGTGACATCCTACCTACAAGAGAAGTCACACTGTTATCGTTTTGACAATGTTGCGGTTGCATAAACAGCCCATTTCTACATTTAAGTACATAAAGGGGAAAAATCATGATCTGATTTTAACATATCTAGAATGGCTTTGGCAGAAGACAACTAGGGAAAGGCCAGCTATAAAAACATCCATGATAATGACCAGGCTGTCTTAGTTCTTGTGAAAAGATGGAACCAGATGGCCAACAGTGACCTTTGCCAAGCACTCTTAATGGCTAAACCAGAAACTGTTTTACAGATGTAAATAAAAACAAGTAAATCTAAATCTACAGTTGCTTAAGAAGTTCCTTTTTACATAGTGCTGGGCACTCAGTATGGAAACAGAACATTGTTGTGGTCTTATAAACGGGTTCCTGGCGTTTCCATTGAAAAGCATCAGCTAAGCAACGATCAAGAATGTGTGTGTGTTGTGTCGTTACAGTTGTGATCGACTCTACGTGACTCCACGTCCATGGAGTTTTCTTGGCAGGAGTACTGGAGTGGCTTGCCAGTTCTTAGTCCAGGCGCCTACAGCACCTGGTATTCCCAGGTGGTCGCCCATCCAAGTACTAACCAGGGCCGACCCTGCTTAGCTTCCGAAATCAAGCAAGATCGGATG
This sequence comes from Phrynocephalus versicolor, assembly GCA_023846285.1. Lineage (NCBI taxonomy): Eukaryota > Metazoa > Chordata > Lepidosauria > Squamata > Agamidae > Phrynocephalus > Phrynocephalus versicolor. The sequence continues at coordinate 17,186,845 of JAHTLZ010000327.1, forward strand.
TGCTTACGGCATTTGGCTCTGCTTGAAACCCTGGACCAGGGCTGTCCAGAGCACACAATAAGCCAGGCGAGATGGAGGAACAGTGTAAAATAGGAAACAGCAGCCTTGATAGCCAACTCTTTCTAACCAAAGATGTCAAGAATTGAACCTGGTGCCATTCAAATTATTTGCTATTGAACGATAAGACCCCTCTTCTCGTATTTAGGACAGGAATGCCAGACCTCCTTCATGATTCCTGTGCATGTTGAATTCTTGGGCTAATCACCTTGGCAGAGACTTACGCTATGTTTGAGGAGGTACGAAGCAAGCCGCTTGCGTCGATTATTCAAGGCTTGAGAACTGAAGCCTCGGCAAAGAGTGCAGGCCTCGGGCCGATGGTGTTCGCCCAGACAAAAAAGACACTTTACGTGTCCGTCGGTATGCGGGATTTTACTGCCGCAGCCGGAACACTTTTTAAAGGGTTGGGCAAAAGACATTAGTCGAAATCCGAAGCCAAATCCAAGTCAAAATCCAGTCGAGAATACAATTGTCACGGAGACTACCAAATTAGAACCTCTAGCTGTGGCGGTTAAGAGGAACTGGGAGTTTAGGTGGGAACACCCATGCACATGCGCAGGGGCGGAGACTAACGAACTTTCCTATTGCTAGGGAAGTCCGACTGCTGGCGCAGGGGCGCCTGGAAAACCCATCTGTGTGGCTTCACGAAGGCTACGATGGAGAAGTATAATTTGGTACCAAGTCCCTTAGCTTGTAAATCTTCTGGGAGTCTTGCGTTGGCCTCTGAGCCAAGGGGTGAGCAAAATAGATGCCGTTCAGGTCTTGGCAAGAGTAGCCGTCCATATGATTTTGACCTCCCTAGCCAGCACTGAGTGGTATGAAAGTTGTAATCCAAAAACACAACCACACAAGACTTGAGCTGGTAAACTTTCATGCTCGTAGAATGCAACAGGTTACCGATGAAGTAACACTGTGTATATACATTTTAAGGCCAATTCTTACACTCTTCAGTTGACATCCTTTTACAGCTAAGGCAGACTCCACAAGGGAAAGCCCAACAGTCTTCCATTACAGGTTCTAAGCTTTTTCATGAGTATCCAGAATGAGTGCCATTATCTGCCCGGTAAGCTGTGGAAACCTGCGGTCGGTAGGGTTAGTCTCCATACCAAGAAGTAATGCAGACTTAACTGCCGTTGAGACCTAAAGCAGGTCACCAAAACACTACATAAAGACATTCCTCCTCTCTGAAGTGTAAAAGTCTTCCATGCAGCTATTTCTATTTTATTTTTCCAGAGCCATCATGCTGTAAATACATGAAACCGTAGTTTAACTGGAAGTTGTTGTGTGCTTGTTCTTTACTCCTTTTCCACAAAAACCTTGTAAGAAGGGATTCCTTCACACATCATGGATACAAACCTTAGGAAGATAACCATCTTTAGAGCTGAATCGATCTATTATATTTGGGCAAGAGAAAACACGCTGTGCTTTAACACCCCACCCCACCCCCCACACAAACCCAGTGCCCACATTTCTATCACACTCAGTTGCACCCACGTGGGAAAAATGTCAGAGGTGAAGCAGCCCTTTCAAAGTGTCAATCCAAAACCTCCCGTTCTTTCCTTGGCTTTGCTCCAGGTTTTCCATACGGGGGATGGAGGGGCAGGGGAGGTGGCCTTACCCCCCCCCCCAAACAGCTGGAGGGCAACCACGGGGAGCTAGTATACATTTCTTTATTCCTCAAAGCAACAAGTTTTTCACTGGGGTGTGTGTGCGTGGTCACTGGATGAAATGTTTGACTTTGCACACTGTTCAGCAGTGAGGGGTCCCTTGCCAATTCCTCTCCCCTCTCTGGTACAATGGTCCCAAATATCTCTTGCTCCGTAAGTGCTTGGCTCACTCACTATTTACACTTCAAGCTCTCCATTTGGATTTAAGCTTGCTCAGGTTACAGCTTCTACCTCTGGATGATTCCCAGAACTGGAGGAAGCTATGTGCCAGGTCTTAACACATCCCACATCTTGTAACTGGTCACAGCAAAAGGGGCCTCCTTTTGCCCGTTCTGGACTTGGACTTCAAACCAATACACACACGAGCAGGTACTTTTCACGCTTCCAAATATGAACACAGCAAAGAGAAAGGTAAGTTTCAAACTCCAACCATGGAGCCACTGAAAATAATAGAAAACATGTTTCTTACAACTGATATGTCCTGTTCATTCTGATGGCCCTGTTCCATTCGGGACTATCACTGGATTAGCCCATAAAATGTGTGTGTGTGTGTGTGTGTGTGTGTGTGTGTGTTGTGTCGTTACAGTCGTGACTGACTCTTTGTGACCCCATGTCCATGGAGTTTTCTTGGTAGAAATACTGGAGTGGTTTGCCAGTTCCTACTCCAGGCACCTACAGCACCTGGTATTCCCTGGTGGTCTCCCATCCAAGTACTCACCAGGGCCGACCCTGCTTAGCTTCCGAAATCGGGCGTGATCAGATGTGCTTAGGGTATAATCCAAAACCTCCCGTTAAAACAGAAAGGCACAAAATAGAATGATTTAAAGTTCTGCAAATCTCAAACCGTAAAGAGCAGAATGCAAAACCATTTGAAACAAAGGTATTTATTTTTTACCCATGATACCAATCAAATGCTCTAAATATCTTACACACATTTCAAGACTGTAAAAATCAAACCATTTAACACACACAATTAAAATAAACAGGATTACAACTACCTGGGGGCGGGGGAACCAATCCCATGAAATTCTCCTGTAGTTAAAAAAAAACAAAACAGGGCTATAATTACAACATAGTTTTAAAAGTAAATACCTCATTCTGCTTCTTAAAAGCCGGTGGAGCACAACATTCTTTCTCTAGGTAAACAATGGGGGGGGGGCAACGGTTTGCAACAGCCCACAGCACTGACCTTACCATATATCAAGCGGAGTTTTAACTTGCATTTCTACATCAGATCTGGACCGAAAAACCCTACGAGGCCGAAGCTGATTTGCGAAGAAACAACACTCTGTTTTATGTTCTCCTGGCAGCAAATCAAGGGATTGGGTTCAAAAACTCCCTGACAGAACAGCAACTGGGCTGAGAGCCGGGATATGATGATTGTTGAGTGGAGAGAGAGAATGGGCCTTAATACTGAGGGTAAGGGCATGCTGCGGCATAGAAAGATGTAAAAATGACATGGGCATTGTGAATAGTTTGGAAGAACTACTCCGTAGCCATCACTATGGAGTGTGGAAGGTTAGGGGAGCTGAAGTCCCAAAGATGTGAGCCAGTATCCTATCACTAGCCTCAACTAGAGAATAGATCCATCGAAACTGGCCCCTGAATGGTATCCAGCATGTATACCAGGCATGTCCTAACTTTGGCCCTCCTGATGTTTTGGACCACAACTCCCAGAATTCTAAGCTTAGGTTGCCAACGGCAAAGGACTGTGGGAGTTGTGGTCCAAAACATCTAGAGGGCCGAAGTTTGGACCTGCCTGATGTATACAAATCCCAGTGTAACAATTTGTCTACTCTAGTTGGGAGAAGCAATACAACAGCCACCAAAAGGAGCCAAGCCAAAATATCCCCTTTACACAGTAACTCCGTAGATCTATTTTGGAGCCCGCTGCAGCAGTTTACAGGTATGGACAAGACCGGCATCCTTGTCCGTAAACATACTCAGGCATCCTCAAAAGAGTACAGAACCTCATTAATGGGGAAAATTCTTTCCCATCAATTGTGCATCTCTTATTTTGAAGGAACATCCATCTTTCCTTTGCAAATGATGGGGCAACTTTCACTCAAGTCTTTTTTTTTATAAAGAGGCTTACACAGGTTGATTTTTCATACAAAAACATGGCCCGTTATATGTGGGGAAGGGCAGGCCTGTTCCCACGTTGCCAGAGATATAATAGAAAAACTGGTTTTAGGCTTTAAAAAAAAAATCTTCAGGAGAAAATCCCGAGCGCTTCAAACTGCTAAACAACTTAGGCCTGCCGAGTGTTTGCGACCGTGTTGCTGAGAAATACAAGCCTGAACAAAGATTTTTGTATCCGAATATGCTAGGTACTGGTGGCGAAAGCATGAGTATCATAACAATCTTGAAAACCAAAGAGAAAAAACCACTGGGACATAATCCCATAATGATTCCACCAAGCACACATTTTAAAAACATTTTGGCTGCATCAATGAGAAAATTAAGCATGTGCTTAACGTGTGTGGCACCGAAACCAAAAAGGCCCATATGTAATTTAATGTACAGTACCTTTGTTTCTAGCAAAACTAAAATCACAACTAATTTTAGATCTTGGGCCTATGCATTTTTAATTCCATACAACTTCAGTCATGTATGCCTTGCCTTCCACAAAACAAAAAGCAACTTCAAAAAATAGTAATTCGTAAAAGTCATGTCACATTGCCCTCTTCTGTTAAACCCAGGATACTGCCCCTGAAAGAGAAGAAAATTATAACTTGATTCAAAGTGATCATTTTTTTTTTTTACTTCTTAGTTTAGAAAGACAGTGGCTGCCTATTTTAGGCAGCAATAAATGGGTGTAGTTTTAAACGGCAAGAAAATACTATATAAGAATAAAAGGATATCCGGCAGATTATTAAAAAAGAAACATTACAGATCTATGACTCTAGAACAGTGGTTTCCAACCTCAGGTCCCCAGATATTCCTGGACTACAACTCCCAGAAATCCTGGCTAGCAGAGCTAGTGGTGAAGATTCTGGGAGTTTTAGTCCAAAAACAAAACGTTGGGGACCTAAGACTAGAAACTGTGGTTCTAGAAACATATGCGGGTGACTCATAGCCAGGAAACCCATACACCAGTTTGTGCTCACCGCTAGTGGCAGCCCTATGGAATTAAACTGAATGTGAGCTCCAGTAAGCACAGAATTGTAAAATATCATAATGAAACTGCTTTAGTTCTTTGCCATAATTTCCTTGCAATTACCAGGTGAGCATATGAGCTTACTGAATCTACTCTCCTGTGCAGTTATAATCAGGAGCCTTCAAAAGTCAACTCGGTTACCACGGAGGGTTTGCCAGCTCCATCTCATCATTAACCAGATGTTTAACTTTGCTTTGACTTCTGGAAAATCCCTACTTTACTTGCATACTCCTCCATATTTTTGCTTTCGGCTAGTCGTTAATTCTCCCCCCCCCCCGCCTCGTTAGATGAGCAAGAAAGTTGAAGTTTTATTTCAACTTCTTAAAAACACACACGACCACCAGTCTAGTGGTGTACGCTGGGCGAGCCCTCCTGACGTTTTGGACCACAACTCCCAGGATTCCAAGCCTATATTTCCAATGGCAAAGGACTGTGGGAGTTGTGGTCCAAAACATCTGGAGGGCCGAAGTTTGGACATGCCTGTAAGTTCAATAGTCAACCGTCACCTTTCAAACTGTAGCGGCCGACGTCAAACGACAGGCTGGCTCCTGAAGAATGCCGTCGTCGCGTAATCCTTTCGGTAGCAGAGGTCGCTTTCGTAACCCAGGCTCGCTCTTCTGTTTCGCTGGGCACGCGGGACGATGTTTCCATTTTCTTTAGGACTCAAGACACAGAGGCTCTTCCTCTTGCGCTTGGATGCTCGAGGGACCACCCCAACCAGTGCATTCTCCTGCTCTTCGTTCACCGGAAAGAGGACTGGGTCGCAACGGGCTTTCCTTGGATGAAGCGGCTCTGATTTGAGAAGACTGGAGGAAGACCATCTTCTCCTGGCTTTGGAGGCAGAGCCCAGGGGACCTTGGCCTCTTGCATGCTCGGCCGGGATCTGAACCCAAACGAGCCCCTCGTTTTCTGTGTCTTTATGCTGCCTCATGCTGCGCCTCACCTTTCTGGATCGGTCTTCGGCGGCATCCTCCGTATTCTTTAACATCGACTCAGCTGCCACGGGAGGTATTCCCTCTGGGTTGTTTCCCGTGACATCTTTTTCAGGTGCTCCAGGCTGAAAAGCCTCAGTGCTCGAAGGACAGCAGGTGAGCCTGCGGCTTCTTCGTGGGCGTTTTTTAAAATCCACAGCATCCCTGGCCCTTATTGGATCGGTTTCAGAGCCTATCCTAAAGGGCAAAGCTCCTTTGGCTTGGTTATTTCCATCAGTTCCACCCAGGTTTAGTAGCTGTGCTTCCGTCTGCATCATAGCCTCGTTTGGAGGATCGCCATTTTCCAACTCCAATTTGTTCTCCTGCAAGGCACAATTCGGCTTCTCTGGAGAGCTACTTTCCGGCGAGTCCGGAGGGACGGTTTCCCTCGTACCAGCTACGGCGCCATCCAGAAGTCGTGAGGATGGGCTTGCCACAACGTCCTCTCTGTTCAAACGGTCCAGCAGGTGGTTGTTATGGTCTCCATCAAAAGACAGCAGTCCGTTTTCAGCAGCTCCACTTGCTGATTCTGCCTGCAGGAGACTGGAGTTGGAATCATCTAAGACAAATAATAATAATAATGGGAGAGGAAGAAAGGCAGTGTTTTAGTTGTCTATTTAGAGGTTCTTATTTAGAACTTGCCGCACTGTTCTCTAACAAACAACTTCTAGAACTACTCCATACTCCCTAATTTCAATGCCTTGCACGATTAAAAGAAACCCACAAACAAAGAAACCGCCCTGCATGCTCTGACCCCACTAAGCCTTCCCACGAACTGGGGACTAGCAACATGATTACATTCCAGGTCAGGAATTTCATCTGTAGTTCTTCTAATTGTTAACTTCAGTGAGAATTCCAATGTCCACCCAAGATGGGACAATCTGCTGACAACCAAGCGTGTTGTCTCGGCTTCTCTGCACCAGCCTTCACCCAAAACAGCACAGGACAAAAATACTGATGTCTCAGCTCAAACAATTACGAGTATGTGCAGCTGACTGCTACGCTGGGGGATGCTGAGAAACCGTACAATTCAAATGCTGAAGTCCACATTTTGTAAAAGCTGGAGTATGTTGATACTGCCCAAACATCATAAGGTTCTCATAAAGAGACATGGAATGAAACAGTTTAAGGACCATGTAGAGTTCTTAACTTTCAATAAGTTGCTTTCTTCTGCATAACAGAATTTGACCAAGATATGCAAATGTTTTGATGGAAATGGGTTAGCCTGCTTATGGTGTGAAACACCCATTAACTATACCTGCGGTTCATCCTTGATTATTGGAAATGGAGAAACAGAATGGGCTTACATACCAAGGAAGGACCTGGGTGTTGCTGGCATGCTCTGATAAGACGACACCATGGATATCTCTTCTTTCACTTCAGGAATTGGACTCAAGAGGGGTATCTTTGACACGGTCTCCCTTTGGCCAGACGGCGGTTTCTGCTCGCTCTTCCTCTTCCTCCTCTTTCCAAACACCTTCCGTCTAGTAGCCTGAAAAGGTTTAAAAGCCATCACAAAACCTTCCGTTAAGATCACGGGCAAGTGATAACGCATAGAAGTGCTGACTACTCAACCAGTAACAAATCTGCAGCTGAGTTATGCTATTTGTCACAAGCCAACGTATGTAACAAAACTTTGACCTATGGAATACTTTTTTCCACACACATAAAGAGAAGTAGGGTAGCTTTACTCTACCAAGTGCTTCAGAAATGATGTGTACCCCAAGTGCTGGAGAAGGTGAGAGAGAGCAAAAAGTCAATGAAAATTAGTATGCGACTCAAAGTGAAGCAAGTCAGGACTTTTTATATGCCTGTCAGTCAAGATCTAACCCGCTTGCACCATGTTATGGGAAGACCTATTGTCTGCAGACCTCCGAAAAGAAACATTTAAGCTTATTCGAAAAGCAATTAAGTATGGTCTTTTTAAAGCTTAAACGGAATGATTCATTGCAATTTCCTGTATATTACAACAGGAGGGATCCTCTCCAGGAAGAAAAGAAAAAAGAATACCTTTCCCAGAATAACATTTGAAGCCAACATTTTAAGAAGCAGCTGTTATTTTTTAAAATAATATTCCTGTTTGATTGAAAGAGTGAGATATATGTTACTGTGATGGGAGCTGCACAGCTTTTCTGTAAGAGCATGTAGAGTATTTGGTTTTTAATTGCTATAAAAGGTAACTGAAGATTTTGGAGTGGGTAGGGAATATTCCTGGCAAAGCTGTGAGGTCTGAATAACCCACAATATGGATTTGCAACTACAAGACACTAACAAACAGAACATTCCATCCTTAGTCTGTTGATGAATGCAGTGCTCAGTGTTACTCACCGGTGCCTTTTTATGAGAAGATGTGGCTTTCAAAGTGTCCTTCTCAAATTCACCGGATTTGCGTTTGGGGTTCTTTTTTGGTTGTGGCTTGTTTGCTGAGCAAAGCTTTGTTTTCACTGTTTCACTGGCACACTGTTGGGAAATATGCATATTAGACAGTCAAAGTGTAAAGCCCAGGCCTCGTGGCGCAGTGGTTAAATGCCTGTCCTGCAGGTAAAACTGTGCTCACGACCTGGGGTTCAATCCCAGGTAGCAGGCTCAAGGTTCACTCAGCCTTCCATCCTTCCGAGGTCGGTAAAATGAGCACCCAGCTTGCTGGGGGGGGGGGGCAACGTGTAGCCTGCACACTGTAATTAAAAAAATTGTAAACCGCACAGAGATTACTTAAAGTGGTATGGGGCGGTATATAAGCAGAACACTTTTCCTAGGAGTTTGAACTGTATTTCATGGGGAGTTAAAAAAAACATTGAAGGATATTGTTATGCTATTTTAGAACTCTAAACAACAACAACAACAACAATTAAAAACTCCTGTTGACTGGATTTGGTTTATTTATTTATTTATTTATTTATTTATTTATTTATTTATTTATTTATTTATTTATTTATTATTTTTACAACTTATATGCCGCCCACTGCTCAAAGGTCTCTGGGCGGCTTACAATCAAAAGAATTAAAACAATTTCAAATAGTTAAAAATAGAATTTCCATAAATAATCAAAGCAATAGTAAAAATCTTACACTAAAATTGTCATCAGAGGACCCACAGCCTATATTGTATCAATTAAAAAACTTCTGGAACAGGAAGGTTTTTACCTGGCGCTGGAATGTAATCAGTGTTGGCGCCAGGCGGATCTCGATCGGGAGGGCATTCCATAGCTTGGGGGCAGCTGCCAAGAAGGCCCTATGTCTACAAGCCATCCCTCTCACCTCCTTGAGAGATGGCTCTTTCAAGAGGGCCCCCTGGCTCAATCTTAATTGCCAGGTAGGTTCGTCCTTCAGGTATCTAGGTCCTAAGTCGTTTTTGAACATCAGGTCACTAATGGGTATATCCTTAAAATACGTGCTGTTCCAAGTGAGACAGCCCTCACTTGGTATACTGTGATCTCATTTACACGTAGTGCAACAATGGTATCCTAGACCTTTTAGTATTGCTTATAAAGCACCAGTTACAACTGGAACTATTTTAGTTTTCTTTTGCCATTATTGCTCAACCTCAAACTGTAGCATATGTATTTGCCAATCTTTTCTCATTTGTTCTCTTCAATTCCAGTCTCCTCAGATATTACCACATCTACTAGCTAGACCCAACAGTTATCAAATCTGGATTATTCTGAGCCTAAAGACAGAAATCCTATATTAGATTGACTTCTCCATTCTCAGTAACTTTTTCAGTTTTGTGGTCCCATCAGTTTTTGGCTACCAGTATATTATATTCCTTACAAATATTCCAGCACAGTGTTGCTGCAACTTTATTATGCTCTCCCCAAAAATCTATTTGCACAGCCTTTTTCAGCCACAGATAATGCAGTCCACTGTTTCCACTAATTTATGACACAATGATAAATATTAGTTCAAAGACATCACACAAAGACCGCTATACAAACCTTCATTTGCCACCAGCTATGAAACCAGTAATTTTCTGAAATAACTCACTGATTAGAAATAAATAATAAACTTACCTTCCCTTTAGTACAGGATCTGGTTTTTCTAGTGCAAGTAGCTTGCAGGTCAAGAGGGCTATTATTTGTTTCTAAAAAAATGGAATAAATACAGTACATTATAACCAAAGCTCTGATACTCCAAGCAAAGTATTAAGTGTTTACTGCCTTCACATTTTAGCAGAAGTTTGCAAAGGCATGGGTACAATCATTCCTCTGCTCATATCTCATCATATAACCTACTGATTCCAAAACGAAATGCCCATCCCTAGTTTTCAGTATTGCCATTTATTGACACACCTGGGTGTTTGGGGATGTAACAAAATGGTTCAGGCTATATTAGGTATAAATATAGATTGTTAAAGTGTTCTGCTTATATACCGCCCCATACTACTACAAGTAGTCTCTGGGCGGTGTACAATTTTAATTACAGAGTGCAGGCTACACATTGCCCACCCTCCCCCCCCCCAGCAAGCTGGGTACCCATTTTACCGACCTCAGAAGGATGGAAGGCTGAGTGAACCTTGAGCCTGCTACCGGGGATTGAACCCAGGTCGTGAGCACAGTTTTACCTGCAGGACAGGCATTTAACCACTGCGCCACGAGGCTCTGTTAAGGGACTGGTTGGGAACATGTGGAAACACTCCTGTCCCAGAGCAGTTACAGTACATGCCAACAGAAAGACCATGAACCAGTTTAATGATCTACAATGCCATAATCCAAGAATATCCCTCTTTGGAAACCAGGATTAATCCAGTCATTTGACACTTATTTACAGACACTGCTTGTCCACTGTGGGACCAAACTAGAAGGCAGTAGCCTTCACTGTTCTTAACTTGAATATGTCTTAAATGCTCTGGACTGTATATTGTCCCTCATTATTGTAAGCCGCCTTGAGTTCTTTTCCAAGAAGGGCGGGGTAAAAATATTCAAAATAAATAAATAGTCTCCTATATCACACAGGTATTATGCAAGACACCAACCAAGTCTATCTTTGGATAATGATCTATAATAAATACAAAAACCCAGGGGTTTCACTTCACCTTGCAAATCAGGGATTGTAGAGCATTCAGGTTTCACCGTGACGTCCAGTGATCCTGGGCCCTGCAGCAAGGAAGGAATGTTCTCAACACATTGCTACCAAAGGAAAAACAAACAAGTCCCAAATGCCACAAACTCCAAACACTCGCTATATTTCAAGGGAACTGTTAAACCAGAGAGACACATGACCCTGCCATCATCAGAATGGAAACAGGCCAATGTGGCAGTTTGTGTATTGATCCAAGCAAGAGACTCCATTACACCTGATCACAAATAAATATGGTAGGAAATACAATGCCATAACATTGACAAACCCTGCCTCATTCTGGCATCATCCTCCACAACATGGCTTGCACACAATAAAATAAATTAAAACAAAACAAAACAAAACAAGTCCTGTTCATTTCCTAGTCTCAAGTGATCTAAGAAAAAATATTGGTTTGGATCTATTTGCCAGACTTCATTCCTTGTCTGCTGACTTCTAAATGCCAGGACATCTGAATGGAAACAACTTGTAGCCCCAACTATGAGTACTTTGGCAATCAGGTATCAAAACCAGTTTCAGATTTTCAGCTGAAAACTGATTATGCAGTCAACTCAGCGCATGGTGTAAAAAATAGGTTTTTTTGGACAACTTCTTGTGGAATTTCTTTGCCCCACCAGCGAATGAACTCTGGAAAATGTGGTAAAACAACATGACATTTTCAAGTCAAGTCCAAATGCAAAGTCAACAGAATAATGGAGTTCGCAGTCAACTGCCCTCTTCTACAAACATAGACAATTAGGGAAAACTGAAGTGTGTGAATTGGAAAACAAATCCATAAAAGTACGCAGTCAGCTTACCTTATCATCATCGTCAAAATTTGGCTGGGAAAAGGACTGTTTGATAGGTGTTACATTAGGAAATCCTTCTTCTGTTGCAACTGATGGACTGAATGGAACTTGGTCTTCACTGCATGAAGAAATATCCACTGGAATATATGTATCAGATCTGTCAGAATCTAGATCTTCCTTGTATTGTTTTACTTCCTCTTTTGTTCTGCTACTTCTTTCTGCAAAGATATTTGTGCACTGTGAATTACACTAACAGATTCCTACCTAATTCTTTTACTTTCTATGTGACTTTGAACACACAAACAAAAAGAAGCTGGGGTGAAGGGCAGGGAAGGAGGGAGGGAGGGAGAGAAAGAATGAAATCAAGATCTGCAAATCTCAGTAACCACATATATGAGATTAAAAGACCTGAAAGAACTTTATCTGGCATCAGAAAGACCAGCAGGCTATTCATCTACATGGACAAACCATTTTGTCTGGACTGTGCCTCTTTATTTGCTTCATTTCCAAGTGAGGAAGAAGATGGATGTCATCTGTATACCACTGATGGCGTCAAACTAGATCTGCAAATGACTCCTCCCAGGGACTCCATGTGGAATCCCCCACGTGGAACGGTGCTGTCTTTAAAAAGAGATTCTTCTTCTTCTCTCTGTAAAGCACTCCTAACATCTTTGGCCAGGGCCAAAGGACATGTGGCTTTCGAGATGTTGTTCCATCACAAGTTCCATCACGTTTTATCACCATGTTGGCTAGGAACAACGACAAACAGATCCCAAGAACACGTGTTCTGTATACTTGTCTTGGATGCAGGCAGATATTCTTCCCTGTTCAAATTAATACACTATGATGGCTTGAGAGCACACAAGCTATCTGACTGGACTTGACTGGGCACCTAGTGCCCATCCTGATTCCAATTACTAGAAGGAAGCCAACTAGAATACACTAATTCGTGAGCTCTCTGCTTCCAGTGACACAGAGTTAACCATGCCGTCCAAATTCTGATAAGACACAAGCCACGTTCAAATGTTTTGCAAACGTGCCAGGTGTGCTTCCAACTGTTCTATTGCTTCTTCTTATGGAAAACTGCAAGAGGTGGTGGATCATGTACAGGAAAGAAACCGTGAGTACCAGTGTATTATAAGAAGCTTGAGTTCAAAAGCAGGGAAGGCATTATTTATTAGACTTGTATACTCCGCATCTGGCAGCTCTGGCTACACACCTGCTTGCAGTGATTCGCAGTTGTTGGAGAGCCATTCAGTTCCTCTCTCCCTCCCTGTATCATGAAGATCCTCCTATAAAAGATCAGTGTTATTCCTTAACCGATGAATCATTTTTTCAATAGATGGCTAGCACATTTTAGAAAAAGTCAACAGTCATGGCTCCATCCTATATAATCTCTGGTATTGTGTGTGTGTGTGTGGGGGGGGAGGGTGTTAATGTGCATCCAGGATGACTAGCAGCCACTGACAGACTTATCTTAAATTTTGTTTCATTCCTCTTAGATTAATATAAGCTCATGGCCATTGGTACACCCTCTGATGCTCAAATACTTAACAACAAAGAACATGACCATATGGAACTTGATAGTGCTCTGTGTAGACTCAACTGAAGGTGGAGGACTGGTAATGGAGTAAAAGACTATGATAACTGTATCACAGAAAACATTAAGGCACAATATATATATATATATAGTGTTTATAAAATACATGCAATAATGTTTTGTTGATGGAGTCCTAAGATCCTGGTTACACCCCAAGGAAACAACACTCTGCTACAGTACTTATTTTTTAAATCTAAAATAGGCTGAATGGAGGGACATATATATATATATATATATATATATAACTCTGCAATATACCAACCACCACGCTTTCAGGTAACATCTTGACTGGTGTTTTCTTCAGAGCAGAACGAAGAGAACTGGAGGGTAAGCAACTCTGCAGGGGAGTGACAGGCAGTTTGGTGTTGTCAAATATTTCCAATCTTTGCTTTTCGGCAAATCTAACCTTTTTACAGCTGTTTAATTCTTCATTGGCATGGAGGACGTTCATACCTTTGGAACAAAAATAAAAAAAAGGAGACTGGGAAATTCACGATGGACTCCTGCAGACATCTACTTGGAAGAGAGTCCCACTAAGTCCAATTGGAAGAGCTTGCACTGATGTGTATACAGGACAGCAGAGTCCTTGTCTTATTTTAAAAGAAAATCACTCCGTTCCATTGCAGACATTAAACGTTAGGTGCTGAAGGAAGCATCCGCAGTGCAACTGCAACTGCTCACAAAATATTATCATCCATCTTATACAGTCCTGGACGCAGGACAATGGGAACCCAGGAACTGCAGGGCATTGGTGCCAAGCTTGCTCACCCACCCCGGCTGCTGCAGGACAATATAGTGAACAATATAACAACTGTCATATTGTTCACTAGATCGATAGACAGACAGACAGACAGACAGACTGGGGATTAGCTATTGTGCTCCCTATTTTATAATTTAATAATTATTTTATAATTATTCGATCATATATAATTGTATAGAATATATATATATATATAATAGAATATATATAGCAGCAAACAATATAATCGTGAACACTGTTAACTCCCCTAGAGGCTAGTTATGGCAACTTATTGTTAGAATTATACATTTATGGGATTCTTCTTTTAATATTTTTAGATCGTGAATCAGCAGATTCTTATGTTGCATATAAGGGAGCCTTCTACATTTCTCTGCTAAATATTTCCCATACACTGCCCTGAACTGTTTGTGACTCACAGAACTACCTTTAAGACATAATCAATGAGAACATGCTTGTATAATCAAAGTTTCAAACACTGAAGATCATGGAAGAATAACTCTTACCACCTGGGATCTTTGACATTTCCTTATTTGGTGTACATTCCAAAGGCATATATCCAGATTCAACACTGCTTACTGACCGGATGGGAACGGCCTAAAACCACAATTATTTGTCAGGCCTATTAAAACTACACGTGCAAATGACATAAGACATCCTGATCGAAAACAGACTCGCTTTAAAACTTTGGGATATAGACATGTGCACAACAAGCTATGTTGAGAGACAAATCCTAGGGAATCTTCTGAGGCACTGATCTGCATGCCGCTTTTTGTTTGTTTGTTTTGCAGTTACAAGAGGGCCAGAAGGGAAAGAGACGGCATTTTCTCTTTCACTCCTCTGAGGAATAATCCAGACCCTCCCTGGCTTCCATAGAGTATCAGGGAACCTGTTTCAGAATTTTGCACTCTTTCAAGTCCAGCAGGGAATGGGGAAAACTTTTCCTTCTCTCTGGCAAGGTCCCATGAGAGAAGTTGAGATCTGAACAGGTATAGCAGGAAAGCCCAGGGGTCCCTCTCTGAAGTCCATTATTTCGGATGCGTTTTGAAAGTCAACACTGAATCTTTCTCTGTGTGTGTCAGACCTAGAGTAAGAATCACCTCCAAAGCTGTTCTGCAAATCCAGTCTCTTTTCTGCTCTGAAAGGAAGTAAACTCTTCATTTCTCTCTGTCTGGGCAGAGTAGCTGAGTTCCACCCAGCCTGAAATACGTCCTGCCATTTAGAACAGGTTGCAGTCTTGCCTAATTTTGAGAAACCGGAAATTGAAGCATACATACCACTTAACTGAAGGGTACACTGAGCTTTAGAAAATTGCTATCAACAATACGTTGACATGAAACTTAAAGGTTAGAAAGAGAATGCTGAAAGAGAATAATTTTTTTGAAACAGGGAAAGACTTTTCAAACCATGTGTTGAGGAAAAGTGACATCTCTACCTAAACATGAGATCATATACCAAATATATTTTTATCTCTTCTGGTCTCAGTGGTAGGTGCAATATTACTTAAGTACAGTATTTATTTTCTGAATATACTTTTTAAAAAGTTTACAAACTGCATAGAACTTTAAAAAGTGCAATATTCTGGGGTTTGGCTTTTTTGCTTTCTTTTATGTTGAATGAAAAAATAGAACAGAATAAGGACCCTACTCAATCTTTGACTTGCAACTTAACCAACAGCCAGTGCATGACAGACTCCACATGTCTTTATAATAATTAAAAGACTAATACTCAAAAGATTGAAGAAATAAGTATTTACCATATTGTTCAATAGGCAGAGACTTTTGCTATTTCATCTACGCAGGAATGTGTAATTTACAGGTGTCAATTCCAATCTCTCTCTCTCTCTCTCTTTTATGCAGAAACCCATCTTATATTAATATGCATGCTTTGCCCATAATTGCATCCTATATAATTCCTCTTATCATTTTCCCTTCACTGTTCTGCTACTCCATTTCAATACACTGACTTAAAATTAACATTCAATAGAAATAATGAGAAAGAAGAAATGTTTAATTCAAAAAGTATACGTTGAAACCTGAAAGTGTTTAACAAAGGTGCAAGCTTTGCAGGAAAATAATCCTGACAAGGCAACGTGATAACATTCCCTTCTTGTACTTGCCAGAGACATTCATAAATATAGTGCTGCTGAGGATATATGAATGGCCTAAGGCTACTGACAGTATTAGCAATTCTGAATGAAGGGCACAGCTCGAGAAGTAAAGCAGGGCTACCAGTTTTAACACCGATCACCACTTTTATGCAGGTTTCACAGCATACCTTAGAAATAGCACCCATGCCAAAAGAAAGAGTCTTCTCCGATGGTGAAGCAATGGTGCTGCTCTGGACACCAGCTGATTTTCTAGTGCCAGTCATGGATTTATAATTCACATTGTTCTCCAAAGCAATCTTCTCACACCTGGATGTCTGAAGCTGGCCAAGTTCAGAAGGTTCAGACGGTGTCGTTTTAGCTTCTTTAGCTGTAGTGAAAAAAATGAGCATCAAGTGATTTATTTTATTTATGTAAAAAAAATATCTCTAAGTCAAGGCAGATTTGATTTAAATCAAATTGATTTAGATAAGGATTCAAATGTCAAAAATGGATGTTTATGACAATTTAAATAAAAAAAATTCAAAATTTAAATCGGAATTTAAATCCATTGGGTTTTTTTTTTTAAATTATTGATTTTCATCCGCCCTGCTCTGAATACTCTAATTCTCAGATGCAACCTCTCAAAACACTTTACAATATTTTGCATTTAAGACTGCTACTTGCAGAGCTTCATGTTTCCCAAGTCACCTCCAATAATTTAAGACACACGTGTATAAATAAGAGTGACAGCCTAGGAACACCATATTGAGAACAACTGTAAGAACTCTCTGGTATGGATTTAAGAAGATGCCTTGTGTTTGAATTGTTGATTGAATCGAAAGTGCAAATTCTATTAATATAGTTGTGGTTAGATGTTACTTGATTCCCACTGGGTTGTAGTGGACAGAGTGGAGGGTTAGGACTCTAGGAAAACACTGTTCCAAGTCCCCACTTCAGTCATGGAACCTCATGGGAGAAATAGAACTGGTCAATGAACTCCTTAAATATTTTGTGCACCTTGAGCACCCTAATAGTGTGCTACACGCTGGTTCTGACTTGATGGCACAGAACATACACAGGTGCTACTTACTTACAGGTATTACTTATACCGATCCCTTTTTCCTCAGTTTCTTCCAGTATCTTAAAAGATGATTGGAACACTGCTATTTTAGCCTTCAGCAAAGTGTTCTGACGTGCGAAAAGGTTGGCCTGCACAAAGAAACCAAGTCATGCTTTCTCATCCGGCAGATCAAATGTTACAAGCCCAAATAATCAAATTACCTTCTCATGTAAGGATTATTATTATTATTATTATTATTATTATTATTATTATTATTATTAT
>JAHTLZ010000327.1:17204360-17249376 GCA_023846285.1 Phrynocephalus versicolor
TTATTATTATTATTATTATTATTATTATTATTATTATTATTATTATTGGGCTTATATACCGCCTGTCTTCCCGAAGGAACTCCGGGCGGTTTACAACATAGGAAAATACTAATAACAACTATTAAATAGAAAAATAGATGCGTTTTCTTCCACGATAATAGGATTTTCACCATGCCAAACATTTTTGCTACATTGCATTCCCTTAAAAAGAGGTAAAACCAACTATCCCCAGCTCATACTTCATGATACAGCATTATCTACCTCCGCGAATGTATTTTGCTTCTTTTCTCTTCTTTGGCGAGCGATATATCGAATGAGAGAATTGTTTTCGGGAGAACCCCGCACTCCAATTGTTGATCGCCGTTTCAGTTGGTGAACTCGACTCTGGGATCCTCCTGAAACAAGAGTCATCTCTGTTGAACGCTCAGCAAAAGTTGCACAAATCTCTCTAAGCAAATAATTTGTGTTCAAAACAATGTCAAATTAGTAGATTTAAAGTGTAAGGTATAATCATTTTTGTAACATGAAATTGTCTTACACCAGGGGTGCCCAAACTTTTTGTAAGGAGGGCCAGATTTGGTGGCTGAGAATGTGTCAGGGGCCGGTTGCTCCCCGACTCTGCCACCCCACTGCAAGCCCCACCCACTGACCCATAAGCCCCACCCACTGACCCCTTGCAACCCCACCTGCAGGAAGGAAGGCGGCCAAGCCACCCAAGCTTCCCAGAAGTGCCAGTGGCACGGCCTGCCCAATCACTGCCCCGCACGTGCGCCCAACATCACAATGTTCCCGGCTATGCCGGTGGCAGCGGCCTGCCCGTGCGCCACCCTGTGTGCATGCGCCCAGCCTCACATGGTTGCCAGTGGTGATGGTGGCGGCAGAAGATTTTTTTTTAAAAAAATGGGGCGAAGGAAGGGGAGGGAGGGGCAGGCCAGCCAGTCGCGGGCCACTCAGAATGGCCTAACGGGCCGGGTTTGCCCCCTCCCCCCCCCCCCGGGCCGGACTTTGGGCAGGCCTGTCTTACACTCTAAGTCAGAGATAGAACACTTCTGGTTCTCCAGATGGTGCTCACTTCAACATCCGTTTTCCTCCCTTCAAATACATCTATAGAAGCACATGTTCCCCAGATCTGCGACAAACTGACTTCTTTGCATATGCATTATGCTGTACCTTGAATAATTGAGAGGTGTCTTTCTGCTTTGGATGGTGGAAATTTAGATGGTTATGGGCTGCAAACAATGCCATAGCTACTCATGTTCTTCTGCCTTGTTTATTCTACCGTAATATTCTGAGGAGGCTCATTAAACCTCACTTAAGAGTATTTCTTGGGCACTCTGAAGCATTTTATACCCTTCCACTTCTGCCATGACATAATACAAACATTGTATATGATGTGGAAAAATTCCTAGCAGCTGCTATTAAAATACGTGAGGGGAAGGTTTTAACAAACCAATATTATATTTTAGCCACCTATAGAAATTTCAATATGTGAACTGGGAAAGCAATACTTTCTATTGCTGCAAATATTTAAATTTTTATATACAGTACTGTATAAGAGAATGTAGTGCTCTGTAATTTGTTTTATCTGTGTATCTGGATTTTGGTTTTTGACCATATTAGAAGTTATCTATCTACCCTGAATAATCAGCTTTTTGCAACTTATAATTTTTGTTTCTTGTTACATACAAAACAAACAAACAGACAAAAAACATCCAGTTCCCAGAGTAAGGTCCCAAGGCTGCTGCTTTGCATTTTACAATTGCACTGATCAAAATTATTTCAGCAAATTTTGTACAGTATGGAAATGTGAACATAATAAGCACAGAGAAACACATCGTGCTATTAAAATGCCTTACAGAAATGCATACCTTGGAAAACATCAGCATGAAAACTGGCTTCAACAGAATTTATACTCAGAAAGGAAACATTCAGAAAAGATAAATTTAAAGAATCAATCATCCCTAATCTATACATTCTTCCACTGATAAACAGAAAAGGTTTTTAATGGAAGGTGCATTAGATGTCCTACTACCTCCTAAAAAACCTCATTAAAAATTAAAATATTCATTTTAGGATAAATTATGCAGTATACTAGATGCACAAAGGACATCTTGGAATCATAGAATTGGAAGAGACCTCAAGGGCCATCCTGTGTAACCCCCTGCCATACAGGAACTCCCATCACGGTACAGTACTCCCAACATATGGTCATCCAGCTTCTGCTTAAAAATCTCCAAAGGGGACACCACCACCTCCGTGGCAGTATATTCCACTGCTGGACAGCTCTAACTGTCAGGAAGCTGCTCCTTTTAAGACATTTCTTCCAGACCTTTAATCATCCTGGTCACCTTCCTCTAGACCAGTGGTTCTCAACCTGTGGGTCCCCAGATGTTCCTGGACTACAACTCCCAGACATCCTGGCCAGCTCAGCTAGGGATGAAGACTTCTGGGAGTTGCACCTCTCTCGATCTAGACACTATGCTTCTGTTGACGCAACTGGTTTTCTTGGCCTCCGCATGACACGGCTGACTCACGTTCAATTTGTGGCCCACCCAGAATCCCAGATCCCTTACCAAAATTATTGTGACCTTTGCAAACTTTACCTTTACTCGGCATTGTAAAAGACTCGGGCCCGATTCCAAAATTAGCTGTTGTAACAGTAGAGAAGTCTACAGGGGGAGGTGTTTGGCTGGTTGTTATTTCATAGCTACGATTTCGTTCAGATTCCATTTTGAAAGGTGTCAAACAGCTTGCATTCTGCAAGAGAGCAGGCTGATCCATGGTCAACGGGCTTTCCACATGGTCTCCACCTTTTGGGAATAATAAGGTAGAAGTCTTTGAATTTGAGGAACTTGAGGAGTGGCTTATCACGGAACAATCCATCTTTTCTGTTAAGTTGGAGTTGTCTTCGTGCCCAACGGAGAGGTTCCACTGCATATGAGGACATTCAGAGTGTAACTTTCTATTATTTTCCTTTTTGTTGGGAAACACGGTCATTTACCAGGATTCTCATCTTTCTTCTGTTTTCAGTAGCAAAACTGCATCATGTTGCTGGAATAATTGTAACACAAAAGCAAGGTATTAGCTGAGACAACCACAAAACTACCAGTTTATAATTGATGATGAGAGTTTAGGACTAGCTTTTAGCTTGGCTGCCTGTAGTACAGCAATATACCCCAGCAGGATCATGTTTGGGTTTCAGACCAATAAATGTCAGTATGTATAACGAACTATTTTGTGTGTGTGTGTGTGTGTGTGTGTGTGTGTGTGTGTGTGTGCGTGTGTGTGTGTGCGTGTGTGTGTGTGTGTGTGTGTGCGTGCGTGTGTGTGTGTGTGTGTCCAGCCCAGGGCAGGGGGAGGTGGGATGATTTATTTATTTATTTATTTGATTTACATACCACAACCATCTAGCAAATAAATAAATAAATAAAAGCTTCTCTGGGCGGTTTACCAACATATACAAGATATAAAAACAGATTAAGCAACTTAAAGTAGAAAATAAAAAAACGAATCAATCGAACCAAATAGTCAAATCATAACAATAAAAGGAGCAAAATAAACAATAATAAGCAGAAATACAATAAATCAAAATGCATGAACCATTCAAATGATGGGGTTTGTAGTACCCCGAGGGCTGGAGGGGAGGAGGCGGCGGCCCACCCCCTTTTAAACAGCCCCCCAACCAACCCGGGCCTGATCCCCCCCACACCCCCTTCCCTAGTCCGCAGGCCACGCGTTAATCCGGATTAGTTACCCCGGGAAGAGTCGACCCGCTTTCAGCCTCTCGCGCCGCCCGTTCAAAAAAACCAGTGACTCTGCGCGCTCACCACCCGCCGGTATCCCTCCGCCACCCGTTATAATGAAACCCCTTTTTTCTCTTTCTTTCTCTTTCTTTAGCCTCAGGTTTCCCTCGCCTTTAACCAGCCTGACGGGGAAAACGGGTCTCCTTCCCGGCTTGAGGGGGGGAAAAAGCCTTGCCACCTCGGGGGACTACTTTCTAGCCAACGAGTTCCGGCACGGCGGAGAGGTCCGCGAGGAAAAGACCGTTTGAAAAAAAAGAGGTTGGCGTTTGAGACGGGAGGGGGCGGAGCCGCCGCGCGCCCCGCCCCGCCCCGCCATGAAAGCCCCGCCCACCGGTTAGCGGGCGCGCCCCGCCCCCGCCCTTCGCGCCGCCTTGCCTTGATAGGCTCCTAATCCAGGCGCCGCCCCCTCCAAGGCTCCGAGGAGCCTTATTATTGATGGGAACCCAAATGCCCGCCTACCCCCGTGAACTGGGCTGCTTATTGGTCGGGGGAGGATGACAGGCTGTGTTGGATTGGCGAGCGGAGCGGTCAGGTAAGGAAGCTGGGCTTCCGGGTTTGTAGCCAGGCTGGCATGAAAGTCAGAGGAGCGGCTTTCGGGCGCGTCCATAGCGCGGAAGGGAAGGCATGAAGAGAGTGACCCTGTTTGTTAATGGCAGCCCCAGGAATGGGAAGGTGAGTTGGGGTGGGGGGGGGGGGGGGGGGGGTAAGGCAGGCCAGAGGGTGTGTGTGTGTTCAATTTCATCCTTTTATTCTGATTTATTGCCATTATTCCTTTTGTTCTCATCTCTCAATCAAAATAAAGTAGATTTTTTTAATTTATTTTTTGCATTTTATTGCCATTATTCCTTTTGTTCTCATCTGTCAATCAAAATAAAGTAGATTTATTTTATTTATTTATTTTGCATTTGTAGACCGCTCCCAATTTTGTCAATCAAAATAAAGTGTCATAGGATCATAGAATCCTAGAGAGTTGGAAGAGACCTCTAGGAGGGCCATCAAGTCCAACCCCCTGCCATGCAGGAACCCCCATCAAAGTACTGCCAACAGATGGGCCATCCAGCCTCTGCTTAAAAACCTCCAAAGAAGGAGACTCCACCACCCTCCTTTGGGGCAGCATCTTCCACTGCCAGATAGCTCTGTCATGAAGATCTTCCGAATGTTTAAATTAAAGTGAGTGGTGCACCAGGGAAAACTCATGTTTTAAAAACAGCTGGCTGGGAAGCTGGTAAATACTAGGAAACTGGACTTGACAAATGGATTTTTTTTTTTAAAATTTATTTATTTGGCTATTGCTGCTGAGTGCTGAAACCCTTTAGCGAAACAGGCTTGTGTTGGAACATTACGAAGGAAATGATGGCACCAAGTTTGGGTATTTGTACACGACCCCTAAACTCCTCCACAAATGGCTCCCAGCTCCGGAGCTTGAAATTGTTTCCCCACCAGCTTGGAATTCTGAGGATGGTGGTCCAAAACATCAGGAGGGCCAAAGTTTGGGCATGCCTGTTTTAGGGCATTTTTAAGAAGCAGAAGTGGCCTTGAAAGCTCTAATCCAGGCACGTCCAAAACGTCCAAACTTCGGCCCTCCTGATGTTTTGGACCACAACTCCCAGAATTCTAAGCTTAGATTGGCAATGCCTGCTCTAATCCATAATAAGGGTTCAAAAAAAAAAAAGTGTCTGTGTTTTTCTCTTTGTTAAAGGAAGATAAAAGGCTGCAAATGTGGGCCAGGGCAAGAAAAGCTGGCCGACAGAAATGTCCTTTCTTTTTATAGGTTGTGGCTGTTTATGGGACACTGTCTGACTTGCTCTCGGTAGCAAGTAGTAAGCTTGGGATCAAAGCAACCAGCGTCTACAACGGGAGAGGTGGCCTTATTGATGACATTGCTCTGATCAGGTAAGAAAGGTGTGGGTTTATTCTTTCCTCACCTAAACTCTTCAGCAAACTAGACGATGCCGCACTTTCATTTTGGCCAAGGTGTGTCCCATGAAAGGTTGTTGTACTGCATCTCCGGGTGTTTCTACCTAGAGGCAACCATAGTTAGGAGTTGATGGAAGTCAAAGCCCAATGCAGCAACGGGAGTTGTGCAACTCCAGCTTGGGGCGGGCGCTGTGCATGTCTTGTGTTTTCATTCTCTCCTTCGTTCGCTTCAGTGTGTCAAAAAGAGCAAACCGTCATTGCCCGAAACAGCAGCGGGAAAGCTGTTGTAAGCCATTGTTTTTGGATCTGGTCTGGAAGTGAGCAAGATTTATTGGAGACTGCAGTTGCCCATGAGTGGCCTTTGCGTCCAGAAAAAAAATCAAACCAATGATTAAACAATAGGAATGATAATTTATAGAAGAAGAGCCATATAATAATTGATTTGTTAGAGGTGTCTAAGCTGATCAAGTCCAACCTCTTGCGCAACACAGGAATCTAAATAAAAGCAGATGTGACAGGTGGTTGTCCAGTTTTCCCTTGATTGCGTCCAGTGTTGGAGCACTCACCCCCTCCCAAGGTCATTGATTCCGTTGTTGTACTGCTCTAATAGTTAAGTCATTTTTCCTGATATTCAGCCGAAATCTGGCTTGCTGTAATTTGACCTCACAGTTGCGTGTCCTGCACTCTGGAATGATTGAGAACAGATCCTGTCCTTCCTCTGTATGGCAGCTTTTTGAAAAGCCTGTCTCCCCTCAGTCTTCTTTTCCTACGGAGAAGATGCCCTGAGCACATCTACATCTGATCTTGCCTGATTTCAGAAGCTAAGCAGGGTCAGCCCTGGTTAGTCCTTGGATGAGCAACCACCACGGAATACCAGGCGCTGTAGGCACCTGGGGTAGAAACTGGCAAGCCACTCCAGTATTCCTGTCAAGAAAAACTCCAGGGACATGGGGTCCCGAAGAGACGGTCACGACTGTAACGACACAACAACGGCAGCAACAACAAATTGTCCAGTTCTTTCAGTCTTCCTTTGGAGAGCTTTGCTCAGAACGGAACAATATATGCCTACATCATATCGGCTTGTGTCCGGACAATGTATTCTACGAACTTTTGAGCTGGGCAAGAGTCTCCTGTGAAATCTCCTGTAAATGGAGAGCAAATATTTTTATACCCAATCCACCGTGAAGGGAGAACAGGACATCCCATTTTATATTATGCACTCTCTCGGTGTGTCTGTTCAGGTTTCTGTTTCATGCTTGGGAAGCTGGAATAAATTTGTTGGAAAGCATTTATCTCCAGAAAACCCGCCTACCATGGGCTCGCTCCCAAACCATTGAATCTGGCTTGAACTTTTCCCAGTATTCCCAATAGATGGTGCTTTAGTATTTAAGTTGCTGGATGAAAAGCAGATGTGAAAGTCTGAGATTTTTAGAAACTGGATACCTAAACGGCTCCTAATTGATTTTACCCTGATGGGATTCTCAGAGTTTAGAATTGAGTCTAAAAGAGCACGTTTGGTAATACGAGGGTTCAAAATTTAGCCTTTTCCTCTGCGGAAAAACCTAGAACGTGGAAGATACATTTGTCAACCCAGGAAGGAAAGGGCGTTGTTTTCATAAAAACGGTTAAGTGCAATCACGCTTGTGCAGGATAAGCCCATCTCTGCGTAACTTAATGGGATCATTCTAGTCATACATTGTGCGCTCAGGGCAGGCAATATTCAGCCAGAAAACTGAAAAACCGGCTTGAGATATTTCTTTTACATGCACAGTATTTCAATGTAGGGTTCTAGCAAATGTGCTTGTTAGAGCAACTCTGATATATGGGCTGTTGGCGGCGGCTTGTGTGCGCCCGTGTGACTTACGACATGGCTGATCATGCCCATACCGTTTGTGTTTCAAGCCAGAAATCACACCTGATAAGGAGAGAAATATTTCATACACCTACAACTCGCAAATTGGAAGCAGAAGCGTCATTTAATCCCAAATGACTCCTGTAAGACGATCCAGTTTGAGTGGGGTGAGATTGGCTTTGGAGCAGTGGCGACATCGTTACGATAATTCACACAATTAGGCCTGTCTGAAGCACACCCAGTGCAGCATCCTGGATAGACTATTGAACTGGGACTCTGGAGATCAGTGTTCAAATCCCCCGCTCAGCTTTGGAAACTCATGGGGGTTGCGTAACTGATTAAAAAAAAAGTATTATGCTTTAAATTAGAGATGGGCACGACTCAAAAAAATAATTTTTTGTTTTTCGTTTGTCGTTTAGGGGTCCGTTTCGGTTCGTTTTCGTTTTTTTGGGGGTTTTGTGCATTTTTCGTTTTCGTTTTCGTTACGAAACGAAACGAAAAAACAAAACAAAAATGAAAATTTTTCGTTTTCATTAGCATTCTTTTCAATGGAATGTGTCTACCATAATGAAAACGAAAAACACGGCAAAAATTTTCGTTTCATTTTCGTTTTTGTTTTGTTTTTCTGGAAAATTTTCGTTTTTGTTTTCGTTGCGAAACGAAAAACGAAAACGAAAATTTAGCTGAGTCGTGCCCATCTCTACTTTAAATATCTTCCATGCTTATTAGAGCCAGTAATTTGGCTGGGATTTGAAGGCGCATAACCCTCGTCCCTCCACTAGACCTGTTCCACAGTGTCTACATCAGAAGGTATAATTTAAGTTGTAGCATAGCTTTCTGCCAGAGTGGGTTTATTATTATTTATTATTTATTATTATACTTATATTTTGATTTAAATCACAGTTTAAATTTTAAAAATCAGATCTAAAAATGATTTAAATTAAAAAATAATTTTTGTTTGAACAATTTAAATCAATTTGATTGTTAAAATAAAAATCATTTGAGTTTTTTTCCACCCTGATTTTCCCTGACCTACTAGCTTCAGTATAGGAGATACTTTGAAAACAGCTGCCTCTTTCTCATTTGCTTTGGTACAGAGACGACGATGTCCTTTTTGTATGTGAAGGGGAGCCATTTATTGGTAAGCATCCAACAAATTGTTCTTTTCTCTTTTGATTCGCCCCAACCGTTCTAAGGTACATTTGCAATTTATTCTGTTTATCGTGTACTGCAGTGCTGAGGGTCATGATGCAGTACAATGTTGCCTTTACTGAGTATGGTACAATAGAAAACAATTAACAATTTATAATGGAGTCTTGATTTATTAAAAAAAAATCGGGACAGATGTTGAACCTGGAATACTGAGAAATATTCAGGATGTCCTTCCACTTACAACACGGTAACAGTGCCCGTATTCCAGTGTATCAGGAAATATCCAAAGAAAAATAAAATACAGTGCACCCTTGTATAACAAACAGTTTGTATAACATAAAATCTATACAACATAAAAAATTCCGGAGATAGGGGAAATTTGCTTAACATAATCGCCTATGGGGAAAATCCGTACAACATAAAAATGGGATTACTCCATTTTCAATGCATTCCTATGGAATTTGTATAAAGGAGAATTTGCTTAACATAATTTCATTTGGAACGCATTAATTCCTTTATACAAGGTATCACTGTAAAACAAAAACCTTGTGGGGCCTTAAAAACTTGAGTTATATTTTACTGTGAGATGTCATTTTTTTGTGTTATTATTTATTCAGAAGTGACACACAACTGGTGTGGCTGCAGTCTATAGCATAAACCCATTTTAATCAAACCGCCAAAGAGTTTCAGTAAGATGATTTCCCCACCCCCTTGGTTTAGATTACACTACTTTTCTCTCTTCTTGCAGATCCCCAGACTGACATAAGCCTCCCCGATCCATTGACAGGATCTCATTCAGACTGGATCACACTCAATGTCGGAGGGCGGGACTTTACAACTACCCGGTAAGAATGGGGGCCCTCCTTCTATAATTTACGCTTGGGTTGAGGCAAACTATTGTATGTTTAAAGAGTGCTTAACTTGCGGAGACGATAGACCAAAAATGAATGCACGTTCCGGAAAATTATGTTAGCCGTTGAGCTAAAATGCAGCTTCAACCTCGTATAGAGTGTCTTGTATTCTCTTGCATGGATTTGCTCTTTGTTTTAAGGAGAGGGGGAAGGAAACATGGGTGTCGTCCCCCCCACAGAATATTTTGCTAGTGGATCGACAAAATTAAATCTTACATTTAATAAGCGTAAACAGACAAAACAGTTCTCCAAATGGCAATAGAATGAGTAAGTGTTGGTGTGTGTATAAATATGCAGACATGTGCATTGCAACCTCAGCCTTGCTATAAAATTATGGCGTCATGACATACACTGGGTGTCCTTTTAATTGAGTTTTCTGAGTTTTAAATGTTTTTGGTTGTTCAATGCATGAGACTTGCTACTATTGTTTAACTCTTTTTTAATGTATCATTTTTGTGCTTTTAATTCTACGTATTTAATACTGTGTAGTGCAGCGGTGGCCAAACTTCGGCCCTCCAGATGTTTTGGACCACAACTCCCACAGTCCTTTGTCATTGGCAATGCAGGCTTGGAAACCTGGGAATTGTGGTCCGAAACAGCTGGAGGGCCGAAGTTTGGCCACCACTGGTGTAGTGCCTTGAGTCTCCCTGTCAGGAGAAAGGTAGCCAATGTATGTATGAATGAATGAATGAATGAATGAATGAAGTCTTCCATGTACTCAGTAATGCTTCTGTCTGCATCTCATAGGAGCACGTTAGTTAGCAAAGAACCTGATAGCATGCTGGCTCGGATGTTTAAAGATAAAGGTCAGTATAGACTGAAATTTGAATCCTTTCCCCCGTTGGCATGCTTGATCAGGGTCCTCCTTCCAAAATCAACTGACTGTGATGAAAGAGAGGTGACCTAACTCAGTGTTTCCCAACCTGGGGGTTGCAAATGGTTTCCCAGGGGTGTGGGGGAGGTTGCACGTCACCTTATATGCCTTATGGCCCTTGTTAATTAATCTCTTCCTTGCGCTTTTTGGATATTAAAGATGTTTTTGTTGATATGAGAAACAGGACCTTGGTGGGGTAGAAAGAAGCCTTTAAGTTTTGAGAAGGAATGGCCGTGCCCTATTAAAAATGCCTTTTCACATAAACATGGGTGTATGTGTCAGAAGATGATTAGAAAAAAATATCAGAAAAAATGTTCCCAGAACAATACAAATGTAGGAGCAGGTGATATCTTTATTGGACCATTAAGAAAAGAAATCCGAAAAAGCACCACCACCACCCCACCTCCAAGCAGTGAGCTTTCCATGATAATTCATCATCTTAAGACTGCAGTAAATTGTGGTGGGCACTTCCAAAATTGTATGGTTTTTATTAAAGTCCCAATAACACAACCAGCACCTCATTCATAAGTGGCCTTTTGCTGTACATATAAATGTCATTTGGCAGTAGGATTCTGGCTTGTGTGTTCTAGCATACACACAATGGACACTTGCCCGCTTTCCAACAGAAGTGTCCAGCTGCATTTCCAGGGGGGCATCCACCTGCAGTGTCATGGCTTCCAGAAACACAAATAAGTTTACTTTTTGCAATCCCAAGTCTTGAATTTCTTGATGGTTTGTTGTTGTTGTTGTTGTTTGCTTGCCTTAAAGGCTGCATTTAACAGATATATTGTTGACTTGCTTGCTTTTTGCTTTTTGCTTTTCTTTCTTTTTCTTTTTTTTGGCCAGACCAAGGCTTCTCAAATTGCGCTCTCTCTTGTACTTTGCAAGTCAAAAGTTGGCTCATTGCAATGCAAAAAAATCACATTACAGAAATTGCTTCACAACATTCATAATAATAAGCTGAACTTGTGTGTGCTACTTTCTGCTGAAAGCAGATGCCTGGGGGAACAGGCGGGATCACAGAGGAGCCTTCTTAATTGACCGAAGTCCTGAGTATTTTGAACCCATTTTGAACTACTTGCGTCATGGGCAGCTCATTGTGAATGATGGCATCAATTTGCTAGGTACGTATTATTAGGCTGGCAGCCTTACAAGTTATTACTATTATTTTTTTTGGTGGTTGCAGCCAAAGTTTCGTCCATGAACAAACCCAAGGAGGGCTAATGGATGGTACCAACGTAGCGATAAGTTCAATGGGGCTGCTAAAGACTGATTATTTATTTTCTTTCTTTTTGTGTGTGTGAAAAATAGTGTGTGTCAGAGCCAAATTGCGCATAATGCAAGAGGATTATCTCTCAAACCAACCTTGCTAACATTTTGGCAAAAAAGCCTTTGCAATTTAGTCAAGACATTAAAAGCAAAATAGCCAGGAGCTGGGCCTGCCAGCTTTGGGTATTCTCAGAACTGTCATCCAATAATGTAACTTAATCAATGTTTTTTCTCCCATACTAAGACACAGTATAATGCAGTCTGTTGTATAAACCACTTTGGAGCTACAGCAAATGGACCATACTAGGGATGGGCACGAAACCGAAAAATGGTGTTTCATTTTGTTTCTGCCCCTCTTTTGTTTCATTTTTTTTACATTTTTTAAAAAATTCATAACGAAACAAAATACTTACAAAACTTTTCGTAAGTATAAAAAATGGCTCCCCTGGCACCCAATCTTGCTCCCCTGGGTCCTAGAGGCACCAGATTTTTGTGCCGGGGAACCCTTTTTTAAACTTACAAACCGTTTCATACGTAACAAAAAATGCTGTTTCATTTGATTTCTGGCAAAACGCTGTTTCCCCGTTTCATTTCCTTAGCTAACGAAATGACAAAACAGTGCTTCATTTTTTGTTTTGTGCCCATCCCTAGTCTATACAGGAGCAGTGCTGACCATCTTTTAAAATGCTGAAGAATTATGAAGATAACGACTAAAATGAGGGTGTGGTTTCCTGACTGCTACAGAAATTAATGGTGTCCTACGGATATTACTATGATTACTTGTGATTGCTAGGTTGTATTCTTGTCGTCTTCCTTCAATTGCCTCTGCTCTTCTGCCAGGAGTCCTTGAAGAAGCTAAATTCTTTGGGATTGACTCTCTAATAGAGCATCTTGAAGTCGCAATAAAGGTAATCCTACCTTTTGTACCGAGTTTATTCCTTTGCCCAGTAAGAATAGCAACCAAGCAACCTTGAGTGTTTTCGTTATATATTTTTTCCTGGAAATGTTCCCATTTCTTAACGTCTCCCCAGGAAACTTTTCCCATGACACTTAATTAGTAACAAAATGGATACCGTACCACCAACTGGGAAGTTTCAAATGTCTCGTGTGCGTTTCCCACCCCAGCGGCTGCTTTTGAGCGCATGGATCTATAAAGAAACAGCACAGTCAAAGCACTGGGTTTTGATCTTTTAGTATAACAATGCTGTGTTATTTATTAAGTATAATATAAGGCAGTCCACACTGTTCAATCACTTTCTCTTAAAATACATGCAAGTGTAACGTGAAAATAATAATTTTCAATCTGCATCAGAACATTTTTTTTTAATTCAGAGTTTTCCCATGATCTGACGTTGCTGAGAATGACCCAGTGTTGATCTGTCTTTTTGCCTCTTGGTACACCTTTCCTCTCCCTGCAGAATTCACAACCTGCGGAAGATCATTCTCCAATCTCCCGAAAGGAATTTGTCAGGTTCCTGCTTGCAACCTCAACTAAATCCGAGCTACGCTGCCAGGTATCGTGAGAAAAACGGAAGCGCCTAGGTTTCTTACTGCTGTTCTGTAGTTTAACCATGTGACATCCCAAACCTGTAGGATACTGGGGGATGTTGTCTGTGATCATTCCTCCTGTTTCTCTGGCCCTTCTGTGGTCATCTATGGGCCCATGTGTTGGTCAGGTAAAGGTTCCCCCTGCACATGCGTGCTAGTCGTGTCTGACTCTAGGGGCGGTGCTCATCTCCGTATTCAAGCCGAAGAGCCAGTGTCGTGCAAGTCTGTGGCCATGTGGCCGGCATGGCTGCAAGGAAATAGTGCTTTACCTTCCCACTTTTTACAGCGGTACCTAGTTATCTCCTTGCAATTACATGCTTTCGTACTGCTAGGTTGGCAGGAGCTGGGGTTATCAGCGGGAGCTCGCTCTGCTGCGTGGCACCTGGGATTCGAACCGCCAAGCTGCCGCCTTTGCAGCCAACAGTTTTCTGAGCCTTAGTCCCCTGAGCCACCACACTCCTCTTACTGTTGGTTAGAGATTATCAGTAAGATTATGATGGCCATCATCCTTCATTACATTTCAGTTCCCTCACATCTTCTGTTCACCTAAGCCAGGGGTGTCCAGACTTTGGCCCTTCCGATGTTTTGGACCACAACTTCCCAAATTCCAAGCCTGTCCTGCCAGTGACCGAGGACTGTGGGGGTTGTGGTCTGAAACATCTGGAGGGCCAAAGTTTGGACACCACGGACCTAACCAATGTGTATGATACTCTGCCAGGTGAGGTGATGCTCTGTAAGTCCAATGAAGGGAGCTGCAGTCCAGGAACGCTTGTGGTGAACAAAAGGACTAATCCTTCAGGGGCCACAAGATACCTCATTGTTTCCTTATTGCTGCTTCTTTTTTTGTAAAGGGCTTAAATTTCAGTGGAGCAGATCTCTCTCGGCTAGATCTCCGGTACATCAACTTCAAGATGGCCAACTTGAGCCGATGCAATTTAGCCCACGCCAACTTGTGCTGCGCCAATTTGGAGAGGGCAGATCTGTCTGGATCGGTTCTAGACGTGAGTTGTCTGAATGGTGCTATGAAGGAAGAGATGTGTTTTGTCTTTAGGATGTTTTGTTCCTTCTGTTTAGAGGGGCAGATGTTTGCAAGTGCCTCAGCAAAATGTTAGTTATGGTAGCTAGCTACTGACCAGAATCCATCCATCCATCCATCCATCCATCCATCCATCCATCCATCCATCCATCCATCCATTTATTTATTTATTTATTTATTTATTTATTTATTTATTTAGCCTGTATGCCGCCCACCTCCCAAAGGTCTCTGGGCAGCTCACAATCAAAATGAACACTTAAAACATCAGAATTACAATAAAATTAGAACAACAAAAACATATAAATACAATAAACGCAATACATTAAAACACAACACTAAAATTATAAAAATAACTCTTTGAATTAGCCTTCCTTTTCATACAGAAGAGCCCAGGTTTAATCCCTGGTAGGGGTGGGAAAGAACTTTCTCTGAAATCCTGGAAAGTAACTGATGCTCCTCAGCGAAGTTTCAGGGAGTTTGGGGATCACATTTTGGTCCCAAAATCATGCCATGGAGAAACCATTTTCATCTTGTTTATTTTAGAAAGGAACACGGGATGTTCCTGGCAGGACACTTCTGGTTTCGTTTCTTGCACATGGACATAAAAGGTTTTGAGGATTCCCTGCCCAGTGGGTGGGGGGGGAGAAAAAACGCTTCTCCTTAAAGCCTTAGGAGAACATACATACATTTATTTATTTAAAGGGGGCTTTTGTTGTTCAGTCATTCAGTTGTGTCTGACTCTTCGTGACCCCCATGGACCAGAGCTCGCCAGGCCTTCCTAGCTTCCACTGCCTCCCGGAGTTTGGTCAAATCCATATTCGTTGCATCCATGACACCGTCCAACCATCTCATTCTCTGCCTTCGTCTTTTCCTTTTGCCTTCAGTCTTTCCCAACATCAGGGACTTTTCCAAGGACTCCTCTCTCCTCACGAGGTAGCTAAAGTCCTGGAGCCTCAGCTTCAAAATCTGTCCTTCCAGTGAACATTTGGGCTTGATTTCTTTCAGGATGGATAGGTTTGAGCTCCTTGCCAAAAAAAAAAAAAAAATTCCATGGACAGAAAAAAAGGGGGCCTTAGGAACCCTAAATGCCTAACAAGCTGTATGTAAGCCAAACTGGTCTGATTATGCATCAGGTCACTGGCTGCTTGGGAATATTGTGACTCACAGGTGCAGCTTTCAGCAGTGGGCGAAGTTGCTAATGAAAATGGGGCAAGGACCCTCCTTAGAGGTTCTTTGGCCAGTCACGACTCTGTTGAATGTAGCACGTTCACTTCTGGGATGGGATGGGATCTCTTCGTGTCCTGAATCTGTTTTGCCTCTCCATTTTTTTTTTTTTTGGCAGTGTGCTAATCTCCAGGGTGTGAAGATGCTCTGTTCCAATGCAGAGGGAGCATCGCTCAAAGGGTGCAACTTTGAGGACCCCTCAGGCCTGAAAGCTAACCTGGAAGGTAAAGTGGGAACAAGGGATGAGCCTGCTGGACCACTGAAGTCAACACAGGAAGCTGATTGGCTTAATTTACACAGCCTGAAGATGGTCTTGCATGACACTGAAGATAAATCCATTTCTTGTTATGTTTCTTTAGGCAGGAGAGGCATACGGGATATATTTTACTTTAAAGTTCTAGCTCCTGATATATTTTTCCTTATTTTATTTATATCCTTCCTTTCTCCCAATGCAGGGACCCAAAGTAAATAAGATATAATGTCAGGGTGATGTTTCATCACTTTAGCAGTCAGGTAGCAGCCAGGAGGCATGGTGGCTCAGCGGGCGAGAGCGCTGAAATGTCCACTGCAACGTTGGCAACTTGGCGGTTCGAATCCCGGGTGCCACACCGCAGAGTGGGCTCCTGCTGTTAACCCCAGCTCCTGCCAACCTAGCCATTCGAAAGCATGTAAATGCAAGTAGATAAATAGGTACCATCCTAAAAAGCGGGAAGTTAAGCAGTGTTCTGTGCTCAGAAATGCATTCAGGTACGCCAGACACATGGCCACAAACATGCACAACACTGGCTCTTTGGCTTGGAAATGGAGAAGAGCACCACCCCTAGAGTCAGATGCAACTAGCATGCATGTGCAGGAGGGGGGACCTTTACATTTACCTTTTTAGCAGACATTAGGAAATGTATCTGGCTGAGACACCAGGGTAAAGTTGGCTCCTTGGGATTGAACCCATGTCACGAGCAAAGTTTTAGCTGCAGTACTGCAGCTTAACCACTGTGCCACGTGGCTCCAGCAGGGTGCCATCCTGAGCCACATTTGACATTACTCTACTAGCTGGATCAGGGAGCTGATTCAGTGGGTCGCTTCACCTTTGCAAATCAGTTTTTCCAAATTCACTGGCCATGACCGTTGTTTCAGCGGGAGCAGTAAAACTGGTTGAGCCTCGCTATATCTTGCCGCCCATCTGCCCTTGTTAGGGCTAAAAGTTAGCTTTGATGGTGTTTCTTCATGAACAGAAAAGAGAAGGAAAGGGAATGTGAATTCATTCCCACATTTGATGCAAAATAACTGAGAACAGGAGCTAAAGCCACCTTCCCTGGGGAAATCTAGTTTCTCTTTTCTTTAGTCTCCACTTCTACCGACATCAGGAGGTAGAAAGCAAACTGTACAGTATAGACTTCACATTCCGTGTAATGCTTTTTTAAGGTGCCAACTTGAAAGGGGTTGATATGGAAGGAAGTCAGATGACGGGCATCAACCTGAGAGTTGCAACTCTGAAAAATGCCAAGTTGAAAAACTGCAACCTGAGAGGAGCGACCCTTGCAGGAACCGACTTGGAGGTCAGTTTCCTCTTCCATTTCAGATGAGCAGAATCATAGAACCACCATAGAGAGTCATAGAGTTGGAAGAGACCTCAAGGGCCATCTAGTCCAGCCCCCTGCCATGCAGGAACCCCCATCACAGTATTTCCGACAGACGGCCACCCAGCCTCTGCTTAAAAACCTCCAAAGAAGGAGACTCCACCACCCTCCGTGGCAGCTTATTCCATTGTTGAAGAGTTCTAACCATCATGAAGTTCTTCCAAATGTTCAAATGGAATCTCTTTTCCTGTAGTTTGAGACCATTGCCCCGAGTCCTAGTCTCTGAATAGCCATGGAAAACAAACCTGTTCCCTCTTCAATATGACATCCTTTCAAATATGTACTTGGGAAGTAAAAGGAAGACTCCCAAGCGTTTTTCTCTCCCTTTTTTCTCAAACCTGAAGTGACATGTCCTGCTCCCCTAATTAATACTGAGCCTCACAATATCACCGTAGAGTCAAACATAACATTAAGTAAAGGGGATGCTGATTGATCAACCCACATAGCCTCCTGCAATGGGATTTGATCGGTAATACGTGCATCACTGATCAGCTGGCAAACGAAGCTTCTGTTTACCTCCCAGTGACCAGTCACAAACCAAAGCACACCTAAAAATGCAAAGAGGAAAAAACCATGGCCCGCGACAAACAGATGCCTTTTACCGCTTGAGGGAGCACCTCTTCTAAATGCATTGCACAACATATAAGCAAGCAAGCAAGTACTCTGCTTATATACTGACCCATAACACTTCAAGTAGTCTCTGGGTGATTTACAGTTTTAATTACAGTATGCAGGCTACACACTGCCCCCCCCCCGCAAGCTGGGTACTCATTTTACCAACCTTAGGGGGATGGAAGGCTGAGTCAACCATGAGCCGGCTACCTGGGATTGAACCCCAGGTTGTGAGCACAGTACAGGCATTTAACCCCTGCGCCACGAGAATGCTCTTTGGGGCAACTGGTGCAAATGTTCTCCATCTGCCAAAGTCCTTCCCTGTCCCTCAGAAATGTAAGCTTTAGCGAATGTGTTTTGCAGAGCCCGCTTGGCTGGCCATGTGGCCTGCTTTCCCGTGAGTCGAGCCAGCCTGGGTGGCCTTGGGCAAGATGGACAATCTCAAGACACCATCCCCCCCCCAGAAGACGAGAATGGGAAACCCCTTCTATTCTTTACCTGAAAAGCCCTGAAAAGGGTCAGAATTGACTTGACAGCACACTTTTTAAATTATTAACATGTTTCTCTCTCTCCCCCCCCCCCGATTGTCTAGAACTGTGATCTGTCAGGCTGCGACCTGCAAGAAGCCAACCTGAGGGGATCCAACGTGAAAGGGGCGATCTTTGAGGAGATGCTGACCCCACTGCACATGTCTCAAAGCGTCAGATAGGTGGTCCGGAAGGCTGGGATGCGTGCGGCTGGCAATCCTTTCTCTTTACCGCCGGAATGGTGCAAGTTTCTCGGTGGTGCCTAAGGAACTACCTCTGGTGACATAGTTAGGGGACACACACCCTTTTTCCCAGGCATAGGAATAGAGGCTGAACTGAATCCAGAAAAGCAGCGGGTTTTTGAATTTGGTGGGTTTTTTTTTTTTTGTGCTGTTCGAGGCCTAACCGTGGATAATGAAAAACGTGGATAAGAGAGAATGCCTGCCCAGCAACCCCCAAACACGCCGACCCTTCTGCCACCACCTCACTCTAGAATGCATCTTAGGCTTTGGAGCTTATCATTTCTTTTTTTTTTTAAAGCACAATATATGCAATTTATGTTTATTAAATGTCTGGGTGTGGCGTAGAACTTTTTAAATACGCTAGTATCAGGGGTTAGTGGGTTGGTTTGTTCACGAGAGCGTGTTAAATTGTGTGTGTGTGTGTGTGTGTGCCTGTGTGAAACACACCCGCTGTGGGGGTGATTTGCCTTGGAAAACCAAGATGGCACCTTTTCCCGCTGGAGAACTAATGTACGCACTGACGTGCACACATGCATGAAACATTATAGGTAAGAAGAAATCTACCAAACTTCAGGATTTGCTAGGGATCATTAGGAAGGATATAGAAAACAAGTCAGCAAATGTCATTTTGCCTCTTTATAAATCTATGGTGAGGCCCCATCTGGAGTAATGTGTACATTTCTGGTCACCATACTTCCAGAAGGATATTATTATTACAAAACCAATGCCTTAATGAACTTCTCTCTTGGGGTAAGCAGAACCACAGTGGTTTGAAGAGGTATGGATCTATGCAGCTTTCCGCTCCAAAGCCACTTTTGCCTGGACCGAGATGATACCCTGAACTTCAGGCAGATGAAGTGAGCACTGAGTTGTCCCTCCCGCCAGGATAAATGGATCATGTTGGATCACTGTCAGCTGCTAGAAAAGCTGTTTCTGTGTCTAGAATCCAAGTGAGCTCTATAGAAAATTCAACAAGTGTCCAGGAAAATTGAGTGTCAGAAAGACACATTTTAAAACCCATAAATACCCATTTATATGTACAGTGGTACCTCGGATAACGATTTTTATCCAAAACACTATTTCCCATCGGAAAGAATGGGAAACCAATTAATCTGTTCCAGAGTCTAGGAAAACAATACACCTGGTTTTTTATAAAGTACTTTTTTAAAACTCTTTATAAAGTGCACTTTAAAGGTATAGATGCAATACCACCTGGGATATCTCTTTTTTACTGATGTATCCTGGAAATTCGTTATCTGAGGCAATCCATAGGGAAAATTTGTTATCCGAGGCAGCCCATAGAGAAAATTCGTTTTCCGAGGTAGACCTATACCTAGAAATTGCAATTTGTTATCCGAGGCAGCCCATAGAGAAAATTCGTTATCCGAGGCAGACCTATACCTAGAAATTGCAATTCGTTATCCGAGGCAGCCCATAGAGAAAATTCGTTATCCGAGGCAGGCCTATACTTAGAAATTGCAATTCATTATCCGAGGCAGCCCATAGAGAAAATTTGTTATCCGAGGCAGACCTATATCTAGAAAATTGCAATTCGTTATCCAAGGCAGCCCATAGAGAAAATTCGTTATCCGAGGCAGATCTATACCTAGAAATTGCAATTCGTTATCTGAGGCAGCCCATAGAGAAAATTTGTTATCCGAGGCAGACCTATACCTAGAAATAGCGATTTGTTATCAAGGGCATTTGTTATCCGACTCATTACTGTGTTTTCATGGTATATCCACGCAATGTATAGCGTTCAATGCTTCTACATTTTTCAGCGTCTGCTGAGGAACATGAAACCCATCCCTCTCAGATACACCAACCCTACTGTGGTTCTTAAAAGGTAGAACTCAAAAGAGGAATGAATTGATGGTTGTCCATTCCTTTGTTGTTATGATTGCAGAGCTCCTTGTTTGAATGTTTTTCTATAAAAAATGTGAGTGAATATTAAATAGAATCCTGTATCTTGACACCAGTATGTATGTATGAATGAATCTATATCAACTGCAGAGTTGCAGAAGCAGGCTGGTGGTTCTTAAGCTGCTGGTCCTCCAGAAGTTTTAGAGCTCACCTCCCAGATGCTCCAGCTACCATGACCGTTGGCAAACCGTTCTGGGAGTTGAAATCAAAGCATCCAGATCCCCCGAGTTTGAAAAGGCCGGAAGAGATTAAGTCACCTTTTGAGGATGATTAATCCAGGCCAGTGGTTCTCAACCTGTGGGTCCCCAGATGTTCCTGGACTGCAACTCCCAGAAATCCTGGCCAGCTCAGCTAGTGGTGAAGGCTTCTGGGTGTTGCAGTCCAGGAACATCTGGGGACCCATAGGTTGAGAACCACTGATCCAGGCAACCATGTACTTGATGGACTGGCCCTAGCCTCCTCGAACCATCTCCCTGGCATATGCATTAAGACTGTAGCCCTCGTAATTCCATGGGCAGGTTTTAAGATAGCACACCACCTGCAGAAGGACTTGATGTGGGCTTTTGATGAGCTTTTTCTTTGTCTTACTGTGTGTTTGTACCGTACAAGAATAAGAGCTTGTATCAAACAAGTCTATTTTCTTAACTCTCTCTGTATAAATTGTATGCATCTCACCAAAGTCCTTTATCGTGAATCAACCCCGGCGTGGTTCACCTTGTGCATCGGAGACTTCCTCCACTGTGTTAGGGCAATCTTGGCAAACCTCTTCAGAGAGGGGACGCCACGCTCGGCTGTACAGCTGCACCAATAAAGAATAGCAAGTGCTTAAAAAAGGAGATGTGTTGGCTGTCAATTGGGAAAAGGTCAACACTGTGTGTTATGCTGGGAATTTGGTCATTTCTAAAGGAAGAGAAATACAACCACGGCAAGGTCAAACTGTTGTCCTCAACTTAGAGGACCTTCAGTCACTGCTTAAAACACACCTCCACCCTCCTGAGGTCTTGGGGACCTCAGGATGGGCCTCTAGTTCAGTGATGGCGAACCTTTTAGAGACCGAGCACCCGAACTGTGATTCAAGACCCACTAATTTTTCGCAAAGTGCCAATAGAGCAATTTAACCTCAATACAGGTGGCTGTGGAGGGGCAATGTCAGGTTCCGAGTGCTACCTTTGGCACCCATGCCAAAGGTTCGCCAACACTGCTCTAGTTGGATTTCATTCGGGTGTGTTGACTGTTATTTGCTAATTCTTGGTAGATACAAGTCTTCTGTTCCAAGTCTTCAGTAGTATGGCTGGTACTTAGGTCCACGGCCTAGAAACACAAGAGGACCATACAGGGTTTGTCTTAGGCTGATACTTCACATCAATCTCTTCGCTATTCACGATCCTGTTTGGGACCGGTACGAAGTAATCTTACCGCACATCTATTGTGGGACGAGGGGAGTTCATCCCGACCACGCCCCCCTGAACTGTAATTTAAGCGGGATGAGAGATTCCCCTCCCTGGCCTCAGGAATCTGCTCGTCACGCTTCTCGTTCTGAGACGAGAGCCCATAAAGTCACGGTTGTCGCTGAAAGACGATAGGAGCAGAACCCATCTAGTGGCAGGAGCGCGAAGTGACATTCACCAGTAAATTCCCTATGGAGTTAGCAATGCAGTGAATACCTTTTAAAAGACAAATGCATTGAAGTTTGCTCCGTAACGCATTGAAGGCAAGGCTTCGGAGAATTGAGACATCCAAAAACGGAAGGTCGGGCTGAAAAAAAAACCACTGAGAACGAAGGCATGGAATTTCACATCTCATCACGGAACGAGGATGTACGGTAACAGTCATGCTGGTATCATCCATCACACCCGTGCGTACACAGGAACAGGGACAGAACCGGAAGACCACGTGACCATGACCGACATCAACACGCAACGAACTTCCTCCCGGGACGAGAGTGGGCGTGAAGTAACCGTCTTACTTGAGAGAGAGATGAGTTCAGTAAATATGCATGCCCTGTAGCTTGGATGGCACACATTGCTGATGGAGAACAGGTGTTCCACATTGTGTAAAGAAGTGACCGTTTCAGAGGGAATGCAAAGGGTGCCATAGTAATTGCAAAGTGCGCTTGTCTTCCGTGGGTAGAGGCAGATGGCCAAGAAGCCGTAACTGCCAGGCTGATGTATCCATCAGCCAACCCATTCCAA
Organism: Phrynocephalus versicolor; assembly: GCA_023846285.1. Classification (NCBI taxonomy): domain Eukaryota; kingdom Metazoa; phylum Chordata; class Lepidosauria; order Squamata; family Agamidae; genus Phrynocephalus; species Phrynocephalus versicolor. Next base: position 17,227,080 of record JAHTLZ010000327.1, read on the forward strand.
TGCCATGGGAATGTTCTTAAGCAGCTTGTGATGACTGTTCCGATCCACCTCTCAGGGGATGTGAGAAAGGGTTGCCGCTCAACCTGCCCTCTCAAGAAATCTCAGCTTAAGTCTTTGCATACTGTGATTGATGGCAGTAATGGTCGGAACCAGAAGCTTCCTAAGCATTGATATGCAAACCATGCACAGTATTATGTAGATTCCTCAGTAGGCTTTCAGCCACAGGATCTCAGATGGACAGGGCAGTTAGGCCTTGCCAGGCACTGTGCCTAGGCCAGCCCAACTGTAAGAGCAGTTATTTGTAAGGAGAGGGACATAAAGAAGGATTAATCCCACCTGGAAGACTTTAACATGAAGCTGAAGGCTAAAGAGGTGCAATTTCAACTGTTATGCCTCCCTCCCTTCTCAGCCAGTAACAAGGTCTGGATCACCAGTGCTATCTCTTTCAATGGGATTGTTCCATGACAGATCATCACAGTGTTTTTTTTTTTTAAGTGGATTATTTGGCTTCCCCAAGGCCACACAGGCTGGCTGTTCTCCCTGGAGGCCCAACCAAACTCCCTACCTCTGGCTGTGCTCCCAGATACCCTACTGTAATCCACCTTAGGTCCTTTTCCAAGGTGAAAGGCAGGGGAAAAACATTCAAATAATTCACTGAGGTATCAAGCTAGCTTCCATAAACATTTGTGTGTGTGTGTGTGTTATGTCATTACAGTCGTGACCGACTCTTCGTGACCCCATGTCCATGGAGTTTTCTTGGCAGGAGAAACTGTAGGCATTATGAATGTGTTCAAAGACAACAGTTTTGAGATCCAAAATCTGTTGAGAAGAGATGCTTTGTGAAGAGGTTTCCTTTCTTTCTATTATACTTCTTTTGGGTCTTATAGCCAACAAGAGGGGGGAAAGGCCAAAAGAAGACTGAAATCTATGAACACACAAAGAAAACAGCCTCTGCCAAGCAAAAACCTTTAAAAATGAAAATAGCCCAAATGCCTGACATCCTCTGAGCTGTGCTGTACAACACGCAGAATCATCTGGAAGTTATAACCTGCTCCCGATTTGTAGGGAGGTTAGATGTACTACTAATCTGTGCAGTAATCATCATCATCACCGTCGTATCAGAGAAAAGCAAACAATATGCATCTCCCTGTGTGTGTTTGTGTGTGATACAAATCTGTACTGACTTTTGCAAACACACACACACAACTTTGGGGCTGTTTTTGTATAGACAACAAGGCAATTGTGAGTAAGTGAGGGGAAAGAGAGGATATCTATGTACAAAATCATGAACAGATGTGCGGAATGGTGGGGCTGATCAAGACGTTCTCCCCAATGAAGCTGAACATTCAGAGCAACCTAAAGGCATCTCTGCAAGACCGCAAATTTAACGACCGAATTTGCTGACACAAGACACGACCTCCAATTTAGAAAGGCAAATTCGTGGAGGATAAGCTTTGTCAATGGCTGCTAGCCCCCAGCAACCACAGATGGCCTCTACCATTCATGCTTGGCATAATAATTTGGTTATTTAAGCAGGCATTCCCTCAAATGTCAATCTAGTGTTCACCCATTAAAACACGATTTTAACTGATCTGCCCACCAATAGCATCATAGGATTTAATTTATATGTTATTTTCAACACTAGAGCGAGGGGGCACTCCATGAAACTTTTGGGTGCTACATCTCAAACAAGAGAAAGTACTTTTTGTTTTCACCCAGAAGATCACTGGTTTGTGGAACTCCCTGCCAAAAGAAGTGGTGACAGCTGCCAGCCTTGACAGCTTTAAGAAAGGATTGGACAAGTTCATGGAGAACAAGGATACCAATGGCTATCATGATGGATGCCTAAGGACAACCTCTGGGTTGGAGAGAGGCAGGATACCTCTCAATGCCATAAGCAGGTGAAGACATCTGCTTGGGAATTGTTGCACAGTCGTGACCGACTCTTCGTGACCCCATGTCCATGGTGTTTTCTTGGCAGGAATACTGGAGAGGCTTGCCCCTACAGCACCTGGTATTCCATGATGGTCTCCCATCCAAGTACTAGCCAGGGCCGACCCTGCTTAGCTTCCGAGATCAGGCGAGATCGGATGTGTTCAGGGCATCTAAGCAGCTTCTGCTTAGGAATAACTTGAAGCAAATGGCGAACTACTGTGTGAGACAGAATGCTTGGGTGCAGAGGAGGGCTACCAGGATGGTTGAGGGTCTGGAGGAAATGTCTTATGAGGAACGGCTTAGGGAACTGGGAATGTTTAGCCTTTCAAAAAGAAGGCTGAGGGGGGATATGATAGCTATGTTTAAATATTTGAAAGGATGTCATATTGAAGAGGGAACAGGTTTGTTTTCCATGGCTTCAGAGACTAGGACTCGGGGCAATGGTTTCACACTACAGGAAAAGAGATTCCATTTGAACATTAGGAAGAACTTCATGGCAGTTAGAGCTATTCGGCAGTGGAATATGCTGCCGCAGAGGGTGGTTGAGTCTCCTCCTTTGGAGGTTTTTAAGCAGAGGCTGGATGGCCATCTTTCAGAAATATTGTGATGGGGGTTCCTGCATGGTAGGGGGTTGGACTAGATGGCCCTTGAGGTCTCTTCCAACTCTATGATTCTATGATTCTATGTACTGGATGGGCTGTGGCCTGTTCCAGCAAGGCTGTTCTTATGTTCTTGTCATTTTAATTTTATTTTCATTATATAACTGTGCTTTTTTGTTTTTCAATTTGTACAAATTGTATGGGTTTGTTATTTCTTGTATTGTATTGATTGTTGTTAGGTGCCCTGAGTGGCCTCACTGCCAGATGAGCAGTATAAAAATCCAATAAATAATTAAATAAATAATTTTAAGCATCAGAGTTCTGGGGAGAGAGAGAGAAAGGAGTTGTGATTGTGTTTCAGTGGGTACAGGTTGTATGTCACGCTTGTCCCTGTAGCACAGTGGTCCCCAAGCTGGGGGTTGGGACCCCTTTGGGTGTCGAAAGACTATTTCACAAGGGTTGCCATGAGCCAGTGAAGAAAAAGGCACAAACGGCTTGGGTCTGGAGGAGGAAGGGGAGGGGAAGAGTGAGATAGAGCTTGATAGGTTGGAGGGGATGTCAGTCAATGGCACCATAGGTTGCGATTGGCTGAGGGTGCCTGTATAAAGGGAAGTTCTCTATGGCCCCTGCGGCCGTGGCCTGCCAAAGGGGTCTGGTGGCCTTTTCCAAGCAGGGCAAGGGGGTCACCACAACATGAGGAACTGTATTAAAGGATCACGACATTAGGAAGGCGTTGGAAGCCTGAGCTAGTGCTCCAACCAAACCCCACCCAGCCCAAAAAAGAGGGACAGAGTCAAACGTACAGACAATCATTTCTTTAATATTTTCATTTACAGATATAAAAATAAATAAGGCAGGTCAGTCTGGTGCAATAAATCCTGTACTGGAAACAAACTCTGAATGGAATGGCAGAGTGACAGGAGCAGGCAGGCCAAGACAGTGTAGGCTTAACAATTAACAGTCGGCAATGAAAAGCCACAGGTGTTACACTTCTGGACTGCAGACATCTCCATGAGTTAAAATTCCCTCCTAGCTAAATTCAGGCATCCACATAGCTTCAGAGTTGGCCTAAGAAGCAGCCACAAAGGCAGTGGAAAAGAGTCACCTGCTTCTCTGTACACAGAAGCAAACCCTCCCTTCAGCCCCGATTGGAAGACAGTTTAGTTTCCTCTAGAAATGGGCACGAATCAAAAAAATGGCATTTCGTTTTTCGTTTGGAGGGTCCGTTTCGGTTCGTTTCTGTTTTTTGCGAATTTTTGCAAAAAATCGTTTTCGTTTTGGTTCGTTTCATTACCATTTCGTTACCATTAATTTTGATTTTTTGTGGGTTTTTTTTTAGCATTTTAAGCAACTCACTCATATTGCAGTAACGGAAACGAAATGCACGACAAAATTTCCAGTGTTTCTGTTCGTTTCGTTTCATTTTAGAGACAAAATTCATTTGTCGTTTCGTTACGCAACGAAACGAAAAAACAAAAACGGAAACAAAAAATTGTTCGTTTCGTGCCCATCTCTAGTTTCCTCTACTGACTCTTAGGTCAACAGGCTAATTTAGACGATGCCACCTAGCACCAGCTGCCTCTGTAATACAGTGGTCCCTCGTATAACAAACAGTTTGTATAAGATAAAATCTGTACAACATAAAAAATTCTGAAGATAGGGGAAATCTGCTTAACAGAATTGCCTATGGGGCGATTCCGTACAACATAAAATGGTCACGATTAGGGATTGCTCCGTTTTCAATTCTTTTAGAGAGGCTAAACATTCCCAGTTCCCTAAGCTGTTCCTCATAAGACATTTCCTCCAGACCCTCAACCATCCTGGTTGCCCTCCTCTGCACCCGCTCGAGGTTGTCAACATCCTTTTTAAAACTGAGGCACCCAGAACTGGACACAGTACTCCAGAATGGAAAACCTTGCGGTGATATCCCAGAAAAGCTCAGAGTTTTCCCACAGGGAGTGGGAGAAGACAGCTGCTTTTAAGACATCTCCCTGCACCACGAGTAGCGCCCAGCTGGAGCCTGATGTGATGGGACCTCTGGGTGGCTGTGGGAACATCTTCTGCCGGCTTTGTGATGAGAATCAATGATGATCCTCCACCCCCACCCTGCCTGATGCATGCAAGCTGTTTTCTGAAACCATCTGGAGGGAAAAGGAAGGGCGGGTTTGATTCCAAGGGAGGCAGAAGCTGCTGAAACTTGCTGGGTACGAAGAGAGCCGAACTCAAGCCAGGAGAAAAAGAAAACGAAGTAGCTGCACTGAGATGCTCCTTTCGTTGGCGTGGACACATAACTGCTTGGGGGGAACGAGGCAGCGATATGTACAGCTTCAAAACGCATTTTCTCAGGATTATGTACCTTGGTGTATAAGGACTCTTCACAACTTCTGTTTTGGAACGCAAATCCACCGCTGTGGGATGGACTTGGATCAAAAGCCTTTGAAGGTCTTCTGGCAAAGGTCAACAAGGGAGCGATCAACGGTCAAAGCTAGAGTACATGGCAATCACTGGACAATGGGAGTTGGCACGATTCATGCTAGGATGGCGGAGGAGCAAAATTGCAACGCAAAGCCAAAATGACAGAGATAATCCAACAGTCTGGATTCTTTCCAGAACATTTCTGTATCCCAGGAGATCTGGGCCCTGAGCAATTGGTGCAAAACTGCGGACCACCAGGACGCGGCCTTTACCAACAAAAGCCTTGCTAGAATAGGATATAACAAGATCCTGTGTGCATTTGTAGATCAGGGGAAGACCAGTGTGGTTGCATTTTAAGTTCTGTCAGGTGCTGACTTGCAAACCTAGGTTTCGAAGTTTAAGAAGCACCATTGTATAGAAGCTCTCCTTCAAACTGAAAAAGACAATTACATCTTTTGGCATTAAGGCAACTCAACAGGGAAAACAAAATACATAATACACAAACTGGTTCAGAAGAAAGGGGCAATAGTAGTGTAGTTCGCACTGGGTGAAAATCCAACCAGGAAGCAGCCTCTAATGTGTCATTTTTCCCTCTCCCTGGTGCCAGCCAATCAGGAGCTGTGCAAGGACATGCATCATCCCGCCTCCCTATCTGATTGGCCAGTGCCAGGGAGAGGGAAAGATGATGCGTCGGAGGCTGCTTCTTGGTTGGAGCTTCGCCCAGCGTGAACTACAGCAAGGTAAGACAGTGGCTGATTTCGTTCTGGAGGGTGGGATTGGTTTCCGAGCACCAGCTGTGCTGGCATGTTTTGTTTTGGAACCACTCCCCTGCCGAAATGAAACATCACCTCTAATTTGAATGCTTCTCTGTTAAAAGCAGAGTTCTGATTTTAACATGATTCGTACCAACATATATTTAACAACGGCACATTTTTTTTCTTCCCAAGAGGCTCCTCTTCATCATGTACCAGACGGACGTAAACATGGTCCTCTCTATGATGGAAACCAGTGGTATGTATTAAATGTGGCCAGCACAGCGAGTGAGAAATGACTCCTTTCTGAAGAGTTTGACCAAAATGCTCAACTTCTTCATATTAAGGATGGAAAGGAGATTCTATGCAAGGAAATGTATTGTTAATAAGGGCACAGGGTCTCTTGAAGGCTCCACAGGTTATGTATAGACAAGGACAGTATTTCTCCCCCAGCAGATTAATGTACTGATGTAGGGTGTTCTTAGCCTAGGTAAAGCTCTGAGATATGAACTCTATGTGGAAATCCAAAGCCGCTTCTCACACTTGTGATGCTCAGTCGTTTTAAAAGAGGGAAATACAGCTCAATTACCAATGGCGTCCTTTGCTCTTCTCTTAAGTGTCTTCTGAGGGGAAGAACTTCTACATGGTTTCCCTTTCGTCAGTAGATGTAAGTCCCAGGAGGTGTTCTGGCAAGGCTCCTTGTTCCATTTCAGCCAGCGGGACATGTAGAAGCTCAGAGCTGGGAGAAGGCTCCGATGTTAAATGCTTTGTGTCTTGGCATGCAAGTGAGAAGAATGTTGGACGCCTGGAAATGGAACCCAGAAGCTTCGTCTCTGTTTGAATGGCTTATTTTGGCATGGCCTAAGAGAAGGCAACAGGAAAGCACAGGCATGCATCTGTCCAACCAGAGGAAACCTCTGGGAAGCCCAGGCCAAATAATGCTTGGGCAGCAGGTAAGTCAAGAGTCAAGGGGGTTTCCCTGGCAATGGGTTTCTACTGCAGTCCCGGGTCTAAAGAAAGCACGCTGGATTTCCTTGCCTTCGGAGGGGGAGGGGGAGGCTTAACTTCCCGTCTGGTAGGCAGCGGTGGAGCGACCTGCAACGATACAAACAGAGATGCTCATGGAATCAGAATGGAATGTTGGTGGGGAGGGGGGAATCCCATTCCTTGGTGTAATGGAGAGGGAGTGTAGGGGAGATGGGATTCAGAGGTTTAGAATTCATCTGTTGGATTGCCAACATGGCTGACAGACCCTACTTGCTCTTGCGTGTGGACAAGGCTTTCCACTATTGATTGCTAAACAGGTTTTCATATTGAGCCATGGAAGACAATGGAATCAATGACTCTGAGTCTGTGAAGATTCTCAGTCCTCCAGGTGAGTTTATCTGGAAGTTGAGTCATGGCAACTGAACTTCTTTTTCTTGAGAGAGAGAGAAACGTTTCGCTGTTCATCCAAACAGCTTTGTCAGTCTGAGTACAGCTAGTGCGAGTCCTCCGTCTTATAGTCAGCTTTGACCTCTTGTCACCCTGGTCTGAAATAGGCTCATAAGCTGGACAATGGCCTGAACAGGGTCGTTAGGGAGACAATAGTATCCATAGCCTTAAGGTGAACAATGGCCTAAGGTGATGAAATCTATAAAGGGTAGGTTGTTAGCTATGGCCTTGGTGGTGAAGGCTTTTTGATTTGTCTCAGTAGTTTGGAAAGCACAGCCTGATAAGTAGCAGATAGACTATGCCGGAGCCCACCACCTCTGTTGAGGGAGGGGTTTTCAATGCTCACATGAATGGCCTCCCTTACTCCTCTTTCAAACCACCTCTCTTCTTTGTCTAATATGTGTACATCCTCATCTTTGAAAGAGTGCCCTTTGTCCTTCAAATGGAGGTGTACTGCTGATTCTGGTCCTGAGCTGTTGCCCCTCCTGTGTTCGGCCATCCTTCTGTTTAATGGCTATTTAGTTTATCCAATGTAGAAAAAAGAAGTGCTGGTGTTTTTTCATCGCTTCCTGCGTTTCCCTTTTAAGCAATTTGGTTGAATTTGTGGACGTACTAATTTGTCCCCCCCCCAGCCCCCTGTTCTTAGCCTTTTTTGGTTTCAGGAAACACAGAAAACAGAATCCTACCGCCATGCCAGGACATTGACCAATTTCGTTCTGCAAACGTTTCAGCTCGTTGTCACTTAATCTCATTTTCTTGGTTCTTTAAAACCAAGTTTAAAAGCGGTTCAATAAAGCGAGAACTAGAAAGCCAATGGCTAGCTACCTGCTGAAATGCGAACAGCAGAACCGGTATAACAACCACGTGACTAGAAATAGGCGATCCAAAATAAGAAGCAGCTTCTCACGGAAGCGGTCTAAGTTGTGCATACCCCGGCACACGCACATAACCCCTCTGCCCCTTTGCATTTCCTTACCTCTCCTGAGTTCCTTGAGTTGGTGTTCTCATAGGGTTTGCATTTAGGGGGCGGAGGGGGTGGCGTACTCTGCAAGGTCGTGGTTGATAACCCATCTGTCTGCAAGGAAGGGAAACCTGGAAGACAAAGGCAGGGAGGAATACAAGGGAGAGTGTTAAGGTGAAACAAGGCAGAAAATGGACCAAAAACAGAGTTCTGATGGGAACAGGCTTGTGCCATCAGTAATTTCAGAAGGCTGCAAAGGATCCTTGCAGCAGGTGACTGTGAACCGGCGTGTCAATCTGGAGTCCCACATGGTATTCCCCAGGCTTTAAATGTCTCTGAGCGTCATCCGTGTGCATGGAATGAACCTTAAGCGGATGTGAAAAATGCACACCTGGGACAACAGAAAACGAAATCCAGAATGACAGCAGAGATATCCAGTGGGGTTTGCTTTCGCTTTGGACATGCTCCCCTGCTGTTCTCGGGGACCCTAATGCCTTCCGAGGGGACTGGAAACCCATCCAAACTTAAGGCAAATTGTGAAGGCCATCATTTCAGTATGGCTGGCAGGAAATGGCTTCACCAGGTTTAGGGCATTGTTCACGCTGCCTGAAGCTTGCTCCTTTTGAAGGCATCATTTTGGCGCCTCTGTTCTGCATACAGTATAAACTAATGGGCACACCAAAGGCAGGATGAAGATATTGAGAAACCAGATCTCCCATCAGTTTTGCAAAAGTTAATTTCAGAAATATGTACAACATTGTTTTCACGAGGGGGGAAAAAACCCACACTGAGCAAAACCCATAGTGCTTCGCGGTGATTCAATGGCTTGTGGTTTGAGGCCAAGAACAAACAAACATGGACTAGCTTTTTTTTTCTTTCAGATTTTTGCCCATCTCTGCAGATCAGCCCCCTTTTTCGGATGCACCAAAAGACGTGGGCTACAGTCCACTAAAGTTGGGGCCAAACAAAACATGGACTCTTGAAGGTGCCTCAAGACTCCTTGTTGGTTTTAGAGATGGGCACAACTCAAAAAAATTGTGTTTTGTTTGTCGTTTGGTCGTTTAGGGGTCCGTTTCGGTCCGTTTTCGTTTTTTGTTTTGTTTTTGAAAAATTTTTCATTTTTGTTTTCATTACATAACGAAACGAAAAAACAAAAATGAAAACGAAAAAATTCTGTTTTGTTAGCATTCATTTCAGTTCAATGCATTTGGTGCAACGAAAACGAAAAACGCGGCAAAATTGGTAGTTTTCGTTTTCGTTTGTTTTTGAAAAAAATTTCATTTCGTTTTCGTTGCATAACGAAACGAAAAAATGAAAACGAAAATGAAAAATCGCTCGTTTCGTGCCCATCTCTAGTTGGTTTTACTACAACAGACTAACACCTCTCTCCTCCGGGAAAAGAGGTAAACAAACTGCATCCGTCTCCTAGGTTTGCATTCAAAAATAGACTCAAAGCAACATTAAGCACAAACTCAAGTGCATTTGATTCCACTGGAGTTTTACAAAGTTGCATCCACTATTCGAGTGTAAACAGACAAAGGGAGGGAAACCAGTCTTCCATTACATCCCGAGCCAGCTAAAATAACAAGTCTTAATTGCTCCCATATGTTTCTTTGGCCATCATACTTCATTTGGGTCTCCGAGGAGATGGCTGGTATTTAGCAAATAAAATTCTGGAAGCACTTGGACGTACATGCAAGTTCCACAGGCCTGAGCGTTTCCCAAAAAAACCGACGGGCATTCCGTCCACTTGGCTGGGCTTCAGACTCGAAAGGCCCAAGCCCATTGGCATTTTGGCCAACATGCTCCGGCTGTCAACTGCTGGACCACACCCAGGTGAGCGACAGCCCGCTGGCTTCTGGGACTGATTCACTCTCAGAACTATGGCAATGGAAAAGGTACAGGCCCCATGCCATTCCTCCTCCCCACCACCCACCACCACTTTAGCTTTTCTTCTTTTTTAGGGATATGGGATTTTTTCTAACCTTCCTTGTTGCAGGGAGCCAAAAACAAACCCTGAGCTTCTTGCCCTCTGAAGACGCCAGCCCCAGAGTCTGGCGAAATGTCAGGAAGAAAAACTTCCAGAACACGGCCAAACAGCCTGAAAAACTCACAACAACTACCAGATATAATGATTAAATAATTTCTTCCTGACGTTTTGCCAGACTCTTTGGCTGGCATCTTCAGAGGGCAAGGACTGAGGGAACTAGGAGTTCTCTCTGTGCTCTGGGTTTTCCCTGAGTTCCTTGCCCTCTGAAGATGGCAGCCACAGTCTGGCGAAACGTCAGAATGAAAAACTTCCAGAACACGGCCAAACAGCCCGAAAAACTCACAACAACTACCAGATATAATGATTAAATAATTTCTTCCTGACATTTTATTTTATCTATTTCAGTTCCTCCAAAAAAAAAAAAAACCCATACAAAGAGAGCCACACACAGGACCTACTTTGGGTTCTTGGCGTTTTGGGGGTGATCGGTGGCGGGCTGAGAGGCGTGGCTTGCTGGAACGATGTGTTCTGAAGCAAGGAAAGTCTGCTCTCTCCCAGCTGGAGACTCTTTGGCCTGGGGGCTTTTCCCGATGCATTCTGGAAAGGTAGACACAGAGAAGACAAAAAGCATCACAGGCGCTGGAGATGCTCCTATGGGATCGGGATCAAGCCGGACCCCCCCACCCCAGGGGTCCAGGAAGGCTCTGTGTAGAAAATCAGGAAACTGAGCCACTTGGATGACGAATGGTAAAAGCTGTAAGTTGATGTGCCTAAAGTATTCCAGCGATGGGATAGAATGGAAGCAAGTACTGTTTTTCCCCCCATCTGTAACAGGCGTGTCCAAACTTTTTGCAAGAAAGGCCAGATTGGGTGAGGTGGAAATGTGTAGGGGCCAACCATTCAGCTGATTTGGCCCCCGGGCTGGACTTTGGACAAGACTCTAGGACATCCAGGGAGGGGGGGAGAGGACGTTCCAGCAATAGGCTTGGCTGGTGGCTGGGGGGGGGGGACGGATGGAGGCAGGGAGGGCAAGGAAACTGTACAACTTTAAGCTGATGTGTCCATCCTGTATGGGGGGGAGGCCAGCTGGTGGGGAATGCATGATGGGATGAACCAATGCGGAGAAGAGGTTGCAGGCCACTCAGAAAACAGGCCACATTTGGCCCCTGGGCTGGACTTTGGACATGCCTGATGTATAAGATGCCACCTTTTATTAGATGCCCTCCACTTTTTAAACCCCCAATAAAATTAATAAATCCTCCTTGACTTCTCCTCCACCCCCACCACCCACACTGTTATGTTTAATTTCCCTATTTTAAACACTCGTTTCAGCTTTGGTGAGTTTGTTTTTTGCATCCTCAGGCTCTGCAGGGCTTCAGCAGCCCATTAAGAAATGCCTTTTCAGGCTAAAAAAAAAAGTGTGGCGTTTTTCTTTTCTTTCTGGAGCTCATTTCAAGCCTGATGGAGCCTGGTTGTGCCAAAAACAAACTCGCCAAAGCCAAGAGGGGTGTTTAGAATGGGGAAATGAAACATAAAAGTGGGGTTGGTGGGGGTGGAGAACTCAAGGAAAGATGGAGCCCGATCCTACTAAAAACAAACCATGGAGGGAAAGGTGAGTTTGGGTTCTCCTCCACCCACTCACATTTCATGCCTGATGGAGCCTGATTGTGCCAAAAACAAACTCGTCAAAGCCGAGAGGAGTGTTTTGAATGGGGAAATTAAACATAACAGTGGGGGTGGAGAACTCAAGGAGAGATGGAGCCGGATCCTGCATAAAACAAACCACGGAGGGAAAAAGCAAGGTGAGTTTGGGTTCTCCTCCACCCACCCGCCCCAAAAGGCTTACTTCAATATATACCACCCCCCTTAATTTTTGACATCATGATTTTAGAAAAAAGTAGCATAGTATACATTAAAAATATGGTAATTATTGTTATCGAATCGAATCGAAAAACCTTTTATTGGCTTCAGACAAACAAACATTAATGTAAATAAGCAGTTAATGATATGGTTAAAAGATATATATGTGCCCAATTAAATTATACAAGCTAAAACTGCAGGTGGTATAATAAAAGGTGATACTGTATAACAAATCACAAAATGACAAAACAAGGAGCTTTACATGGTATTTGATCATCCTCCATAGAGTCTAACCACCTAGGGGTAAACACCCTCATCCTTAGGGTGCACAACAAAGAACCCAGTCAGGAACTGTGACCTGCGCCTCTGCATCAATAAATTAATGTATATAGCAATCCCATGATCCCCTAAGAAATAGGACAATAGTTATTCCTGGAGTTGTTTCAAAAAGCAACTTTTCCATGCTCTGCATTTTGGGCATCTTACATGCCTTCAGAATATTAAAGATCCAGGAGCAGCTAGATTGCACCAGAAGTATGTATAACATTGATTTCTATTTCTTGGCACACCTTGGCGGGAATGGCCTTTTGTAAACCCTGTAGTGCAGTGGCGGCGAACCTTCAGCATTCCAGATGTTTTGGACCACGACTCCCAGAATTCCGAGCCTAGATTGCCAATCACAAAGGACTGTGGGAGTTGTGGTCCAAATCATCTGGAGTGCCGAAGGTTCGCCACCATTGTTCTAGTGGATGTGCCCCGCAAAGCCACTCAGGGACGACTAGGCTTTCTGTATGCAATGCAAATGTTGACTCATTCCTTTCTCCTCCCTTCTACAGAGCGATGATGTGAGATCCCAGTGGGTTACACTGGTCCAGTGCAACCTCGATGGGAACTAAACCTGAATAAGATGGAAAGCCCTTAATGGATTCATCACATTTATATTCATCATATTCCAGCCCTTCCCTGTTTTTAACCACCATGTCATTGGCATGTGTGGGAAACAGAAAGAGAAAAAGGTTCCCAGTGGGAACTAAGCGTTGCAACTCATTTATTACCGTTTTGGGTGTGAGGTCAGGCTCTGGCTCCTTGCTTGTAATAACCTGAGACCTGCTGAGACTCCAGTCCTTCCGCCTGAATTTATTTGTGCGGTTCTCGCTGTCGTCTTTGGCAGGGGAGTCTTCCAGCCTGGAGGACACTGAACTCCTTTCGACGAGCGGCTCAAGAACAGACCTATAAGGCCAGACAGGACAAGAGTCACAGAGCATTACCTCTGTACCTTCTCGTCACTTTGAGAAGAACGTCACTGCCTTGTCTCTTGGTGACACGAAGCCCTCTGACAGGTCAGCCCATGGAGAGAACCAGTCAGGTACTGGGAAACAGACAGACCTTCCCTTGCACGCTTAACCCTCCTTTGCTAGGATTAACCCCCAAAATTCTTGCATTGTGCAATATGAGTGTTAGTTTTTGACTCCAAGGAGGACTTCAGTGTATCGCAGTGCATCAAAAATATCACGCATCTCAATGAGTGTTTGTTTGGGTTCCGAATCATTAGATTCTTTTTTACACAACAGAATACTAGGTGGAATTAAAGGAAAATACAACCAAATCAAATGGGACGGAACAAGATATACCTTTAACTAAACCAGTAAATAATAGGATAAAAAACAACAACCTACCAACAGCTCATCAACCTTTCACTTACTGATGATTTTACAGTACCACAAATTCACCGTGTAAATTATCCACATGTGAGTGAGAAGTCTTAATTTATGTATAGAATCACAGATTAAATGAATGGGGGGGGGCTTTTACGGCCATCGAGTACACCTGCTCAGTACAGGAATCCAAGTCAAAACCGGTCAAATGGATAATTTTTCTCTTGAATGTCAACTTGTTCTATTGTACTCGAACAGTACAGAGGGATCCCCCCTGCCCCCGGATATTCAGCCTAACTTGAGCTTCCTGTAGCATAAGCCCATTTTTATATGTCCTGCATTCTGAGATGACTGAGAACAGGTCCTGCTCCAATTCTATATCACTTCCTTTCAAGTATTTGGAAAGTGCAACTGTATCTCATAGGGAACTAAGTATTAAGAAAACAATGTTCAAGGTTCTTGCGAAGACAATAAGGAAGGAAGAGGAAGGTGCATGAACACAATATAGAGCATGTCAGAGGAAATGCAGCCAACCAATGTAACTACAGTACTCCCCCGTTTATTGCAAAAGTTGGTGCCTGATCCACCCGCGATAAAGGAAAATCTGCAAAATGCCGATGCCTGAGTAAACTGACCTTGGGCTGCTCCTGCCATCTGCATTTCCAACGAGAGGTTTTTAACCCCCTCCTGACACCTCAGCAGACCTTGCTGCCAGGAGCAAAAGGTCTATTTGCTGAGGTGCCAGGAGGGGGTTAAAAACCTCTCGTTGGAAGCCTGCTTCTCTCAAGAAAAAACCCGCAATATACTAAGACTGTAATATATGAACCGCATTGTGGTGGGGTACTGTTGTAATACATGATAATGAACTAATGAGCATTCTCGAGAAATGGGTACATCAGTAGTGTTTTAAAAGTCATTAACGAGGGTATGATGTCATATCTGATGGGGTGGGATACACTCAGAAGAAAACTTTTCTATAGGCAACTTCCTTTGTGATAAGCATACACACCAAATAATTAATGTGCCAACTGGATCAGTTCAAGCAATCATTTTAGCCTCGTGGCGCAGTGGTTAAATGCCTGTCCTGCAGGTAAAACTGTGCTCACGACCTGGGGTTCAATCCCAGGTAGCAGGCTCAAGGTTCACTCAGCCTTCCATCCTTCCGAGGTCGGTAAAATGAGTACCCAGCTTGCTGGGGGAGGCGGGCAATGTGTAGCCTGCACACTGTAATTAAAATTGTAAACCACCCAGAGACTACTTAAAGTGGTCTATAAGCAGAACACTTTTTTGCTTTTTATCTTCTAAGCCTCCCAATTCTCCCGGGTTTTATCTCACCGGCAGAGCACGCTTGATGGATGCCAACACTCACCCGTCTGACCCGGGCCTGGAGGAAGTGCTATCAGATGAGGTAGAGGACATAGATACCACAGAGGAAGTCACAGAGGTAACCGAGAGCCTTCTCAAAGTGGAGGACATGATGTAAGGCAAAACCACGGACCCAGACCGGCTCTGTTTTCTCTCTGTTAGTGAAGAAGGCTGGGGGGTGGGTGGGGCGGTGAGGACATAGGGGGAAAATTAGAAAACAGGAATGAGGTTCATTTTCAGGGAGACAGGGAGAGAGAGAGAGAGTTGGAGGAACACCTCCATTCTCTGTGACACTTGGGCATCCCAACGAGAGCAGTTCACCTGTGATCAACCTTAAATCGGGAGGCAATACTTACCAGGGTGATGACCCCGTATTGCTTCTCTACTTTCTCCCTCAGCTCTTTAAAGCAGGAGGTCAGTCGGTCGTGAAGAGGCTTCAGTTGGTCAGTCAGTTTCTTCCCATGGATCCTAATCCCTTCTGCTAGCAAAGGCATCTGAATAGGGGTGGGAGAGAGAGACACGGTCGATTCCGGGGGGGGGGGGTTCCAATCCGTGCACATGTTAGCACTAGGAAAAGAGATCTTCCTTATGGCCAAGATTCCAACATGTCTTGGACAATCCCACTCAAGGACCACCAGCAGTGAGCACTTGGACAGGATTACCTAGCCTGTTGTGTAGATGCTTGTGTTTTTAGGGGCGGGGTTGGTGGGTGGGGGAGTGTTCGGGGATTTTTTATGTGTGTGTGTTGAAGGGTTTTTTAGTGTGTGTGAGAGTGTTTGGGGATTTGTGTGTGTGTGTGTCTGTGTGTGTGTGTGTGTGTTGAATCTGATCTCTGGGTGTCTGAATTTCGTTGTATGTGTATACTGTGTATATACACACAATGGTAATAAATTATTATTATTATTATCATCATCATCATCATCATCATCATCATCAAAACTTTGTGGCTTAGTGCAGTCAATTGCACTTGAGAAGGCTCATTGCATCAGTGGGGATTTGGCGAGTTAACTCCTCCATCGGTCCCATGAATTCAAGCAGGCTTCCTCCAACTCAGTGGTTCTCAACCTGTGGGTCCCCCAGATGTTCGTGGACTGCAATTCCCATTGGCTGCAGTTCAAGGAAGCCCATTTGGGCCTGTTGAACTCATGGGGAAGTTGACTCACCAAACCCTCACCGATTTGATGGACCTACTAGAGCGTAATTTACTGTGATCAGCAACAGGCTCCAGGCCATTGTCATCTCCAACAAGACCCTGGTGCAATTAGAATGGCAGGGCATAAATCCTACAATTTCAAGTGCTACAAGCATGTCACTCCAAGGGTTCTTTATTTCAACAGAATAATGTAGGCAGAGGGGATTCTTGTCGGTACTGCGGTTAGTGAATGAACTATGAGTCTGACATGCTTGCCAATCAGGTTCCAAATCATCAAGCGGTCTACCGGTAGATCCAGTTCTACATACCGTGAATCCTGAATAGAAATCAGTGTGGTCTACTCTGACCACCAGTGGCCTTTCATGGTATTTTCCTAGCCCCGCTCCTGAGAATCCAATTCAACTGGGAGAGCAGTAACTGAACCTGGGACGTTCCATACAGAAAGCAATTGCCCTTCCCTCTTTCCCTCTTTGCAGCACTCTTATTAATTGGTTACCTTCGGTTTGACTTTCTACATTCCCAGCAGATTTAGACAGATCAATAGATAAATCTTTATTGTCATTGTCCTGTGCAGAATGACAAGACTGAAAGAATCAGCATCAGCTTTTACAGGACCTAACAGTACAACCATACATAAATATCTATCCCCCACCCCACATACACACATTTAACCCACTAACACACTTGAAAAACTCTTTAAAAACTCTTTAAAAAAAAAACCTCTAAAAACTCTAAAAACTTATTACAGAAGCTCCCTCAGAAACTGTATTTCGCTGCATTCAAAGCCAAAACCGCTCTTCGATCAAAACTATTCCTCAAACGGCTAGTCCTGGTCTTAATGACCCTGTATCTCCTCCTAGAGAGTAGAAGCTGAAAGAAATTTAGGAGTACAAGTTGGCGCATTATCATGCAAAGTAGTTTGTTTATTAAGTTTTTTTGTTTTTAGAGTTACATCTTGCCTTTTCTAGGGACTCAGACTGGCGTGGGTTTTTTTTTTAATGTGTAAACAACCAAGCGCACTAGAGATGCTGGACTACAACTCCCAGAATCCTTAGCCATTTTCTGTGCTCCCTGGGATGGACGGGATTTGAAGTCCAAAATTGGCGAGGAAAGGCTGGGGAGAAAGCAACAATAATTAAACTCTTAGCACCACACCCTTCTCCTTTTAACAGGTACCTGTAGAGCGATTAATTGTTTGAGCAGCTCAATCTTATCTTGATCCTCAGGGTGTTCTTGTATATATTTCTCTGTAAAAAAGGCCTGGAGGGACAGAAGGGAGAAAGAACAATTACAACAAAGCAAAAAAGTGTTCTGCTTATATACTTTTATATATATTTTTATATATATACTTATATATATATATTTAAAATAGTTCCTAATTGGAAGATGGGCAGTATAAAAATGAATGAATGAATAAATAAATAAATAAATAAATAAATACATAAATAGTCAAAGGTGATGAGCCACGAACCACAAATGTTGGCCCAGGCCACTGACAAACCATAAATTGGTCTGGCAGTTTGTTGGGGATGTCTTAAAAATAAAAACAATATATAAAAACAAGGAAATATTGGTCCCTTCCGATTTGTCCTGGTCTCCGGACCAAACGAGCATGAATGGACACATATAGAACAAATCAACAATATTTGTTGACTAGGATGATGATGATGGTGATGATTCCGTCTCTCTAATCTCCATTATCCTAAATTAGCAGCATTGGAACTTGCAATGTTCGCCCTCAGAACTTTGCTGCCCTACTGGTTAAGCTTGAGTCCTGTGACAAGGAGATATAATGGAGAGAGGACTGAGGAACTTGGAGGGACAGCTGGGCCAGAGGTGGGTCTCCTGGTTTTCCACCAAATTTGCCCATGTTGTGTTTCTTTATGTGCAGCAGGGCTCTCTAGATGCCCTGAGCACATCCGATCGTGCCTGATTTCGGAAGCTAAGCAGGGTCGACCCTGGTTAGTACTTGGATGGGAGACCACCAGGGAATACCAGGTGCTGTGGGCGTCGGGAGTAGGAACTGGCAAGCCACTCCAGGATTCCTGCCAAGAAAACTCCATGGACATGGGGTCAAAAAGAGTTGATCATGACTGTAGTGACACAATACACACAACACGTACAGGAGGAAGAGGAGGCAGAGGCATCCTTTGTGGTCAGGGAAAGAGTGAGTTTGTTTTCTTCCAGTGGCAAATGGTTGCACCTTCTAAATTTCAGTCCCCTGGGTCAAAGCTCCTGTCACCCCCCCTAGTTACACCTTTATAGTCTGGGAATGTAGCAACCTGCAGGCTCTCCTTAGAAACGTACAGAAAACAAATAAGGAAAAGGGTTTGCAGAAGACATAAGGTTTTTTTGCCTTGCAGCACGAAGGAAAGATTTAGATAACTGTGGTTATGACAGCCCATATAAACCAATCTCCCAGCCCTGACTCGAGTCGAGCATAGGAAAATATGAGGGTAAAAATGACTTTCAGATGTGACCACAGCATTTCAAAGTTGGAACAGCTTTTCCATCCACGGAAAACTAATTGGTCATATATAAATCTGAGAAGGGCAGTTGCAGGCACTCACTTGTTATAGCCGGATCCTTCCTCCCTTTGAAAGAGCTTGCCAGCTGACGTCACCTGGCAGCTTTTACCATCTAAGGATACCTAAACGGTGATGCTGTGATTCTAGCCCATTGGGGCGAGAAGGAAACTTGATTGCAATGAATTCCTTGCATTTCACTAAGGCCTTTGCAGTCAAAGGAGCAGCAGTATTCACAATTGGTTGTGTTGCTGGTAGCTGTTGTGAGTTTTTCGGACTGTTTGGCCATGTTCTGGAAGTTTTTCTTCCTGATGTTTCGCCAGACTCTGTGGCTGGCATCTTCAGAGGGCAAGGAGCTCAGGAAACCAGGAGTTCTCTCTGTGCTCTGGGTAACAGTGAAATGTAGATTCTGGTGAAATTTCGGGAAGAAAATGTCTGGTGAAACATCAGGATGAAAAACTTCCAGAACACGGCCAAACAGCCCAAAAAAATCGAAACAACTATCCGATCCTGGACGTGAAAGCCTGTGGGAAAACATTGTTGGTTGCTGTTCTCAGGATGGGTACCTTCCCTTTTTACAAAAGCCCAAATTTCCCTCCATTCTTGGGGACACAAACAATAGGAGAATTCTGAAAATTAAAAGTATGCAATTTGAGATCAACCCACAACATCATCTGGAAAAGCATGTCTGTTTGACAAGTCCACACCATCGGGGCAGATCCAGAAGAGTGTTGCAACAGATGC
Source organism: Phrynocephalus versicolor (assembly GCA_023846285.1). Taxonomy (NCBI): domain Eukaryota; kingdom Metazoa; phylum Chordata; class Lepidosauria; order Squamata; family Agamidae; genus Phrynocephalus; species Phrynocephalus versicolor. The sequence continues at coordinate 17,246,468 of JAHTLZ010000327.1, forward strand.
TCAGAGTACCTTTTGGTAACTTGCTGAAATGCAGCATACAGGGGACCCTCGTATAACGAACAGTTTGTATACCATAAAATCTGTACAACATAAAAAATTCCGGAGATAGGGGAAATTTGCTTAACACAATTGCCTATGGGGAGAATCCGTACAACATAAAAATGGTCACAATGAGGAATTACTCTGTTTTCAATAAATTCCTATGGGAAATTTGTATAAAGGAAAATTTGCTTAACATAATTTCATTGGGAACAAATTAATTCCTTTATACATGGTACCACTGTATCTTCACTCTGGCTGATTTTTTTAATGGCCAGAATCCTGTTGCATATTTACAGTGGTTAACTCCATCCAGTGCGATGATGACTATTTTTGCAATATGTGTGCATTTTAATAAATACATTGACCTGGGATGGACTCTACATTAATGCATTTAAGTTATTGGCATTTTAATGCAGACTCTCTCTCTCTGTCTGTCTGTGTGGGTATGCAGAAGATCTTGTGAAGCAAAACAACAGCTGTGCATGGAGAAGTCCTGCTTCTACCTTACTTTCTTCTTCAGAAAAGGTCCATTTCTGGACGACAAGTCTCAGAAGTTAGCGGGGAGATTTGGGGAATTTTTGCAAGCTTCGAAAGAGGTCACAAGGTATCCCCCTTTTCCTTCAGCGTCTGATACTGTTTTACTACGGATGCCAGGGAAACAGCTGACCTTCTCGTAGTTCGTATATCCCCCCATGACAGCTGGGTCCACAATGCCATTCAGCAGCATGGAGAGGGGGTGGACGGGCAGGGTGCGGTCCCAGGCGTGCTGCTGCACACAGTTGCTGATCTTCTCATTGGTCAGCTCCATGGTTTCTATGGCGTTCTCCAAGGGGCTGATTTCCTCCTGGGAAGCAGAAGCACAGGAGGAGTGAAGGCTGATACTAAACCAGGGACGAGCAAAGCACAGATCTATGGGCAGTAAGGGGCCACCAGGTGCCTAAAGAGAATCCCCTGAAATCTTCCCCCAAATTTATTCTGTTTCTTCAAAAAAACCACTGCAGTATTTGGCTCAGAAGGCGGCCTCATGCCAACATGGGAGGAGGCAATATCCCTAGGTCAGTTTCATCCAGATCGACCAGAGCTTTGCTCTCCCTTTCGCTCCAGGTGGCCACTCCGAGGGAGGCCCGAAGCATTTCTACCCGGAATCAGGCTTTCTCGGTAGCCGCCCAGGCATTTCGGAATAAGCTGCTGATGGAGATCAGGCTGGCAGATTCGCTGACGGCCTTCAGGAGGGCGTTAAACACCTGGCTCTTTAGGGAAAGCTTTGGATGATGGCTGAGTGCACAGTGGTTTGTTGTCAGTTGTTTATTTGCCTGACCCCGCCCTTTCTTGCTGGAGTCTGTCTTGTTGTATGGTTGCTGATGTTCCATTTTTATCTTTTTATTTGATTTAGTATGTTTGGGGTTTTATCTGTTTGGGCAACTTGATTATTTGCAACGTACTGTATACTGCCCACAGTTCCCGAGGGAAAGTCGGGTGGTCAACAAGTATAAAAATAAATATATAATTATGTTTGAGGTCCCCAAGCCACCCTAAGCCCACCTACTGAACCTACTGAAATGAGAAGGAACCTCTCATGCAAAAGGGTGTTCTACCATGTGATAGTTATTATATTTGATTTATTTACAAGCTTTAAGATACGAAGGCCTGGCGAGCTCTGGTCCATGGGGTAACGAAGAGTCGGACATGACTGAACGACTGAACAACAAAAAATTACATGCTTTAGGAAACAGAAGCACAAATCACAATGAATGGATCAAGAGGCGTCTTTGAAAAGCTTACCACTGTCACTTGTTTAACTTCGAACCACTTGAGGATCCCCGGAAATGAATAGGCTGTCACGTAAGTGGTCCTCTCAATCCACATGGTCTGGGGAAAAAAAGACCCCAAACAAGCAATCAAGGTAACTGCAATCGTTTGCTGCTGCTGCTGTTTTGGGAGATATTTTCTGGCATCTCCTCTACCACTTATGGACTGAACAGGTGCTCAGCAAAATAAAAAAAATGTGCACACAGAACTGGAAAGTAAAGTGTTCTGCTTATATCTCACCTGATTAGTGCTTAAAGCAGTGGTGGCCAAACTTCAGCCCTCCAGAAGTTTTGAACCACAACTCCCACAGTCTTTTGTCCTTGGCAATACATGCTTGGAATTCTGGGAGTTGTGGTCCGATACATCTGGAGGGTCGAAGTTTGGGCACTACTGGATTAAAGCATTCTCTGGGTGGTTTACAATTGGATTATGCAAGCTACTCAATGCCCCTATCAACCCCAGCAAGCTGGGTACTCATTTTACCGACCTCGGAAGGATGGAAGGCTTAGTCAACCATGAGCCTGGGATTGAACCCCAGGTTGTGAGCACAGTTTTACCCACAGTACAGGGATTTAACCACTGCACCACAAGGCTCCTCTGTGTACTTGGCTGAATGAATGTTGCTGAAGAAGTTCACAGAAGAAATTGGTCAAAACATGTTGGGTATTTTCAAGATGAATCAAATTAATTTCCCCCAAACGTCTTGAGACCTGGTTTCTAGCAGATGTTTCCAGGGTTTGCATAGGGATTGGGCCAGTCAAGCACCCTGAAATCCAAACTTCTCAAGCCAACCTAAGATAAAACAACTGGTATTTGTGTTAATTGTCCTTTTCACGTTGGTTCAACAGACAAAAAAAACTCACTGCAAATTCATTCTCGGGGTCTTTTTCGCCTTTCCTGAAAGGCCGGGAATATTGGAAACGTTGCACTTCGTTGGACCTATAGAAGCTGTGGAAGCCAATTAGTAGTAGTAGTAGTAGTAGTAGTAGTAGTAGTAGTAGTAGTAGTAGTAGAAGAAGAAGAAGAAGAAGAAGAAGAAGAAGAAGAAGAAGAAGAAG
>JAHTLZ010000327.1:17249386-17260210 GCA_023846285.1 Phrynocephalus versicolor
AGAAGAAGAAGAAGAAGAAGAAGAAGAAGAAGAAGAAGAAGAAGAAGAAGAAGAAGAAGAAGAAGAAGAAATCAATTATATCATAAACCATTGTGTATGAAGCAGGTCCCATGGCCACACTAGATGTTTGAACAAGTGATGCAAGTGGAATATCTGAGTTATCAGAATCATGCTCAGGCCTTAACGCTAGGGTGGGGAACCTTCACCCCTCCAGAAGTTTTGGGCCACAACTCCCACAGTCTATATGATTGACAATATATGCCCAGAATTCTGGGACTTGCAGTCCAAAACATCTGGAGGGCCAATGGTTCCTCACCCCTGCCTTGATGGAACCTTCAACTTCAGGCATCGGCACCAATACAATGAATGCATTCTACAAATCTCTTGCTTGCTCCCCCCCCCCTTGCTTGTCCTTGAAAACAAAGCACAGCTGATTGCCCTCAAGGGACCAGACCTGATACAGTTGTTAAGCCTGCAAGTTTCACACAGAGGGGGATACTGGTGTGAAATCACCACTCTGGGCAATTCTGTCATCCCCAAGAGACACTTTTGCTGATGTTTGTCTGGCCATTGGTGGGATAACGCCTCCTCTAGGACTAATAATGGTGCAATTTTTAAGTGATGGCTCAGCAAAACTCTCAGTTCAGCTAGAATAGGCAGGAAATTGGCTAAATGCCTGCTCCTATGCATGTTTAACTCAGAAGAAATTCTCAATGTACCCAACACCATTTCCTCCTGTATAGATAGATGGGAATAAACTTGCAACCTAAATAGTAGATTTATAGAGGCAGTAATGGGAGGAATTTAAATCTCTCTGTATTGAGCAGGGGTCAGACTTATTATTATTAAATGCTAAACAATTTTCTAAAAGGGATGCAAAATTAAGCCTGAAGCTGCTGGCAGTTGTCCGGTTTGTTTCCAGATGTGAACAAGGATGGATGGGTGGAGGCGGGGGCTATTTACTTTAAAATCTGCTCCGGAACAGGCTTGTCCTTGAAGTTTGGCGGAAAGTTCATGACGGGTTTCACGGTGAAGCACTGCACATCTGCATGGTGTCCGTTAAGGATATGAAATCAGCAGAAGCTCAACCGAAATCTCTCAGCCTCTCAAGGCACATAAACCCTGAAGGAAATGCTATGGATTCTCCACCAGCAGAACAGAAGCTCCAGCATCAACAGTGAAGGAAGGAGTGTCTCCTTCTCTAAAAGTTGACACAACATTCCAGGGTGTGTGTAGGTCAGTGGTTCTCCACCGGTGGGTCCCCAGATGTTCCTGGATTGCAACTCCCAGAAATCCTGGCCAGCTAAGCTAGTCACGAAGATGTCTGGGAGTTGCAGTCCAGGAACATCTGGGGAGCCACATGTTGAGAACCATTGGTGTAGGGCAGGCATGTCCAAACTTCAGTCCTCCAGATGTTTTGGACCACAACTCTCAGAACTCCAAGCCTGTATTTCCAATAGCAAAGGATGATGGGAGTTGTGGTCCAAAACATCTGTAGGGCCGAAGTTTGGACATGCCTGGTGTAGGACAACAGCAACAGATATGTTAAACCCTTCAGACAGATGCTGGTCCCAATTCCCATCAGAATCAGCCAAGCTGAACAACCAGAATGATGATGATAGCAGTGGCTTCTAAATAATAAATCACACCCAATCCCCTAATAGAGGACACGGCTTTTCTGCATCAACCCCATTCCTCACTGGCCAAACAGAAACGTGTATGATTCAAAGAAGAGACAAATGGAGAGAAGGTTTGGGTGTCTGTTCTGACTTTTCAGGGCTTCCCAGGTACAGAATGGAATTTTACCATTCTCTTCTTCCAGGGGTAACCTGGGACTGTATACCTTGTCCAGGACTGCACAGGCTGTCTCCTGTCCCAGAATCAGACTCCAAAACTCTGGCTACACAGATAGATACCCAAACCACTGCACTTACACGGGTATAAAGAAAATGGAAGATGGCTAGAATGGTGAACCACAAATAGGGGTAGGGTGCTGTTCTCCCATGATTCCTTAAACCTTACAAGTAAGAACTCCAACACATCCCATCTTAGGTATGAACCCACACCACTGTCAGGTCTAATTTGACCACCAGCCACGCCCTGGTTCATAAAAGATACACTGCTTAGAAGAAGCTTTGATGTCGTCTGTTGGCGGAGCTGTGCTGCTCAACTTCTCCGCGTTTGGAAACTGGGTGAGCAATTTTAGGTTGAAATCTTCCCTCCTTTCGTATTCCTTGCCACGGTAGATAAAGATCTTGTTCTGCAACCAAACGTGGGAATTAGAAATGAACGCAGATCGGCTAATTTCACAGTACTTCCAGGTGAACATACTGGAGATAAGGGCACTGATGAAAATGAGAAGAAAGCCACCTTGACGCCCCAATTGTGCAGGCACAAAGAAACCCATTCAAACTCAAATCCCACCAGGACTGTGGATGATCTAGACCAGTGGTTCTCAACCTCTGTGTCCCCAGACGTTCCTGGACTGCAACTCCCAGAAGCCTCCACCACTTGCTGTGCTGAAAGGGATTGCTGGAAGTTGCAGTCCAGGAACATCTGGGGACCCACAGGTTGAGAACCACTGATCTAGACTAATACCAGTGTTTAACTGTAACTTTTGCATCTTGCAACCAATAATACTGGTTTTCTGCAGGCCAGACTTACGCGAAGGAAGGAGGGAAACCCTTGTCCAAAATACCCGACGGCAAAATATTCTGGCTGAGGCCTCATCGCCTTCATGATGTTCTCATAAAAGGTGGCCCGTTTTTTCTATATTTTAAAAAAAAGATGAAGAGCAAGGGAAGAATAAACATATGCAGACATGGCACTGTTCTGCACCTTTGGGCGCATTTACACGACCTCTAAACCCCGCTGGAAACTTAAATTCGGACCAGAGATCCTGGGGTTTGTTCCTCTTCCTGTGTTCCCACTCTTCTGCACTCCATTGATCCTGTCGGTGGTGAGGGGAGGGAGAAAAAAATGCAGGCTCACCTCTGCCTGCCGTGGAAGCAGCCCCATAGGGATTCCTGTCTCTTAAAGGGGCGGCGGGGACAAAAAACAAACAGAATGCGAGAAGAGCCCAGCATCCACAGCTTTACAATCCGCATTGGAAAATATTTTACCTCCAGAGACCAGGTACTTCTAAAGTGTGCTAGGGTGCACTTAGGTGGGCGTGGTCATACTTTATTTTGTTTCAAGTCCACAGCTGGTGGGAAAACAATTTTAAGCTCCGGATTTTAGGGGTCGTGTAAAAGCAGCCTTTGTCAGACCTATGTGACATCTATGCAGCCCTTCCCAATGCTTATTAAGGATAGGTGTTTAGCAATGGCCTTTCTGATGGAAGTGTGAATCGGTCCTGGTTTGTCCGGGGACAGATGAATGGGCAGCATGGCCAATGGGAGACAGATATACTATAATTGCGCAACACACATGGGCGCTTCCTGTCAGGACGCCCAGCCAGTCCAATAACAAGGCTCCAGGACCAGCACTCCTCCCTCTCTTGGCTTAATTTCTTCCCCTCAACCTGCCTAGAAGGGAAAACAAAAATCTAAAGGTCTTACCAAGAGATTGCCAAGCCCCTCGTAATCAAAGACTTTGTTTTCATACATGTCGGCCAGCTCCTTGCTCAGCTGAATGGCTTTCTCCCACATCTCCAGGGGACGTAAAAGGGAAAGAAAAGCAGCTGTATGTTAAGGCACACATCATCATCAGCATCATCATCATCATCACCACCACCACCACCACCACCACCACTGCCCAGCTGGAAGGCATACTATGGATCATTGAGTCTAGTCCCTGCCAAGGAGGCACAGTGAAGAATCAAATTCTCAACATTTTGCTCTGCAGCCAGAGACTTAAACCACGGAGCTATGTAGCAGTTGGTGTCATGATTTTCCAGCTCTTGATGAGATTGCTCATTTTCTGATAACGAGAGCTTTCTGCTATAGATCAGTGGTTCTCCACCTGTGGGTCCCCAGATGTTCCTGGACTGCAAATCCCAGAAGCCTCCGCCACTCGCTGTGCTGGAAGGGGTTTCTGGGAGTTGCAGTCCAGGAGCATCTGGGGACCCACAGGTTGAGAACCACTGCTATAGATAAACTCAACTTTTCAATCTCACTCTTTTTTTTTTTTGCACCATCCACCCATTCTTGAAAAATGTCTCCGAAATGAAATTCAACTCCTTGACCGAAACAGGTGGCCCAATCCTACTTCACAGCAGATCACTGCAAACAGTAATGAAGGAAATGCTCCACCCTGTTTCAAAGGCCGTTAAGGGGAACCAAGCTGCCAGCAGAAACATCTCGAGCTGCAGGCACAGAAAACAGAACTGGCTTTTCTGAGATTCCTGCCTGTTTCACCACCCTGCCTCTGAAGGCATCCAGGGCAGACTCACTTTGCCTTTGTCCAAGAAAGCAATGATTTCTTGATAGAGTTTCTCCTTGAGTTCCAGTTGAGAGTAGACACAGTAGCTGTCCCTCTGGAGCAGATGAGAAGCGCAAGGCTTGTCGGACCACTAGCACAGAGGAAAAGAACAGCAAGGTGAAGTTCTTGAGATGTTCTCTTCTCAAAGCTATAGGCAAGGCCCAATCTCTCATATATAGGGAATGGTTTTTTAAAAAGTCCCCTAGAGCAGGCAAGTCCAAACTTCGTCCCTCCAGGTGTTTTGGACAGCAAATCCCACAGTCCTTTTGTCACTGGCAATCTAAGCTTAGAATTCTGGGAGTTGTGGTCCAAAACATCAGGAGGGCCGAAGTTTGGACATGCCTGCCCTAGAGAAACCAGAGATATTCTCTGCATAGCGGTGCTGGTAAGTTCCAGTGATTTAGCCTATTTGTGCATCGGAGACCACCACCGGGGTTATATGATGGGTACAGCTGCAACATCCTGGCTACACTCGGAGGCAGATATTTTTGTCACATGCCCTCCAGGTTCTACAGCAGTATGCTAAATGCACAAAATCATGGCCAAAATCCTGTGGCTAAGTGTAGTAAATTGCACTCAAGTAGGCCCATTGAATCGATAGGGATTGGGCGAGTCATCACCATCATCTGCTCCATTGATTCAAATGGGCCAATGGTAACTGTTGCTTACTGTAGCGGAGTAAATTGCAGTTAGCACTGACCTCTTTGAATCAACGGATTCACCGTTCTCTCACTACCTCTCAATTGACTCAATGAGCTCATTATCAGGCATGTCCAAACTTTGGCTCTCCTGATGTTTTGGACCGCAACTCCCAGAATTCTAAACTTAGATTACCAATGGCAAAGGACTGTGGGAGTTGCGGTCCAAAACATCTGGAGGGCCAAAGTTAGGACATGCCTATTCTAAGTCATTTATTACACTAAGCAACAGGATTCTGGCCAATGAAGCAGCTGCTGTAGGAGGTAGAGACAAGCTCTTTGTTCCACCTACTTCTGGTTTACTTAGAAGAAACATCTATATCAAGTGAGCATGAGTAAATGTATCACCAATACACTTGACAATAGAAGAATAATCCACAATGGAAATTCAGGTACTCTTATCCACAAAGATTAGCTGAAGGATTCCTGCAATTTACCCATTCCCAAATGTGCTTCTTTCCCCCTCCCCTTGTTAGCCACGCTATAACAATGTTCAGACTTGGCTACTGCAATGCGTTGCTGGTGCAGCTGCCCTTGAACCCCTCATCTACTGACCTGGAGTAACTCTGCATGAAGAAGGAGTGTATAAGCTGCCTCGGTATAGTTTTCAGAGCCTGTGTGCAAATCACGGAGCTTATACAAGTACCTAGAAGAACACCAACACACAAAGAGTTTCAGCTACAGAACTATTTCAAATATTGGATGAGTACAGCCTATGGTAGGGATGGTGAACCTTATAGAGACCGAGTGCCCAAACTGCAATTCAAAACCCACTAATTTTTCGTAAAGTGCCAATACAGCCATTTAACCTGAATACAGGTGGATGCAAAGGGGCGATGTCGGGTGGCCACAGAAAGGGCTCAGAGGGCCACCTTTGGCACCCGTGCCATAGGTTCGCCAACACTGGCCTATGGTCTTAAGGCAAGATCCTTTACAGATCCATGACTCAAACCAAAAACAGGGGTAAAGATCCTATGGTTTACCTGATGTATATATCTTCTCTCTTCTTTTCTTTATAGAAATTCTGCAAAAGATAAACCATATCGTCCAAACTGAATAAAACAGAATTAAATATATATAGAGAGAGAGCGCATACAGTACCTGTTACATCAACACAGAATAGGAAGTGGGATATGGGGGAAGATTAATTTGGTCCTGGGATATCTAGTTGCTGATCCCATATGGCAGTGGTTCTCAACCTTCCTAATGCCACAACAATTTAGTACAGTTCCTCCTATGGTGGTGACCCCTTGCCCTGCTCAGAAGAGGCCAAAAGCCCCCTTTGGCAGGCCACGGCCACAGGTGCCACAGAGAACTTCCCTCTACAGGCACCCTCAGCCAATCGCAGCCTCCGGTGCCACTGACTGACATCCCCTCCAGGCTATCAAGCTGTAACTATCAAGCTGCTGAATGGGAAATAATTCCAAGACAAGTATAGAAGAACTTACCTGTGGGCTGGCGCATTCTGTGTCAAGTACACAGGGTGCAATAAGACTGAGTGGTTGCTAGTGGGGTGGGGGTGGGATGGTGGTGGGGTGGGGTGGGAAAGGGAGACTCAGCCAGTTTCATTGTGCACATGTTGTACATTGACAATAAAATTATTATTATTATTATTATTATTATTATTATTATTATTATTATTATTATTATTATTATTATTATTATTATTATTATTATTATTATTATTATTATTATTAACTCGCTCCCCCCTTCCTCCCCCTCCTACTCCAGACCCAAACCATTTGTGCCTTTTTCTTCACTGGCTCATGGCAACCCCTGTGAAATGGCCGTTCGACCCCCAAAGGGGTCCCGACCCCCCAGGTTGGGAACCACTGCAATCTTGTTATAAAAGCTACTTTATAGGCTTCATTCCATAAGGGACCAGATGCTGCTGAGGAACAGCAATTCCATTCATCATCATCCTTGGATTTGTATGGAACAAGAGGTTGGACTTGATGGCCTTATGGACCCCTTCCAACTGCCTCGGTACAGAGCGTGAAAATATTTTTTTTTTGGGGGGGCGGGTGGATATAACTCCCAGAATTAAATAGTAAGGCCAGTAGAGGGATTTATGGATCGGCAGTCCCAGTAACTTTTATGAGCCCTAATTTCAGGCTTGAACTACATCACGCCTCTGGAATGTCAGCTATGCACCTAAGATGGTACTAGAGAAACCAGTTCCTTTGCTTTAAATTTTATTATGGAATAAAAGAACAAAGGATAACAATAAAAACGTCAACCCACTATGTACACTATGTCTGTGACAGGGAACCTTAGTTGGAAAATGAGCCCAACTCAAGGAGGATCCACAGAGAACAGGACATTGGGATGAGTTATACAGTGACCTTCCAGAACTCCAGATGGTTGCCATGTGAATTCTTCAGCCTGTGGATCACAGTTGGCAAAACAGGAACCCTCAGACCAGGCCACGTACCAGAACGTTGACTGTGCAACTCATTCGGTTTTCTTTGCTCCCGTCATGCATGGTGGCCCGGTAGTCCAGGAGGTTTTCCAACAAGCTGCTGACCAACAGGACAAACACTTCCCCGGAGCTCGAAAGGTATTTGTGCTTCCGGCAGTGTTCCAGCAAGCTGGAGGCAGGAGCATTGGAAGAGATGTAAAGAGAGATGTTGAATCATAGAATCATAGAATCATAGAATCATAGACTTGGAAGAGACCTCAAGGGCCATCGAGTCCAACCCCCTGCCAAGCAGGAACCCCTTCACAATATTTCTGACAGATGGCCATCCAGCCTCTGCTTAAATACCGTCAAAGAAGGAGACTCTACCACCCTCCGTGGCAGCATATTCCACTGCCGAACAGCTCTAACTGTCATGAAGTTCTTCCGAATATTCAAATGGAATCTCTTTTCCTGTAGTTTGAAACCATTGCCCCGAGTCCTAGTCTCTGAAGCCATGGAGAACAAAACTGTTCCCTCTTCAATATGACATCCTTTCAAATATTTAAAGATAGCTATCATATCCCCTCTCAGTCTTCTTTTAGAGAGGCTAAACATTCCCAGTTCCCTAAGCCGTTCTTCATAAGACATCTCTTCCAGGCCTTCAACCATCCTAGTCGCTCTCCTCTGCACCCGCTCGAGGTTGTCAACATCCTTTTTAAACTGAGGCGCACAGAACTGGACACAGTACTCCAGGTGGGGTCTGACCAGAGCAGAATAGAGTGGCACTATCACCTCCCTTGATCTAGACACTATGGTTCTGTTGATGTTGGGTTGAAGAGAGAAAGAAAACCAACCCAAGTGCTTAGAAATCAGGTGATCCGTTTTATAAAGCAAGAAGTGTCAACATTATACTTATAAAGAGAAGTGTCAACATTACATTGGCTGAAACCCTGTTGCTTAGTGTAGTAAGCCACAAGTAGAGTAAGCCCACCGAATCAGTGGGGATTTGGTGAGTCAATTCCTCCAGAGGTTCCACTGATTCAATGGCCCCATTCCAGTGGTGGTGAACCTTCAGCACGCCAGATGTTTTGGACCACAACTCCCACAGGTCTTTGTCATTGGCAATCTAGGCTTGGAATTCTGGGAGTTGTGGTCCAAAACATCTGGAGTGCTGAAGGTTCGCCACCACTGCCCTATTCTAAGCTGCAAACCTCTATAGGACACAAGAGGATTTCAGCCATGATGAAAACTGTTCCCAAAACGGCGATCAAGAACACTCACAAACTTACAGTTTCTCCAGCAAAATCTTGTACTGCTCGTCGCCTCGGCCCCCTTCCACTTCCTGATCCAGTTTAGTTATCAGCTCATCTTCAAACTGTAAAGGAGAGGCCAAAACATCCAAATAAAGGCTATTTATGTTAATCCGGAGTGCTTCTGACAAACTCTTCTGCAGTAAAGAAGACTAAGCACAGGAGGCGTTTCAGATTTTTCTGGGTTGAAATCTGATCATCCAAACAGGTCATTTTCCAAGGTAAATAAAAATGAAACAGAATAATAGGATGATGATGATCATCATCATCATCTCAGAACTGCAGAGATGGGAGGCAAACAACATTATCCTGGCAGCTAATGAAGATCCCTTGCTCCAACCCTGCCATCCCTGGAACTTCTCTTATATCTTCCCTCTGGTCCACAAACAATGAATCCCAGAAGGTTATGTTCTAAAACCCAGCCCTGCTATCCAGACACTGCTGGTCCCCCCCCCCACCTCGGAGCTCTCTTCTGCTCGGCTGCGTCCATCACGGGTTTATTTATTTATTTCTTATTTCTTACACTTATTGACCACCCGATTTTCCCGAAGGGAACTCTGGGCGGTGTACAACACGTCACCCAACAGTGACTGCCCAACACAACCAGAGAACAAACCTAACAGATACAAACCATGATGGAGATGTGTTATCTCCAGGCTTACAACCAGGGTACTTCAATGTATGCAGGGGAGTGGTAGCAGGAGACAGAGATCTAGTCTCATGCACTCCCAGAGGCATTTGGTGGGGCCACTTTGAGATACAGGAAGCTGGACTAGATGGGCCTTTGGCCTGATCCAGCAGGGCTCTTCTTATGCTCTTATGTCCCCTACCCTATGGAAGTCCCTGCTGCTGCTGAAGTTGAATTCGCACTGCATCATGTCGAAAAAGATCGGGAGGGTCGCCTTCCGCAGTTCCGGCTCGGGGGTCAAAGTCACCTCCAGGATGGGGCCCACCATGGAAGGGATGAATTTGATCTTGTGAGGCCCTGGGGTGGGGAGGCGGGGTGGGGTTGGGGAGAGAGAGCGGGGAAGGGGGAGAAGAGAGAAAGGGGTGCAAGAAAAGGATTAGGGATGGACAGATGGCTCCTTGACGGGCTGCCCTATCTCCGAGGCTCATGGTGCAGCTGCTCACTCCCCCCCACCCACCGCCCCCAAATCCTCCCCCCCCACCCAAGTCTTTCATATGCAAAAGCCACAATGGAGCTGCTTCTGTGTGGTGCTCTTCCCTTCTGCCCTCCCTCCCTCTGCTGGGATCAAAGACACTGGTGCCCTACATGGGTGGGCGGGGGAGGCTGTTTGAGTCCTGGGGCCCAGTTTCCCCATAGAAGGTACACTAGCAGATATTGTTTTAAAGAACTTATGTCTTTTTTCTATTCGAGTGTGCTGCCTCTTTCTCCTCCTGTTCTTTTCAGGATATAATTTCAGCACTTAGAAAAAGCATCCTCCATTTTTTTTTTTTTGGGGGGGGGACCACAACTCTGAATATCCTAGGTCAGTGGTTCCCAACCTTCCTAATGCCTGGACCCTTTAATACAGTTCTTCATGTGATGGTGACCCCCTTGCCCTGCTTGGAAGAAGCCACAAGCCCCCTTTGGCAGGCCACTGCTGCAGGGGCCATCGAGAACTTCCCTTTATACAGGCATCCCCAGCCGATCACAGCCTCTGGTGCCATTGACTGACATCCCCTCCAACTTATCAAGCTGTAACTCACTCTCCCCCCCCCCCCGTTGCTCCCCCTCCCCCTCCAGACCCAAGACATTTGTGCCTTTTTCTTCACTGGCTCATGGCGACCCCTGTGAAATAGTCGTTCAACCCCCAAAGGGGTCCTGACCCCCCAGGTTGAGAACCACTGTCCTAGGTCATTTGCAAGTATGTGATGCTTACCCAGGTTATACCACATGTCTCGTATCTGGAAGCCAATGTCTTTCCTCATGTCCCCATATCTACAGAGAGAGAGAGAGAGAGAGAGAGAGAGAGAGAGAGAGAGAGAGAGA
>JAHTLZ010000327.1:17260220-17304558 GCA_023846285.1 Phrynocephalus versicolor
AGAGAGAGAGAGAGAGAGAGAGAGAGAGAGAGAGAGAGAGAGAGAGATGAGCTACTTGGATGGCCAGTTATGATAACAAAGGAAGTGACCACTCGGGACAAATGCAAACCCTTTCTAAATGCTCTCGAAATCTTCTATGCAATGTCACTAAGTTTGATGGGTTATATGCAGCCTTCACCCTTTATGAAAAAGGCCTCCTCCTACCTAGAAAGCCTCTAATAGAGTACTGCTACCTTGGAGGAAGAGAGCTGCCTAGATGCCCTAAGCACATCCTACTGTATCTGGAACGTTGGAAATTTGTAAAGGTTAATCTTCCCCCCCACCCCGTACAAGGACTGCATCAACGAACTGCCTGACAAACTGACTCCACTGTGCCTAGTACTGTACATGTATTCATTGCAAGCACTTTTTGTAAAAGAATCCAATTGTAACATTTTTTTTTGCTGTATATATATGGCAAGGCACATGAGGGGTTAAGGCAAAATAAAAACAAACAAACAAAAAGGCCTAGATAGAGTAGAGAGAAAAGGAACTCACGTGGGAACTTACTTCTTTACTATCTTGCTCCTTTTCGCCTGAGAGAAGGTTTCCAGTTGAAGAGAATCGTGGGTGAGGAAGGCAACGGCCAGGTGGAAATAATTGTTCCACAGCTTGGGAGAAAAAGGGGTGGGAGGAAGTAATGATATACAACTAACATTCAACTACATCAAGCGTTTACCTATGCAGCTGCCCTTAAACACCTAGAGATGCTTCTGAGGTGTCTGTAGCCATGTCGCGGCTGCTACTAGTAATACAGTGGTACCTTGTATGAAGGAATTAATTTGTTCCAAATGAAATTCTGTTAAGCAACATTTCCTTTATACAAATTTGCCATAGGAATGCATTGGAAACGGAGTAATCCCTAATCACAACCATTTTTATGTTGTACCGATTCGCCCCATAGGTGATTCTGTTAAGCAAATTTCCCCCTACCTCTGGAATGCTTTATGTTGTACAGATTTTATGTTATACAAACTGCCTGTTATATGAGGGTCCACTGTAATTTAATATTAAGTTCCACTATTTATTTATTTATTTATTTATTTATTTATTTATTTATTTATTTATTTATTTATTTATTTATTTATTTTAGTATTGCATAAAAATACAGCATTATTGCACACGACTTTGCAAAGACAACATTAAACATGTATACAATGTAAAACACTTAAAGACTAAATCCCCCAGGATTATAAAAATGCACAATGAATAATTAGATTATGTATGAGTTAATGAGTAACTATAGCCCCTCTCTCCCCCCCCCAAAAAAAAAAGAGAGAGAGAGCAACTTTTCCTATTTCAGATAGTTTCAACTTGGTGCACTTGATTGTCCAGTGTCAGCTATAATTGGTTTCCCCAAAAACAATTACTGTATATACTTGAATATAAGTCTAGTTTTTCAGCCCTAATTTTGGGCTGAAAAAGGGGCCCTCGACTTATATGTGGGTCAATACTTTTAGCCACTGAGGCAAGTGCTTGGGTTGGTGGCTAAAAGTCATTTTAAACATTGTGCGCCACTTCTCATGACCCCCCTCTGCATCACAGGGGAGCAGTGCACGATGTTTAAAATGACTTTTAGCCACTGACCCAAGCACTTGCATCTGTGGCTAAAAGTCATTTTAAACATCACATACCACTCCCCCAGCTCACAAAGGAGGAGCTCCCAGGCCCTGCTGCATTTCCCACCCTGGACTTATACTCGAGTCAATACATTTCCCCAGTTTTGGGGGGGTTAAATTAGGGGCCTCGACTTATACTCGAGTATATATGGTAACCAGACCCCTAAGGCCATCCAAGTGTGGTCAACCCCCACAATAGAAGGGGATTTTCTGATTTCACTTCTGAGTCATGCCGGCGACATCAAGAGCCCTTCTGTAGGAGACCAAAGGCCTTTCGACTTCAACATCCTGTTTCTGGCCGTGGTGGCCTGGATGTGCCTGGGAATCAAATAGCAAGGCGTGGCGGGAAATAGTCCAGAGTAACAACCGCCACTGTCACCCTCCATCTGGGATTCCAAAAGGTCATGGGAGAAGTCACGGAGACAGACAAGATTCACAATGCTTTTCAAATTCTGGGGGAGAACTCTAAACCCCATCAGGCCCAATCGGTGTGGCAGATGGTCAGGGAAGAAGAAGAGACAAATCCTAAGCCACCTCTTTCCCTATCGGGCAGGGCATTCTAAAGGCAGAGGCAATTAAAAAGGTAAGCCTCCCTCCGTCCCTGAGGTCTACAGCCGGTTTTACCAAGACTAGCCCTCCACGGCTTCATCCCGAAGATCAAATGCACTTCTTCCACTTGAGAAGGGAGGGATAATGCTTTTGAACCATCTCCGACATGAAGAACGGAACAAGAAATTAAGAAAGTGCAAACAGAAAGCGAACACATGCTAGAAAGAATTTCATGACAGTTAGAGCTGTCTGGCAATGTAAGATGCTGCCAAAGGAGGGTGGTGGAGTCTCCTTCTTTGGAGGTTTTTAAGCAAAGGCTGGATGGCCATCTGTCGGGAGTAGAGATGGGCACGACTCAAAAAAAATGGTTTTTCTTTTTTCATTGAGGGGTCCGTTTCGGTTCGTTTTCGTTTGGTTTTTTGCAAATTTTTCGTTTTCGTTTTCGTTGCGTAATGAAAATGAAAAACAAAAACGGAAATTAAAAATTTCAGTTTCGTTAGCATTCTTTTCAGTTCAATGTACTTGCCACAACGAAAACGAAAAACACAACAAAGCTTTTCGTTTCGTTTCCGTTTCCGTTTTGTTTTTTGGAAAATTTTCGTTTTCGTTGCGTAACGAAAACGAAAAACAAAAACGAAACGAAAATTTCGCTGAGTCGTGCCCATGTCTAGTCGGGAGTCCTGTGATGGGGTTTCCTGCATGGCGGCGGGGGGGGTTGGACTAGATGGCCCCTTGAGGTCCCTTCCAACTCTACAATTCTATGATTCTAAAAGCACTACGAGAAGACTTTCCATGCATTGCAGAAGCATGTAAGAAGGGAAGCAAGGATGCTTTTCTTCCACAGGTTTAAGCCCGGTGTGAATATGGCCTGTGCATCAAGTGTACACCTGTTGAAGGTCGCTTCTCACAAAGGGGGAAAATTAACAT
This sequence comes from Phrynocephalus versicolor, assembly GCA_023846285.1. NCBI lineage: Eukaryota > Metazoa > Chordata > Lepidosauria > Squamata > Agamidae > Phrynocephalus > Phrynocephalus versicolor. The sequence goes on from JAHTLZ010000327.1 coordinate 17,263,355, forward strand.
TTCCAGCACCCGTTGTTCAAACAAACAGGGCTGGATTTCCCAACTCACCTGCAGCTCAAAGCTCGCCTGGTCCAGAAAGAATCGGTTGAGCACCGAGGCATATTGGTTTACAGCTCGGAGGAAGATCCTGGGAAAGGAGAGTTAATGCAGAGGACGAAATGCCAAACAGACAAAGGAAAAGGGTTGGGAAAGGCACAGAAAGGGGGAATGCAGAGGAGGAAGATTCAAATTTATCTCCCTTCTCTGCAATACTCCTGGCAGTGACTACAGTGTGTTTGCTAGTAATCTGACATAATTTGTATTCCTGTTTTTCCTAAGCAATGGTGCCAATTTTTAATTTAAAAAAATACAGTATTTTTTTTCCAACTTGAAGCAGAGGGTTCAGAGTTCACAGCTGTTGGGGTTTTTACAACCTCGCATGCTGCCTTCCGTAGGCTTGGCTGGGGAGTACCTGTGGCTGTCAACCTAACACGAACCAATTGTTCCTTCCCTGTCTATTTATTCAAAGACTGCCTGCCTTTCGGCTGTGGTCTTTCCCCTTCTTGAATATCTGTTGAAGTCTCCTGCTGAAAGCAGTCTGTTTTGTTAGTTTACTGTTGATCTCTTCACAAATGGAAGTAAAGGATCTTTTAAAATTCCTCCTACCACTAATGCATCAGGGTGAATTATTGAGACAACAAGTTATGGTAATAGAGGGGGGCTAGAACCTCATGGGTTTTGGAGACTAAGGGCGCTTTTACATGACCCCTAAAATCCAAGGCATAGGGCTCCCAGATGCGGAGCTTAAAATTGTTTTCCCACCAGCTGCGCACTTTTTAAAAAATTAAGTACGACCACGCCCACCTAAGCGCACCCCAGCACATTTTAAAAGTACCTGGTCTCCGGTGGTAAAAAAAAATCTGATGCGGATTGTAAAGCAGTGAGTGCTGGACTCTCCTCGCCTTCTGGTTTTTTGTTTTTGTTTTTTGCCCCCCGCCCCTTTAAGAGACTGGAATTCTTCCGTAGCTGCTCCAACTGGCAGACCGAGGTGAACCTGCATTCTTTTCTCCCCCCCCACCCGCCATGCAGACAGGAGCAAGGGAGTGCGGAGGCATGGGGACACAGCAAGAGGAGCAAAACCCCACGATCTCTGGTCCGAATTTAAGTTGCCAGCGGATCTTAGGGGTCGTGAAAAAGCGCCCTAAGGTAGCATTTGCCTTTTGGGTAGCCACACCACATGGTTGGCTCATTTATTCTTATTGGCGTCTCCAAATCTGAAGCAATAGCTGTGGTTTGAGGCACTGTTTGCAACAGACACGCACACACACACAAACCCAAATTGCATGCTCTCATCTTGACAAAAGCTTCTTGAATTCAGTCCAGAAGCCGCTTACCTGCACTGCATCATATTCATCACCATCCAGTCGCTTGGATAGACGTTCTTTCCAATCAGATCTTTAAACATGATGAAAGTTTCCATCAAGAAATCCTACAGAAAAGAAAAGAATCAAGCAGAAGGGTCCCAAATCAGACTTTCCTGAAAACCTGAAAGGGGGTGGGTGGCGGGGAGACCCTAAGTGCTACAGTGAAACAGTGCTGAACCCACTCATTTCATGACCACACACACCCTGGACAATGAATGAAGTCCATGCTAGGGATCATCAAAAAGGGGACTGAAAACAAAACAGCCAACATTATAATGCCATTGTACAAAGTGATAGTAAGGCTACACCTGGAGTATTGCATACAGCTCTGGCCACTGCATCTCATGGGACTGCTCAGAACCAGTAAAGAATAAGGCCAGAAGTGGGGCTGTCGTATGGTGCCTTCAAGATATTTAGGCCACAGCCAGCTAAAAAAATAAAAATAAAGGCAAGGCATCTGACAATGCCACGAGACCAGCAGGGTGTACCAGCAGGAAAAAGTGACATGGGCACTCCCTACAGGAAATTGTCAATAAAAGCAAAAATAAATCCCATGGCAGCAAAACATTCAGTTTGGCCATCTCACCTCCTTAGTCTGGACACAGAAAATGACAGAAACATCTGCCTTACGGCAAACAGCAAAGCTGAAGGTCTATTAAAAACAAAATAGAGAGGCACTCCTTTGCTTTACAACATGGACAAATGCTACACATGTATGAAGATCGCCAGTGTGATCCTGTTTTGTGGGAGTTCTGTGCCAATGTATTCCTTCCGGGACAACCAAAACACCAATGCACAACCATCTGGAGGAATCAGAAAACCTGCACTTCTGGTTTTCTCACACATTCATGAGGTAATTATGCCTCAAATCCTTTTGATGCCCCAAAAATGAAGTCTGTGAATGTTGGCAAATCCAACCAAAGGAAACCAAAATTCAGCCCTATTCACAAAGGGTCAAAGCTGCCTAAGTACAACCATTCCCAGAACAGATACACAAGTCTAGCAGGACTGGATGGAACCATAACCTGTCAGAAGGAAAAATGAGCCAACATGCTTGCTGTAGAAATTATTTCCAACATTATTCAATCAACAGGAGAGGGGCATCCTTCTGTCTGGCAGAGGGCACCAGGAAAACACAAATTGACCGGTTAATAACGTTAACCCCAAGATGCAGGGCAGCTCGAAGGCTTGGGCTGAAAAAGGGAAGGCTGATTTATTTCATAAAGAAACACATCTTTCCCAAATAAATTTGTTTAGAAGAAAAAAAATAAGAACATAAGAAGAGCCCTGCTGGATCAGGCCAAAGGCCCATCTAGTCCAGCTTCCTGTATCTCACAGTGGCCCCACCAGATGCATCCGAGACTAGATATCTTGTCTCCTGATACCACTCCCCTGCATCTGGCCCTTGAAGTACCACGGCTTTAAGCCTGGAGATGACACATCTCCATTGTGGTTTGTAACCTGAAATGGACTCTTCCTCCAGGAATCTGTCCAATCCCCTTTTGAAGGCATCCAGGCCAGATGCCATCACCACCTCCTGTAGCAGGGAGTTCCACAAACTAACAGCACGCTGGGTTAAAAAAAAAATCTTTTGTCTGTTCTTACTCTCCCACCCCTCTATTTGAGTGGATGTCCCCTAGATCTGGTATTTTGTGAGAGGGAGAAGAGCGTCCCTCTATCCACTTTACTCATGCCCTGCATTATTTTATATGTCTCAATCATATCCCCCCGGCGCCTTTTTTCATTTCATTTCTTTCATTTCATTTCATGAGGGTGGTGGTGATGAGATGGAGATGGTGAAGAGCAAGACATTGCTGATATATCATTATGATGTGGAAGGAAATGTTGGTCTACCTGCCCACATGCATTTCTTCATCCATACTCTGCTGCCTCCATCATCATCATCATCATCATCATCATCATCATCCGTCAACTCCACTCTGACTGATCACAGTCCCTTCCAGGGTTTTCCAGGTAGAGAATATTCAGAAGTGGTTTACCACCCTCTTCCACTGGGGGGCACCCTGGGACTCTTGCACCTTGCCCAAGGCCACCAACTGGGAGTTCAAATCCTGGGAATGGAGCTCGCAATCTCTGGCTCCACAGCCCAATACCCAAAACCCTGAGTTATGCAACCAGCTTCAAACACTGCCTTATGCCAGTATAAAATCAGTTTCTGTTTCCCCATATTGTCCTGCTCTCCCAAATTTGCTGCAAACCTTCCTTAGTCAAGCCTTCTGGCTTCTGAGATTTCATCCGACTTGAGTCTTCATTACCCCCTTGTAAAGGAGTTGAAATCTTACTTGGGGGTGGGGTGGGGGAATGAAACCTGAGATTCGTATAAAAGGGGCAACACCCAACTAGTGCCATTTCCTAGTGCTCTTAGATAATCAGACGACACACGCTTCTTCAGGCAGAGACTGGGGAAAGGTTTATTTTTAGACCACAAGATAGAGTGGACTTCCCTATTGCCTCCCCAGGCCGCATTTCCAGATTCAAACTCACAATGAGGTCCTGTCTGGTTTTGAAGGTGTTGATGTAGTGGTTGTAATGGGAGTCTTCCATTTGCCTCAAGATGGCGGTCATGCAGGCTACGAAGCTACCCTGGGAATAAAATGAAAGCATCCTCTGGTCACTTTCCATTTGTCAGAGGGAGATGATTAAATGACAGTATAGACAAGGAAAAGAATCCAGGGGAGAGGATCTGAGATGCAGGTTGTTGGCTTCCTAGAGGCGCCCCTTTGCCCCATATAGGGAAAAGTTGAGTGAAAACAACCATTGGTCTAATCGCACTTTGGTTCTTGATATACTAGGGCCATATGGGTTGGTTCTGAAAGCAGAAAAGGTGGGGTGGAGGGAAAGAGTGGCAACTGCAGCGGTCACATCCCCACCCTTAAAAAAATACCTATTTTCATTCAGATCCCCTCAACGTGGCTTGCCCTCCAGATGCCTTGAGATACAATTTCTATCCACCTGATGCTACAAAAGGTCCAAGCAGGTGGGTGAACAAGCAGTCGAAGGAAACAGGTAAGGTTCCAAAGCTCCCAGGAGGCCAGAGCCTGGGAGGCACACGCCACAACCAAACCAAACACCAGGTTGTGAAAAAGACACGCACCAGGTGTGGTGACTGTCTGTTCATTCCAATGACCGTCCGGTTGATTCTCCTCAACAGGCGCTCCATAATCAGCTGGATGTGCGTGGCCGTTGGGCCCTGAGGGGATGAAACGAACACAACCTATGGAGAAAGACTTCAGGCACGACACATCTCACAGGTACCACATCACTTGGTAAAGCTCATTGGAAGAGTTGCAAACTCCTCTTCCCTCTTTTCTGTCTGCATGTCTGCCTGTCTATCTGTCTGTCTGTCTGACTGACTGACTGACTGACTGACTGATTTCTATACTGCCCATCTGGCTATTAAGGTGGTCTAATTTCTATACTGCCCACTCTGGGCACTTCACAACAGACAAACACTAATCAACATCAATAAACCAATAAATACAGTGGCCCCTTGTATAACGAATGCTTTGTATAAGATAAAATCTGTACAACGTGAACAATTCTGGAGATAGGGGAAATTTGCTTAATGGAATCGCCTATGGGGCGAATCCGTACAACATAAAAATGGACGTAATTAGGGATTACTCCATTGTCAATGCATTTCTATGCGAAATTTGTATAAAGGAAAATTTGTTTTACATAATTTCTTTTGGAACGAATTATTTCCTTTATACAAGGTACCACTGTAATGTCAAATAGTAAAGGAAAATCAAGTACATACTAAACGTTATAAATTACTTAGAAATCTTACCAACTAACAGGTAACGCACAGAAATAAGAATTAAAATCTTACAGTTTTGATCATCTAGGCTTCACTATTTTCAACAAGTCAGCCACTGCCTTTCCCCCGACATCCCCCCCCCCAAGGTCATCTATACCCTGATAAAAGAACGGCCCCACAGGACCCAAAAGGGAGTCTCTTTAGGAGAATTTCATGTTGCAGTAATGATCAAACCAAGTCACTTTTTTGTATTTTGGCCTAAGTAAAGTATATATGCTTGACTATATAAAGAAAGGAAATGAGCTGCTCAAATTAATGCTGGGACTTTGCTCAGGAGCTAGGAGAGTCCAACAGAAAATGGCTACAATCCTGTTGCAGACATCACACCTGCAAAAGAGGGATGCCATCACTGGCAGGGACTGATGTTCAGTAATGAAAGACTTCCTCCTTCTTTCTCATGCTTTGTCTAACTTGTGAGTCAGCCGTTTCCTTGGGTGGTAGCTGTGAGAGTCACCGGGTGAAAGGAGAGAATCTTTCGTCCCTTCCTGCCACAAATGTCATCTTGCAGGGGAGATTTTCAGTAATTAAAAACCTCCTCCTTCTGTCCCATCGCACTTACGGCTTCCCTGCCATGAAGTGGATTACAGTACTTGCCAGTCGGACACAACATGCAAACGGAGGAGGGAATCTTTAATCACTAAAATATGAAGATGTCATCCTTCCGCAGATGTTATTTCTGCAACAGGGCTTCAGCCACTCTCTTTCAAAACCGTACTTCATAATAAGCAGCAAAGCAGGAAGCAGGAGAGGCAGAACTCACTAGCCAACAGGTGGCGAACCTTCGGCACTCCAGATGTTTCGGACCACAACGCCCAGAATTCCAAGCCTGCATTGCCAATGACAATGGACTGTAGGAGCTGTGGCTCAAAACATCTGGAGTGCCAAAGGTTCGCCACCACTGGACTAGTCAGTATATCTTATGGGTTATTAGGACCAGAGGTTCAGCATGGATTGCAAAATGCGACTGCTCTGGCTGGACTCAGGACCTGAAGAGCAGAGGCAGGAAAGGCGTGGCTGTGCAGAGACGGCGGGACTACAACTCCCATCAACAACAGCCAATAAAGAGGGACGATGGGAAATGTGATTCACTAACATCTGGCGGGCCCTTCTTTTTTATGTGCATTACTATAATACATGATCTGCGGTGCCACGACAACCGTGCGGACACTCACCACATCCTTCTGGTCCAAGACCTCCAGAATATTGCTGAGCAGCTGCGAACAGGCTTCATGGTCTGGTTTGCTGGAGTTATCATCGAGCTGCCCGCTTAGCTGATCTACAAGGAGGGGCAGGAGGACATCCCGGCATTCTAGGGGAACACAAAGGGGAATAAACAAATCAGGCCATGCACACCATCATCCCCTCTGCCCTTTTGCCTCTCGTCCACAGATGTGCAACATGCAAGTGGCAGGCAGATATGAAAGCCTCCGGTGTGGCAAGTTTACGGATGCCACAAGATTAAAGTGTTGGTAGCGTTAACAGCTCAGCTTGGCCATAACGTTCATTGATCCGACATGGAGCCGTATCTTCAACCCACAGGGTTCAAACAGTGTCCTGCACTAAAAGTGTCTTGAACATAAGGTAACTCTGGATCTCCTACTTAAATGGGGGATTCTGGGAGGTGTAGGCCAAAGAAGAAACTTCGCTGAACTTTGCTCTTGTGCCAAATTTTGGCTCACAGTTCAGGATATTAGCTGGAAGACTTTAAAAGTGAAAGCGGGGGGGGGGGAAGGTTGGTGGGTGGGTAGAGACTCACCAGCTTGACGGAAAAGATCACTGTCGACAATCTTTGTCATGCAGTTGAGCTTCTGACGGACAAGTTGGTTATCAGGAATGCTTTGGATGAATTTGCTGAAGAGAACACTGGAGGCAGAGCAAGCGGGGAAGAGAAGCATGTTTTACTGCTACTAACTAATGCTTTTATCTGGGCTTCAAGCTAGAGATTTTACAAGGGAGATTTCTATAGCCCATCAAACTCTTTTCCACTGGAGATTCCTAACCAACAGCTAACCAACCCAAGAACCAATCAGGACATACATGAATGTGAACGCATTTTAAAACAAAATTCTTCATAGGAAAAGAAGTAAGATCTATGCTCAGTAATGATGTGCGTGCCTGACCAAATTGCTGATAAAATACTGCACCAATGTAAGATCTAAGTTTACAGAGAGCCCCAGAACCAAGAGAGAGAAAAGCATCTTGGGTTACATGATTGGATAAAATTATAGAAAGCTACTGCCACATGGGTGGGGGTGGGGGTGGGGGGGATAGACAATAATTCACAAACAAATGAACACGAATCTGTCAAGGATTGCAGTTTTGACCAAATATCTGTAATATACATTTAACAGATTACAAAATGGATCCTGTGTAAGATGCCATTGGATGAGCTGGACAAGAATATCTATTAGGTTTAGGTCACAGGTATAAAGAATCATCAGTACTGGAAGGTCAGGATGATTAGGCGCAGGTGGTATAGCTAAATCACCCCATCTCATGTAGTGTGTGATTGGCTTACTTACACCATATTGCTTTGTGTATAAAGGTCTCATGCAAACCAGTGTAAATTGGGACTGCCTAAGGTGAGAGGCAGATTTTCCCCATGTTCTGTTGTCTTTTCTATATTCTGTGCTTTTTATATTGTTGTATACAGTTGTCCACCAGCCTTTCGCAGTTCATATATTGCGGTCCCGGTATATCGCGGGTCCGCAGTATATGAAAAAAAAGCCTCCTGGGGTAAGGAGAAAACGCCTTCCCAGGCCCGTCGGAGGCCCCCAAAGTGCTTCCCTGCAAACTGGAAGTGACTTCTGTTAAACCAGAAGTGACCTCCATATCACTTGGAAGTACTTTTGGGGCCTCTGGGGGACTGGAAAGCCCCTTGCAGCCCCGTTTGGGGCAGCACCAGTACAAAAGCCCCCAGAGAGCCCGCCCAGTCCCGACCTGACCCAGCATCTGCATATTGCAGATTTTCAATTTTTGTGGGTCGGGTCAGGTCCCTAACCCCTGCGATAGGTGGGGGTTTACTGTACTACTCTTTGTCTTGTGTACATATGTAATATAAGTTTTGTACTAAGTCCTATTGCCTTGTTCATTGGTCTCCTAGCTCCATAATCACTAAGTGCGTTTATTTCCCCACAACGGTGGTAATCTCTGCTAGTGGTTTATATATTTCCTTGAAAATAACGAATCCCTACCTGCATAAAAGGGTTATAGACTTTAACAGAATCAAGCATCTGATGCAGCACCAAACAGGTTCATCCACTCTTAAGAAGGAAGGATGAACAGCAAGGAGTAAAAGAACCACACATTCCCCAAGGGAACTGCAGGAAAATGTTGTGGTGTATCTTTAGAAAGGAACTTGCTCAGAATTCCAGGCAGCCTCTCACTCCAGGGAGGGCATGGCATGGTCTCTGTGGCATGGTGGTAGGCCTGACTCGTCATGCCATCTTCAATGTAATGCCACCTGTAGAATGCCATGAAGTCTCTTCACAGGGAATGGCTAATGTAGCAACACAAGTAAAAGTGTGCCCTTTCAGTTTTCCAGTTGCCTTGTTGAAATATTTGTTGGCTTTCTACCCAACGGGGTGGTGGTTTCTACCAGCGCCTGGCCATCACTTTGCCTTTTCCACAACAGACATTCCAAATTGTTTAACTTAGAACAGTGTTGGCAAACCTATGGCATGTGTGGTAAAAGTGGCACTCAGAGCCCTTTCTGCGGGCACCCGACATGGCCCCCTTCACAACCACCTGTCTTCAGGTTCAATTGGTCTATTGGCACTTTGTGAAAAAAAATAGTGGGTTTGGAATCGCACTTTGGGCACTCGGTCTCTAAAAGGTTCGCCACCACTGGCCTAGAGCCTGTTCCATTAAAAAAAAAAATCCCTGTTGTTTCCTTGTTAGGCAAAAAGGCGGGAAAAAGCACTATCATAGCTACCTGAGTTCAACAGGATCAAACACCAGTTTGACGTCGTTGATGATGCTGGGCAAATACTTCAAGGCAGCACCCTGGAAGGTATGAGGAAGAGGAGGAGGAGAGGAAGAGAAAGAAGAATATTATTAAGAATAACTGCTCCACTAGAGATGGGCACGACTTAGCGGTATTTTCGTTTTCGTTTTCGTTTTTCGTTTCCGTTACGTAACGAAACGAAAAACGAAAAACGGCTCAGAACTGGAACGGAAACGGAAACGAAACGACTAATTTCGAGCCAATTTTCGTTTTTCGTTACTGGAAAAACACATAATGGAGCTAAATGGGAAGAAACGAAAAATTTTTCGTTTTCGTTTTCGTTTTTTCGTTTTCGTTATGTAACGAAACGAAAACAAAAAAATTTGAAATTAGCTCACGAAAACGGAAACGAGCCGAAACGGACCCCTAGCCGAAAATGAAAATGAAAACGAACAATTTTTCTGAGTCGTGCCCATCTCTATGCTCCACTATGGGGAGAAAGGATCATAGAAACCCTAGATTGGTATTAGACATGTTTGTCAAAGACACAAAGTATGGACAGCACGTTTAAAAATCAAAACAAAGAAGTCAACCTGTGATAGCTTTGAAAAAGGGATTTTTTTATGGAGTGTCATTTTCAGTGGCCATGCAGTCAGGGGGTGGGGAGGAGAGATTATGGATATTGTAGTTAAACACACACACACACACACACACACACACACACACACATACACACAAAGAGAGCGAGAGAGAGAGATCTTTCACTGTGGTGTGAAGCATGGTTACAATGAAATGTGCTTCTTTTGTGTCTAGATCAAACTGCTGAAAAGATGCCACCTTCTTGGCCCCATGATTGGCCAACACTAGAACTTCCACAAACGCTGAAGAAAACATCTCACATCTGCAATGAGCAGACCTAAACCAGGATCATACTCCCCCCCCCCCAAATCCAGTATTTTATTTGGGAATTCAAGGTCAGCTATCAACATCCCAAATCAGTAAGGCTTCTTTTTCACATATCTGAGGGTTGCCACAGGAGATGAAGCAGGTTTGTGAGAGGGCTGATGGAGGAAGGGTGGACCACTCCATCCCTCTTTCAATAGCTCACGTGGTTCCTGGGCTAGCCACGGAAGGAGCATTGCCTATTTCGTCGTAACCCACAGGGACAAACACTTTCCTTGCTTCCTCAGTCTGCTTGTTTAATTGGGCTCCCCCCCACAAAAAAAGAATGTTACATACAAAGGATACAAAATGAATAATTATGTGTCATTTTTTCCATGTGGGCTGTAGACAGTGTGGAAATACAATCTATAGGCCTTGAAGCCAAATGGTTCTCATTTTGGGGGAGGCTGAGAAGGTTATCACAAAGCAGAAAATAAACAATATACATTTACTGACGGATTCCGCAATACTTTCTGATTGGAAGAGGAGACCCGTACTTGCCTTGATCTTCACCGCCTCTTCCAGAGGCCGGTCCATGAGGATGTTAAAAGAGAGGAACAGCTTGCGGATGGCATTGTTAAACTCATCTCCATCTTCACTTTTCCCATAAAACCTAAGGGAAAGAATAACTCATAGGAAATGTCTGCGGGCCACATATTTTAAAAACAGTAGAAGCAGGTCACCTTCAGAGCTGAATAGAAGTCTGTGAGACCTTCATTCCATTCATTAACCTCCAACACAATCTGATATTCACCAAATTATATGTACATTTACCTAATGTAATTCAATATAAGACAAATACACATATCTTCTGCTGCTAAGCTATGTCAACGATCATCAGATCAGCACAGACATGAACTTAATGTGGTTGTGCACATTAATGATGATGATGATGAAGAAGAAGAAGAAGAAGAAGAAGAAGAAGAACTTTATTTCTATGCTGCCTTCATCCCCGAAGGGACCCATGAAGTTCATCTTTTGTCCTGTTCATCTTAACGTTTGACCAAACCTACTTTTTTCTATTCCCCCGATACTGTATCTTTTCAAGCAAGATTTTGGAAGGGCAAGATTAAAGAATGTGAATAAACAATGGCTACTTCACGGCTGAAGAAGGGCACCCAATTCTCCCTTCTGTGCTTACCCCAGGTATAGGACCCTTGACTGAACAATGAACCGGAACAGGTACTTGAGGGCCTTCAGGGCAGCAAAGAGCAATTCCGTCTTGCTGGAGTCGTCTGCATTTCCAACGTAGTAGTTCAGGACCTTGGTCAGCTTTCTGAAGAAGGAGAAAAATCAAGAAAGGTAAGACTCCTCCAGCCAATGAATATTTAGAACGAGAGATGGGCACAAAAACACCAAAATGGCGTTTCGTTTCTCGTTTCTTTTCCCTGTTTCATTTCAACCATGAATGCAGTGGCTCCCAACCTGTGGGGTCCCCAGATGTTCTTGGACTACAACTCCCAGAAATCCCGGCCAGCAGAGCTAGTGGTGAAGACCTCTGGGGTTTTTAGTCCGAGAACACTTGGGAAGCATGGCCTTAAAATCAAACAAAGCTGAGCTTTTGAGGGACAAAGCTTCTTTCTCAGCTTCTCCGACATTTGAAGGTGCCTCTAAAATGAAAAGGTGTGAGCATTTGGGTAAATTCCAATCAAAAGCTATGAAATCCTCATGCATCCTTAAGCCCTGTGCCTTCAGATTGAGAATGAGAAGGAAAGGGACGTTTCCTTTCTTTTTCAAATGGTCCTCTTTTACCAACTCTTGTTGGCCGCAGGCCACAGAGCGGAATGAATCATCGCCTCTGATCACACGAGGTTGGTCTGAGAGCAACCCAAGCAAAGTGTGTGGGCTTTTTGTGGAGAGAAAGCCGCCAGCAAACTGCCCTTGGCTCGTTCTCCTGGCAGCCCTGAGCCTAGCGCAGCTCCTTGGCATTCGATTGTGTAGTCCGGGTGGCATTACGTAAATGTCACCGAAAAATGTCACAGAGCTGGCAACGAAGAATGCAGCTGAAGTACACCCAGGGATGCAAACCAAAGGCAAGAGAAGCTGTTTACTTATACAGCACAGACCGAGGCAGATAACAGACTTTCTGCAAAGCAGAAACAGCATACAGTGGTCTCCCGCCCTTTTGCGGTTCATATACTGCGGTCCTGCTATATTGTGGGACCGCAGTGTATGAAAAAAAGGCCCTCTGGGGTAAGGGGGGAATGTCCAATTTCAGGCCTCCCATACTTACCCCAGGACTGGTGTTGCCCCGAGCGGGTCTGCGAGGGCTTTCCCGGGCCTTACGGAGACCCCAAAAGGGCCTCCGTTCGGGGCAGCACCAGGCTGGGGTTAAGTACAAGAGCCCCCAGTTAGGCCCCCCAGGCCCGACCCGACCTGCATCAGCATATCGTGGATTTTCAATTATCACGGGTCAGGTCAGGTCCCTGATCACTCTATTAACTTAGAGCAAGGGGAAAGCAAGACTTTAGTTTCACAAGATCGACTTTGCATTTCACCCCAACCCCATGATCCACTAAAGGCCATGTGCAAAATCATAGTGGGTGGGTCAAAATGCACTAACAATTAAGGGACAGGGTACCCCTGAGCCCGGGTTGTGCCCAGTGCTAAACTTTCACATTCTACGCAAAAATCCACAGCATCCTTTTTCCGCAACTTAAGTGAAAATGTCTTACCGTGGGCACATCATGAGGAAGCAGAACTCTCTGGAAAAGTCAATATTGCTACGAAAGGCAGAAGGCATCAGGAAAAGAGGAAGACTGCACCTTCCATGGACCCTCCCCACTGGCTATGCTGGGTTGGGTCATGGGAATTGAAGTTTAGGTTGGACTAGCAGGCATGCCCAAACTTTGGCCCCTCCTGATATTTTGGACCACAACCCCCAGAATTCTAAGCTTAGGTTGCCAATGGCAAAGGATTGTGGGAGTTGCGGTCCAAAACACCCGGAGGACCGAAGTTTGGTCATGCCACTACAGCTTTTCCCTTCTCAGTTTAGTGGGTCATCTACAGTGGAAACAAAGTCAGTGACGCAACACACCTGTATACTTACACATAGGCCAGGGTGGCACTGAAGTGCTTGTAAATATAAGTTTCCAGTACAGGATTGAAATGCTGAAACTTGATGTCCCCAATTAAGGAAATAATGAATACCTATTTTAAAAAAAGTGGGATGGGAAACATAAAAACATTTTGAATATTTGGGCCAGAAGCATCCGTCTCTTGTTGGAATTATTTATTTATATTTATATTTATTTATTTTTATATTTTGTATACCTCACCCATTTCCCAAAGGGATTGCCAGACCTAATGAGAAGGGAGATAGCAACTTACCAGTGCATCAAACACGAGGAAATCATAGGATTCATTGTCGGACATCTCCATCATTATGCTGAAAAGTGCATCAAGTGTATCTTGCAGGAACTGAAGGAAACCAAACAGGAATGGGACAGGAGGCAGAAATTATGGCTGCTGGGCTACAGTCCCTTGATTTTTCCCCTGTGCCCTCCCAAACAGTAAGTGAATAAATATATTCCCAATATTTGCAAAGCTGGGAACGGCGACGGGCATGAATTAAAAAAACAAATTACAAAATTCGTTTTCGTGCAAATGAATACCCTCGAAGTATAAGAATTGATGAATTTTTAGGGATTTTGGATTCCTTGACTTTTTTGGCCCATAACATGGCCTCTGAGGCACTTAGACATACCAGATTTGCAGGAAGGCTCCTCACTCCACATCTGGCCAAGACTGGGTTTCTGGCATCGGAGTTACACACTTCCAAATAGGAGCTCTCAAGGAAGGTTCACTCCAGGTACCCAGAAAGACCAAACTTGCAGAGAAGCCTCCTCTGACTCTCTCCTCTAGTCTCTCCACATTTGGGGAAGATTGCGTTTCCCCAAGCCAGTTGCTAAAGAACAATTTCTGGGGGTGGGGAAGGGGGTCACAAGTCTGAAACCCAATATTTACCAAACTTGGATGGATTGTATAGGAGAAGCATAGGTGGCCAGATTTGGTGTTTCTAGGTGCCTTGGGGGGCATTTTTCACTTGGATAAACTCACTTGGGTGACTGAGAATCTTCAGACATATTGTCCTTGATGCACCAAAATCAAAACAAATCACGATTTTTCCAATTAGTCCCCGCCTCTAGCCATGGGCTTCCGATACCTTAACAATCTCTCCTCCTTCCACCTCCATCAGCTTCTTAAGGTTGTGTCTGATGTTCTGGGAATTGGAACGCCAGTTCAGCAAACCCAGCAGGTCAACTGACAAGGGCAAAGGAAAGAACAAAACAAAAAAAAATTAGATCACAAGAGGCCAACAAGTGCTGGCTTCCTGCTGTGGTTGCAAAAAAAAGAGACAAAGACAGATACAATATTTATTCCTGGCATGGAGTCATAACAAAAAACAAAACAAGCAAAAAGAGGAGTCTTATCCCAGCTCCAGAAGATACAATGCACCTTGCCCTGCATCTTGGCATCCCGTTTCAACAATCACTTTCCCGATCTGGCCGTCTACCAACACAACCCACGGCTCAATAGGGACCAACCACAAGATGTCTGATTTGTTGTCCGGAGACAAGCTTTGCCAGAAGAAATGAAGCTTTGAAATGCAGGGATTGTATCCGGACTTCTGTAAATCACATTTCCGGATATATATGTGTCTTCGGTACTCTTATGTGCGTGTATAAAGAGAAACACATGGGGTGCCAAAGAGCTGGAAACACAGCCTGATATCCTATCATTATGCAACTGCAGAAGAGCAATCACGTAAGTAGTTTCTCTGTGCCAGCAGGGTTCTTGTTGCATGCCCGGTCTCACGCAGGTTGTGATACTGGTTGTACAATGGAGAGAGAGACTGTTGGAGAAGGGAAAGCTGGGAGTGATCTCCTTTATGGCCTGAAGAAGATACTAGAGACTCCATCATTCCACTCACATAGCAAGGGTTATCAAGGTGGATAAGAAGGCCAGGGCCGTCCCAAGACATTTTGCTGCCTGGCAAAGGATGAAATGGAACACCTTCTATTCCATGTCTAGATGCCAACCCGAGGGAAGGTGGGTGGGACCTTCCCTTCAGCAGCAGCAGGCTCCAGCAAAGCTGGAGGGCAGCAAACCGTTTGCTGTCAGGCGAAGAGGAGTCCTCCAAGAGAGAGAAAGGTGATGGGGCTGAAGGGGAAATCTGCAGGCATGTGTTGTGTGTCTATGTCAGTGATGGCGAACCTTTTAGAGTCTGAGTGCCCAAACTGCAATTCAAAACCCACTATTTTTTTTTTTTTGCAAACTGCCAATACAGCAATTTAACCTGTATACAGGTGGCTATGAAGGGGCGATGTCGGGTGCCCACAGAAAGGGCTCCGAGGGCCACCTTTGGCACCCGTGCCATAGGTTCGCCAACAATGCTCTAGGTGCTCGTGCTGTGTGTCCCTTGAATCAGTTGCTTCATTCTGCCTAATGCCACCACCCTGGGGCTTCCCTATCCTTTTCCTGGAAAAACTCAGATGGAATGTCCTGTAGTCTTCTGACAAATCTATGTCCTACCCAACAAAGCTATTACAAAGGCACACGAGTGCCCAAGAATAGATCTGAATGGCACAGGATACAGTAGGGATGGGCATTTCATTTCAGAACCAGGTTACGAAACGAACCACGCGAGCCCAGGTGGTCCTCAGAACCGGCTGATACACGCAGATCCAATTGATTTATCTTTCTCTGTCTCGCACGGGGTTAAAAGCCAACGAGGAAGCACACTGCGACGTCATCTTTCCTGCTTCGTGCTGCTGGCCAATCAGAGAGGGAAGTGGGATGATGCCTGTCCCTGCACAGCTCCTGATTGGCCAGCATCACAGATCTAGTACAGATGACGCTGCAGCATGCTTCCTCGTTGGATTTTAACCCTGTGCGAGACATCGAAAGGTAAAGCAATTGGATCTGCATGTATCAGCTGGTTCCGAAGACCACGTGGGCTCATGTGGTCCATTTTGTAACCTACTGGTTCCGAAACGAAATACCCATCCCTATGATATAGCCATTGACCTATGTTGAACTTGCCTTGCATATCCGCAGAATGGTTGGCAGCCAAACTTACCATTCTGGGTCAGTTTTGTAGAGCAGATGAGGGTCGCAATCTGAAAACTATCCTTAGTACTGTCTTTGGTCAGAGTAAAGTTGACCCCTGGCTGCTTGGCTGGAAGAACCTCCCAGTCGTCCATTTCTTCCTTCGTGGCAGGAAGGGTCAAGTAAAACTTGGCATCTTCCATTTTCTTGTTCTCGCCCTGTTAAGGAGACACAGAGGAGAGTGGAACCCCAGAGACCAGCTCGCCCTAGTTTGTTGCGTTCAATTCCCAGCCTCACGGCCCGTGCTGAGTGAGAACGATGGGAAATGTAATCAAGACCTCAGAAAGATATCAAGATGCTACAGACCCCTAGAGCGCCTGGCTTTGCAAAAAGACAAGTCAAAACAATGCTATCCTCCTAATGGCCGCTTGCCAGGTTGTAGATCTCAAGTCATTAGGGTCATACAAACATTTGATGATGTAGCAGAGCCTAACTTTTGCATTTTACATAAACTTTGCTGTATTTTGTTCATACAGAATGTAGAAGCAATGTAGATTAAAAATGCTTGGAGACACAGACAAGCTGATGTTGTCTGGAACGATGGCAACATTGAAAAGACTTGCATCTACTGTAGATATCCAGATGAATTTTGGTGTTTTTGGGGGTTGGGGGTGGGGGTGGGAGATAATGACAACTGTTACAAACACAAGCTTCTGATTTTTTTTCCCTCTGGAAGTTTATAGTACAGTGGCACCCTGATTTAATTCAATTTAAGAGCAGAAAAATGTTGGCGTTTTAACTGCCGCCTTACACATTTTAGATATGGTCTGCTCGACTTACAATTTTTTATTTTATTTTTTAACTTATTTTTTCAAATGTTTAGATAGGTACCCTGACTTAAGAGTAGTTCGACTTAAGAGCATGCATTCGGAATGGATTAAATTCGTAAGTTGAGGTACCACTGTAGAAAGTTCAGTAGGACTCGAAGTGAGGATCAGGCATCGGTGTATTTGAGCTATTTGCCACGCTGTAGTATTAGACTCAACCAACCCACAGATTCTTTTTTTTTTATTTTTTACCCCACATGCCAGGGAACATTGTTTTAGGAATTCCAGGGTCGAGTCATGGCCACTGGACTTCTTTACTTGTGAGATCAAAACATTTCACGATGCATCCAAGCAGCTTCATCTGTCTGAATGACTGAGGCTGCTTTCACACGACCCCTAAAATCCGCTGGCAACTTAAATTCGGATCCCCCAACCAGAGATCATGTGGTTTTTCTTCTGCTTCCTGTGTTCCCATCCTCCCGCACTCTGATTCTATTGCTTCTGTCTGCTGTGAGAGGAGGAAGAAAAAAATGCAGGCTCACCTCCGCCTGCCCTCAGCAGCAGCTAATTGTAGCAGGACAGGAAGCCCGTTAGGGATTCCTGTTTGTTAAAGGGGGGGGGCAACAAAAACAAACAGAAGGCGGAGGAGAGCCAGGCATTCACAGCTTTAAAATCTGCATCGGAAATTTTTTTACCTCCTTGAGACCAGGTACTTGTAAAATGCGCTGGAGCACGCTTAAGTGGGTGTGGTCGTACTTTTTTTTTAAGTCCGCTGCTGGTGGGAAAACAATTTTATGCTCCGCGTCTGTGAGCATTTTACAGCGGATTTTAGGGGTTGTGTGAAAGCAGCCTGTGAACCTTCACAAACATATTCTTTTAGGAAGAAACTCTGTGAGCGACAAGACCTCCCAGAAATCTCCAAAAGATTATATACCTTATAGACTACCAAGTTATGCCTCCCATCCTGTAGAGTAGTGCCGTCTGCATTCATCAGCTTCACAAAGGCCATTCCAAAAGCTCTTTCAGATTTATCTCGTGCTGTGGGGAAAAGCCGGCAGGGAAAGAAGAAAATGGGGAGGGAAATGGTCTCTCCACTGGGATTATCTACCCTGTTTTCCCGAAAATAAGACCTACCCCAAAAATAAGCCCTAGCAGGATTTCTATGCATTTGCCCCTCCCTTTCCATCCATGGTCCTTCCCCTCCCCCTTCGCTTGGGCCACCAAAGTTACCGTACTTTGTAGCATGTTTGCTTGCAGTTCCTGTTTCCCCGAAAATAAGAACTTCCCTGAAAATAAGCCTTAGTGTATCTTCTTCGGGAAAAATAAATATAAGACACTGTCTTATTTTTGGGGAAACACGGTAGCACCATAACAATGTGTTCTTTCTTCTGTGCAAAAAGGCCAAACTATTTTTTTTTCTTCTGGATACCGCATAGCAAGGGCAAAACTGTGATAACTTGTGGAAGCTGCAACAAGATATTACAGCATGGTGATGTCACTGTCTAAGCATAGATATTTTCCCCCGAGAACCTGAGTATGCAAAAATCAGGGTTCTGGTTCATTTAGGGCACTTTCACAGATAGGGAATCTCTCTTTTTTCCCCAGGCTGTCATAAGAACATAAGAAGAGCCATGCTGGATCAGGCCAAAGGCCCATCTAGTCCAGCCTCCTGTAACTCACAATGGCCCCACCAAATGCCTCTGGGAGTGCATGAGACTAGATATCTGTCTCCTGCTACCACTCCCCTGCACCTGACCCTTGAAGTACCCTGGTTTTAATCCTGGAGATTACACATCTCCATCATGGTTTGTAACCTGTGATGGACTTTTCCTCCAGGAATCTGTGCAATCCCCTTTTGAAGGCATCCAGGCCAAATGACATCACCACACCCTGTGGCAGGGAGTTCCACAGACTAACAATGTGCTGTGTAAAAAAAAATTCTTTTGTCTGTTCTCACTCTCCCAACCCTCAGTTTGAGTGGTTGTCCCCTAATTCTGGTATTTCGTGAGAGGCAAAAGAGTGCCCCTCTCTCCACTTTAGTCATGCCCTGCATTATTTTGTATGTCTCAATCATATCCCCCCCTCAGGCACCATTTCCAGACTGAAGAGCCCCATATGTTTTAGCCTTTCCTCATAAGGGAGCTGCCCCAGCCCAGTAATCATTTTAGTTGTTCTCTTTTGCAACTGTTCCAGTTCCACTATGTCTCTTTTGAGATGTGGTGACCAGAATTGTACACAATACTCCAGGTGCGGCCTTTCTATCATTTTGTATAATGGCATTATAATGTTGACTGTTTTATTTTCAATCATACTCCATCCTTGCTTGTTAAATAGACCCTGTTAACAATGCCTGAATAGGGTGTTTATGTTATTAAATTAATTAATCATTTATTTGCTACTTTCCCCTTATATAAAGCCAAAGTTGCCTCAAGGAAAAATAATAACATTAGAAACCCAACATTTTGCTCCAAGCAATAGCAAACGTTTCAAATGGGAGAAGTTAGATCCAACTGAATATGAGTATCCCCATATTCCAAGTGACTCCATGGAAGCCTAAAAACATGGTTTATAGCAAACAGTATTTTAATATATTCTTGAAGGGGTCTGATGATTGTTGTGAGTTTTTCCAGTTGTTTGTCTGTGTTTTGGAAGTTTTTCTTCCTGATGTTTCACCAGATTCTGTGGCCGGCATCTTCAGAGGGCAAGGAGCTCGGGGATCTATACCCCAGAGTACAGAGAGAACTCCTAGTTCCCGGAGCTCCTTGCCCTCTGAAGATACCGGCCACAGAGTCTGGCGAAACGTCAGGAAGAAAAATTTCCAGAACACGGCCAAGCAGCTTGAAAAACTCACAACAGCTACTATTTTTATAGTTAATACTATGCATATCATGGTCTCTGACTCTATCTATCTAGTGGCCAGCTCAGGTAACTTCATGGTTAGAAATATGTATCTCTAGGATTTTTCTTTTAATGTTTTTGCTCTGTGGATAAGTGAATCAGTGGATTCTGATCTCATGGAGAATGAAGGTTCAACTGTGTTTTTAAAGCATGATTTTAGATTATAGGCACCATCCTTGGGAGATGACAGATTACTGGAGAAGGTTTCCGACTGCAACATGCAAACCCCAAGCAATCTTCCCCACAATGCACACTAGGCTCCAGATCTGTGCTCACTCTTGATATCTGTCAGTGTTCAGGGGGACTGCCCCTCCCTCCCAGTACTTACATTCTTGCGATGAACGGTGGCGGAAAGTAAATCTCAAGTGATAACGGCTGACCTCTTTGATTTCTATAGATACCTAGATATATGGTATAATAGGATAAGTAAGTATTGTGTAGGAAGGATAGCAAGTTACTAAATATGCTTTAAAGCAGCTCAGGTCTATAAGATCAATAGCCCTAAATGGATGGACTCATCAGAGTCAAATTCTTTCTGTTTCTCTCTCTTCCCCACCCCCATTGTATGTTGGCCTCTAATTCCATTTGCAGTACAATAGGACCCCCGTATGCACCGATTCGTTATCCACTGATTCAGTTATCCATGGCTGGCAATTATTAAATAAATAATTCAACAGGCGCACAGCAAGCTACTATCATAAAACAGCATCTGTAAAGCAAGCTACCGCCACAAAACAGAAGTTTTGGGGATTTTTGGTGTTCTCTCTTATCCACGGTTTTCATTATCTACAGGAAGGCCTGGAACCAATCCCCAGAAGATACTAGGGTCCTACTGTATTTATTTCAAATAGCCAATGAGTCCCAGGGCACCCCCAGAAGAAGGGAATGGCGAAAGTACTGTCTACCTAGAACATCCTGAAAAGGGCTACCCTAAGTCAGAACTGAATTGGTTACACGTAGCCATTATTAACAACGCTAAGACTCCCAACCTCAACACAGCCTCACCTTGACAGTTTCATACCAGCAGGGCTGCTTAACTTGATAGTAGACCACGGACTTGTATTCTGAGATACCTTTGTAGCCAGCACCTGGGTGGATAGCTTTCTTTGGACGTCATGGGAGAAAACAACAACAACACGGTAACAATAACAAAGAATGAGTCTCAGAAGGCGATGAATGCAAAAAAGAAGAAGAAGAAGGAACAGAAGATGAGTGCAGTATTTGGCACTCGATGCGGGGCGGGGGGGGGGACACCAGTGCAAACTCTTTCCATCACTGTGTGAAATGCTTCACAAACAGCGAGAAGGCCCCGAGAAAGATGGGTAGAAATGACAAGTGTTCAGGGCAGTAACGGATGTCAGGCACCTCCTGCTGGGACAGAGCTGGAAGCTAGAAAAGTTAACTTTTTAGGGAGTAGAAATCTCAAAGTTCTCCAGTCAACACTGACATTTTTTCCCAAGTTCTGGATAGAGGTGGCTCCATGAAGCCCAGCTAGGTCTAAAATTGGGGTGGATAAAAACATGAACAAAACATCTCTAAGGAAGGAGCCCTGTACGTTCCCCTCAGCCAGTTGCTAGAGGGCACTTTGGGGGGGGCGCTTTGTGGGTGCATAACCCAGATGTCTAAAACGCAATCTTCACCACACTTTGAGATAATGTAGAGCAGAGCCGGAGGAAAGAGAAAATAGAGGAAACTAACAAAGAATACCGGTCTTTTTCATTTGTCATGCTTTATTATACTAACCACAACAGTTGGCTTTCTTTAATGTGCTAGTGTGCTACTAAAACTTCAGTGTTAAGCTTCCCCCTCAATATACAGTGGTACCTTGTATAAAGGACTTAATTCGCTCCAAATGAAATTCTGTTAAGCAAATTTTCCTTTATACAAATTTCCCATAGGAATGCACTGAAAATAGAGTAATCCCTAATCGTGACTATTTTTATGTTGTACGGATTCGCCCCGTTGGCGATTCTGCTAAGCAAATTTCCCCTATCTCTGGGATTTTTTATGTTGTTCAGATTTTATGTTATATAAACCGTTTGTTATACGACGGTCCATTGTATTATTTTTGAAATGTACCTCCACATTGCTTCCCATTTCCTCTCCCCCACAAAAAAATACTATAGGTAGCTGATCTCCTTATGACTTGTCTCCCTGATCGGCTGCTGACTCACAATAAGACAGCTATATATAGCCAGTTAATCCACCATGATTCATGTGCAAGGGAAATTCCTGCTGAGTCAAAAATAGGGGGAGGGGTCTGCTATTTGAGTCACCATATTTAAAGCTGCCTGTGGCCATCCATGCCAGCTAAACTACTTAACAACTTCCCATCATGCTTGTTCAGCTGCTGGACAACTGTTCTAAATAAGTTACTTTTAGTTGCTTTTCTAAAAAAATCCTAATTACAATGGTATGAAACTATAGTAATACCTCGGATAACGAATGCCCCTGATAACAAATTTTTCGGATAACGAATCACAATTTCCAGGTATACGGCTGCCTCGGATAACCATTTTTTCCTATGGGCTGCCTCGGATAACGAATCACAATTTCTAGGTAAAGGTCTGCCTCGGATAACCAATTTTCTCTATGGGCTGCTGGAATAACAAATTTTCCCTATGGGCTGCCTCAGATAATGAATTTCCAGCATGCATCAGTAAAAAAGAGTTATCCTGGGTTGCATCATATCTGTTCATTTAAAGGTCCCTTTATAAAGAGTTTTGAGCAAAAAAACCAGGTGTCTGTGTCATTTTCCTAGACTCTGGAATGAATTAATTGGTTTCCCATTAATTCCTATGGGAAACCGCATTTCGGATAACAATTTTTTTCAGTAATGAATTAAATTCATTATCCAAGGTACCACTGTATTTTTACCCTTTGGACCTTAGAGTAGTAACTACTTTGAAAAAGTAGGAGAGTACTGGCAGGAGAGTACTGGAGTGGTTTGCCAGTTCCTACTCCAGATGCCTACAACACCTGATATCCCCTGGTGGTCTCCTATCCAAGTACTAACCAGGGCCGACCCTGCTTAGCTTCTGAAACCAAGCAAGATCGGATATGCTTAGGGCATCAAGGCAGCACGGAAAAGCACCTACTGTACCTCTAAAAGATTGCCGTCTTCATCATGTACAGACATCGTAACTTCGACATTCTTGGGAGTCTTCTTTTTGCCTTTGTCAAACTCCCCATGCATCAGAGTGACGTAAATATCATTCCGAACTTCACCTGTGACAATGCAGAAAGAGCATGAGGACTTGGTTCCATCCATGTTGGAATCTGGAAGTTGAGTCATGGCTACTGGACTTCTTTTTCTTGAGAGATGGAAACGTTTCGCTGCTCATCCCAACAGCTTCATCAGACTGATAAAGCTGTTTGGGTGAGCAGCAAAACATTTCTCTCTCTCAAGAAAAAGAAGTCCAGTAGCCATGACTCAACTTCCAGATAAACTCGCCTGGAGGACTGAGAATCTTCACAGATCCATTTTGGAAATTAGGATGGGCTTTTTTGCTGTGACAGCATCCTGAAGACGACCCCTCTCTTCAGTAGACTGAGCTAACTACCTCGGGCCACACATTTTGAGGGTTCCATTCTTGTACCATTGCAGTAAAAAGACCAGTAGGCTTCTGCTTAATACAGACACTTCCTCTCCAGAAATACGAGAAATACATATCTATGCATGCCTCCAAGATTGTGTTCTTGATGGTTTTACCCTGGGGAGAAGGGAATCTCTCCCAACCCTGTTGCCTGCTCATTTAACTATTTGCCCATTCACAAAAGGACCAATGCTCTAATCCTACAATGGCTGCCTTGTCCTAGAAAGGCGTCCCCAACCCCGCAAATGCACACAGCGTCGCAGAAATACCCACCAGGCAAAATAATCTCAGGGAACCCCATTTTGCGAGCCACCGCTGTCGATCTGTCAATGAGATGAGAAAAGTCCTTCTGAACCTGAGCTAAATCCCCAGGCAGAAGCTTCAGAGAAACCCAAAGGCCTATGGGGAAAAAACAAAGATAATAGGATAGGTGGTTATCTATACTACTGGGCAGGTTAGCAACCATACTGCATACTGAGTTCCATCTTGCTTACTACACTTTTGTGCATCTTAGGGCACTTTTACACGACCCCTAAGATCCACTGGCAACTTAAATTCGGACCAGAGATCTCGGGGGTTTGCTTCTCTTGCTGTGTTCCCACCTCTCCGCACTCCCTTGCTCCTGTCTGCAGTGAGGGGAGGGAGAAAAAAAGGGAGAAAAGAATGCAGGCTCACCTCCGCTCTGCCGCCGGGAGCTGCCCCGGGAAGCATTTCAGTCTCTTAAAGGGGCGGGAGGGGGGAGGCTGGCAGTCACTGCTTTGCAATCCCCATCAGAAATTTTTCACCTTCGGAGACCAGGTACTTGGAAAATGCGCTTGGACACGCTTAGGTGGGCGTGGTCGTACTTAATTTTTTTTAAAGTCCGGAGCTGGTGGGAAAACCATTTTAAGCTCCGCATCTGGGAGCCCTTTGCCTCGGATTTTAGGGGTCGTGTAAAAGCGCCCTTAAATGTTGGGCAGCAAAACCAAATTCGACAGACTGAAGGTCTCCTGAGCTGGTTGGACCCACAGAAACCACACATGCCCGCGACTTTGACCCTCCTAAGTAATGACTTTGGTTTTCAAACCAGACCGATCTTCTCCTTCTCCACCTCAGTCCCAACCCCCATCATCCTGCCCCTCTTCCAGTCTTTCCAAATCCATCCTTCCATCTTGGTTTTTTGGTACCTTGTCCTTTGTGATTCACTTCCTTGGCAGCAATGACTTTGTTGAAGACCGACGTGAGGGGCTCATTCTCTCCAATCACATGGGAGGTTATTAGAGGCGCCATGATTAACTGCCTTTGCCTGATGTAGGTTTCCATGGCAATCCTGAGAAGGAACAGAAAAAAGCAAAAAAAAAAAAATGAAGTTCTCCATGGACAGCGTCTTGAATGAATGAAATTTTATTTACGGTCAACAACCAAAAACCAAAAAAATAAAATCATACAAATAAGAATGATCAAATATGCATTCCAATAGACAGCACATGAATCAAGCCTTATTACATGATATATCATAAATACAAGTTTAAATACAATTTAAAAATACATTTTAAAATTTGCTCAGGTCCGAAATAATAGTAGTCATTAGCTACGATAAAAACAGTCATCAGTGACTACAAACACTATGTTTCTTGATCTCTATTTAAAATTTGTTTCCGAACCCTTATTGCTGCAGCACAGAATTTGGCAACTACTAGTTATCTGGTAAGCGTTATCAGAAAAGAGCAGCTGTACATAGAATTCTTTTGACCTCCAAGGATATTTGCCTATAATTGGGGAGATAAATTCCTTGCGTAGATCTTGATAATCACAGACATCTTGATAATAGGTGCAGAATAGAAGCACAAGTTCTACACTTTTCAATTGGTCATTGGCTCAACGTTCCACCAAGAAGGAGTTCCTCTTGGAACAATGTTCACAATCCTGTTGACTTTCAGAAACCACACTAGTCAGCTTGACAATTCGCCACAGACACCAGGAGCTATGACAGTTGTAGATCATGTTTCCAAGATCTGAGCAGTCTCTAGAGCAGTGGTTCTCAACCTGTGGGTTCCCAGATGTTCCTGGACTGCAACTCCCAGAAATCCCTTCCAGCACAGCGAGTGGTGGAGGCTTCTGGGAGTTGCAGTCCAGGAACATCTGGGGACCCACAGGTTAAGAACCAATGGCCTTCTTAGGGGCTCCTTCCAGTTAAATTTTTCTGTGATACTTCCAAGTGCAAATACAAGGACCAATTGTGCCGGTTTAGGGGGAAATGAGCTGATACTTACTGCTGAAAAGGAATAAAATGTTGTTTCTCTTCATCATCCGCCTTCCCATGGATGATGTCGGTGATGTCCATTACTAGGAAAAGAAAAGTTTTGATGAATCATATTGCCGTAATGCAGTGCTCCCCCGTTTATTGCAGGAGTTAGGTGTCTGATCTACCCGCGATAAAGGAAAATACACCTGGAGTATTGTGTGCAGTTCTGGTCATCGTATCTCAAAAAAGACATAGTGGAACTGAAAAAGGTGCAGAAGAGAGCAACTAAAATGATTAATGGCCTGGGGTCCTCCCTTATAAGGAAAGGCTAAAATATTTGGGGGGCTTTAGTCTGGAAAAAAAGCGCCTGAGGGGGGGATATGATTGAGACCTACAAAATTATGCAGGGCATGAGCAAGGTGGATAGAAGGACACTCTTCTGCCTCTCACTAAATACCAGAACTAGGGGACATCCACTCAAACTGAGGGCTGGGAGAGTGAGAACAGACAAAAGAAAATGCTTCTTTACCCAGTGTGTTGTTAGTCTGTGGAACTCCCTGCCTCAGGATGTGGTGAAGGCATCTGGCCTAGATGCCTTCAAAAGGGGATTGGACAGATTCCTGGAGGAAAAGTCCATCACAGGTTACAAATCACAATGGAGATGTGTCATCTCCAGGCTCAAAACCAGGATACCTCAAGGGCCAAATGCAGGGGAGTGGTATCAGGAGACAGATATCTAGTCTCATGCACTCCCAGAAGCATTTGGTGGGGCCACTGGGAGATACAGGAGGCTGGACTAGATGGGCCTTTGGCCTGATCCAGCATGGCTCTTCCTATGTTCTTATGTTATGTTCTTATGCTTTGCTTAAGGGAAGCCCAGGACTCAACTCCTACCACTGCCAAGTCGAGTTGCCATAGGCCAAGCCTGAAAGTCCAGATGAGGCAGTGGGCAACCACTGGATGTTGCTGATGCACTGCACACTCCATTAGCCCCAGACAGCACTGCCAATGCTAGGAATTGTGGTTCCACAAAGGTGTCAAACTCTGCCCTGGAGAGATGCCACTTAATCAAGATAAACCTGGGGTGAGCGCAGTTCCCCTTGATAGCCAAGACTGAGTTAGACCACACAAAAGGCCTGATCTATCCACTTTATAATGCCAAATGAAGCTCTCCTGATAGAAATCAGTGCTGTTATTCATGCCAGAAAATTTATTTATTTATTTATTTATTACATTTATATACCACCCACCCATCTACCGAAGCGGAACTCTGGGCGGTTTACAATTAAAAACAAACAACAAAGAACAAACAAGAAAATCATAGGCAAACTACCAATAAAAATAGGGGGGGGGGTACAATACCCTCCACAAAAGATGACGCGGGTGGCAACAACAACAACAACAACAAAAGGAAATTAAAATAAAATTAAGTAGAAAGATCGCCAAATGCCTCCTTGAAAAGATGTGTTTTCAAGGTTTTTTTTTTTTAAAATCTTGCTACAACTCCCAAAACAATCCAGCCAACTTTGGATTCTGGAAAATGTTTAGTCCCAAGTAGAGATGGGCACGAATCAAAAAAATGACGTTTTGTTTGTCGTTTGTCGTTTGTAGGGTCCGTTTCGGTTCGTTTCCGTTTTTCGAGAATTTTTGCAAAAAATTCATTTTCGTTTTTGTTCATTTTGTTACTGTTTCATTATCATTTATTTCAAATTTTGTGATTTTTTTTTAGCATTTAAAGCAGTTCAGTGTATTGCAGTAACAAAAACGAAACGTACGACAAAATTTCCGGTGTTTCTGTTCGTTTTGTTTCATTTTGGAGAACAAATTCGTTTGTCATTTCGTTGCGTAACGAAACGAAAAAACGGAAACAGAAACGAAAAATTGTTCATTTCGTGCCCATCTCTAGTCCCAAGATGTCACCTTTCCAAGTGCTGGTTCAAACTGTTTTCACTCCTCATATTTAAACCTTAAAGGGCAGCTGAATACTTGGAAGAAGGACAGAATGCGGCCCCAATCCTTCCTCTAGTTCTGAACTATCTTACTTGGAGGTCTTTTAACTGTGGACCATGAAGAGGGATGCGAAAGTCAGCTGGAGGGGAAGACACTGAAGGGAAACCACCACTTCCTATAGGCTCAGCGGTCTTGGCCTATCAAATAGCATATCAAGTCCCGAGCAATGAGGAAGAGAAAAAAAGGGCGAATTACATATTTCTTCCTTTCGCTCTTCGCTCAAGTCCTATCACGCACGCACACACAAGTTAAGGTTTAAAGATTTATTATTTATTATTTATTTTATTTCTGTACAGCCCATCTTCCAGCGGAACTCTGGGCGGTTTACAACAAAATTAAAATTAAAATTGACAATAGAGATGGGCACGACTTAGCGGTATTTCCGTTTCCGTTTCCGTTACTCGTTTCCGTTACTCTACGGAAACGGAAACGGGAATTACTCCGCCAGACTTCGAGCTCGAACCGACGAACGAACAATTTGGTCTGATTTGTCGTGCTTGTTACTTGCATCGCGCGATCGCGCGCGATGCCAAGCGGCACAGAAAAAAAAAGTTTTTAAAAGTTAAAAAGCCCGGTTCCCGGCCAAAAAGCAGGCGGAAAAATGCCTGCCGTGCCTCAGGGCACCTACCAGAGGGGTGGTTTCTGGAGGTCCCCGCCCGGCCTCCCCCCCCTCCTCCGTCCTGGGATGCTCTGGTGTGGTGGTGGGTGGGACTCGCCCGCCGCAAAAAGCCCAGTCTCGCCGCCGGCCGCCAAAGCGCAACCAAGCGGCACGGGCGGCACAGGAAAAAACTTTTTTAAACTCTCCCCCGGGTCTCCCCCCCACCCATTCCCGGGCCAAAAAGCAGGCGGAAAATGCCCGCTTGACTAAGGGCACTCACTCAGTAGGGCACCTACCGGAGGGGGGTTTCTGGTCTGGAGGGGGGGTGTCCCGGCTTCCCCCCCTCCGTCCTGGGCTGCTCTGGTCTGGTGGGACTCGCCGCAGGCTCAAAAAGCCCACTCTCGCCGAGACGCCGACGGCCGCCGCAAACACAAGCGGCACGGACGGCGCAGGAAAAATCTTTTCTAAACTCTCCCCCGGGTCCCTCCCCACCCATTCCCGGGCCAAAAAGCAGGCGGAAAATGCCCACTTGACTAAGGGCACTCACTCAGGGCACCTACCGGAGGGGGGGTTTCTGGTCTGGAGGGGGGTGTCCCGGCTTCCCCCGTCCTGGGCAGCCGGACTCGAGTCGCCTCGTCGCCATGCCATGCGGTGCGGGCGGGGGATCGAAAATGGGGCGGCGAATGCAATATTGTTTTTGAAATCGTGCTCCAAAAACACACAAGCACAACAGAAACACGCGGAAATGTGAACTGCCAGATTTTTCACAGTAGCAGTGGTTTTTTTTCTTGCAACAAAATGTCTCTCCTCTCCTCCTGTGTCCTCCATTGATTTTATTTTTTTTTATTTTTTTTTTTACACCTGCGCAGTGTGCAATGATGGGCTGGCCCAGTGGCCTGGCCAGCCATGTGGGAGGGGACGACCATGCAAATTTTTGGAGCCATCTCACCAATCGCATGGCCACTTGGCCACTGAGACTTCTGGGATGTGCCAAAAAGCCCCCTAAAACTTGCCCTAGCCCCCTAACCCGCTAACCCTAATCCTTGACTCCTTACCCATACGTCACAGACTGTCTTCTTAGTGGGTCAGAGAGGCACCCAGAGGTGCAACCCAATAGCCCACCATAACCTTACCCGTCATTAGCCTAACCCTAGCCCTAACCCTAATCCACCTTAGCCCATAGCCAGATCGACTTGCATTGCACTACACACGCAAGTACGATTCCCTTCTTTGTGGGACATGGCAGGTGCGAGACAAGAGCCTTGTGTAGGGCAGGTATGACCCTATGACTCTCACTGGTCTCACTGCCTGCAAATGGTATGCATAACCATATGGTTGTGCATGCCATTTTGCAGCAGCAGCAGGTGAGGATGGGAGACCCCCATGTTGAGGGGTCTCTTGGAGCCTGCTGCTGCTGTCCTCTTTATAGCGGGCCGGCGGAGGCACCCACCCCACAGAGGTGCCTCCAGGAGCCCGCTACCCCCCCAAAAAAAACAGTATAACGATAACGAAAAAAACGAAAAACGAAACGACTAATTTTTTCCGATTTTTCGCGAAAACGGAAACGAAACGACTCGGACCCTAGCCGAAAAAGAAAACGAAAACGAAGTTTTTTTCCTGAGTCGTGCCCATCTCTAATTGACAATACAATATAAAAAAAAAAGAAAAAGAAAAAGAAAAAAAATCAAGTAGAGTCAGAACAATAGGAGGGAAGACTCTCAGCAAGAGGCGGCAAAAAGGCAAGGGAAACCCCCACCCCCAAAAACCCAGTAGAAGAGAGTGAATAAAATGATTACTGGGCTGGGGGACCTCCCTTATGAGGAAAGGCTAAAACATTTGGGGCTCTTTAGTCTGGAAAAAAGGCGCCTGAGGGTAGATATGATTGAGACGTATAAAATTATGCAGGGCATGAGGAAAGGGGATAGAGGGACGCTCTTCTCCCTCTCACATAATACCAAAACTAGGGGACATCCAATCAAATTGAAGGCTGGGAGAGTAAGAACGGAAAAAAGATTTTTTTTTTACCCAGTGCGTTGTTAGTCTGTGGAACTCCCTGCCACAGGACGTGGTGATGGCCTCTGGCCTGAATGCCTTCAAAAGGGGATTGGACAGAATCCTGGAGGAAATGTCCATCACAGGTTAGAAACCATTATGGAGATGTGTAATGTCCAGGCTTAAAACTGGAGTCCTTCAAGGGTCAGATGCAGGGGAAGTGGTATCAGGAGACAGAGATCTAGTCTCATGCGCTCCCAGATGCATCTGGTGGGGCCACTGTGAGATACAGGAAGCTGGACAAGATGGGCCTTTGGCCTGATCCAGCAGGGCTCTTCTTATGTTAAAGCAAGATTTGAAAGCCCAGGACTTTGGTTGTTGTCAAAACAACTGCTGATGGGATGTCCTTGAGCAGAGGACCTTATGAGCCATCTTGGTTTCTCTTACCTGCCACTCCAAAAGGTCTCCGGAGCCCACAGGTGTGTTTTTTGCCTTCTTTCAGCTCCATGTGACCCACTCTTACAATCTGACACACCAGGCTGATACGAGGCCGGATCAGATCTGAGCTGCTAAGGTCCTAGAAAGGGAAAACCATCAAACCATCATCCGAGAAACATGAGAACATGAGAGGGAAATAAATGAATGTCCAAACTGGGAAGCATCCTGAGCAATTCTTCTGCCTAGAAAAGCCAACCCAAAATCCAGGTAGACTCAATATGGAAAAATAAATGCATCCCATCCCACAAAATATTCTCTTTTTTTTTCATGCTTGTTGAAAAACTGCCTTGACGATTGCTTTGTTTTAAGGCAAGCCGTGGTTCATTGCTGAAAAAAAGGAGCCAGCTTCAGGAATTTCCCTTTGTGTGGTGTCACGTTGTGATTAACTCAGTACAAGAGGGTATCCTGTAAACCATCTAGATTGCTGCCACTGGTGTTAACCTCAGGTTGTCCTTTCTTAAGTAAATGTTGGCAATATTGGCATAATATTGTACACCAGTTATCATCATTTCCTGGTCTTTTGAATCCCGGATACAGAAGCACAATATCTTACATACAACATAAATCAACAAGCTCAGTGTGGGTCCCTGATGCACTTGGACTACATGTCCCAGAAGCCTACACCAGGAGCTGTGCTGGCCAGGATTTCTGGGAGTTGGAGTCCAAGACTGTCTGGCAACCTAAGTGACCAGCTCAAACACCTTCTCCTAGGTTACTGGGCTTGCCAAAATGATCCTACATGGTCAACTCTTCCGATGAGTTCCAAAGATCTTAGCCGTCAAGAGATGCAACCTGAACACTCATCCGGCACTTACCAGGAAACAAGAGCAAATGTTTAACCACACTCGCATTAATGACAGCATTAGCCTTCAGTGCAAACATAACACAGACAGGGAAGTGGGGAGAAATTATTTTTAATCTGCGGACAAGATGGAAAACGGCCCACAGAGGATTCCCGGCACTGCGGAACCAAACAGTGAAAAAGGGGAAGGCTTGTGGAGAGTACATATCATTTGGGAAGGCCGTTCTCTGCATAACACCTGTGGGTGCCATCTGTGTGCAATTCGAAGGAAACCTCTTTCTCTGCTTTGTGGAACACTCCCTGATAGAGTGACAACTGGCTTTAACCTCTTAATTTGTACTTTACGGTTTTGACATTGCCTTTTTCTTTTCTTTTCAAACCACACACTTATTCACTTCTCCTTTCAGCACTGCTGGGGTCGGGACCCACACTTGAAGTTCCAAATCTGTGAGTAACATGTATGCCTCCCCTCGTATAACAAACAGGTTGTATAACATAAAATCTGTACAACGTAAAAAAATTCCAGAGATCGGGGAAATTTGCTTATGGGGCGAATCCTATGCAACATAAAAACGGCCGCGATTAGGGATGACTCCGTTTTCAATGCATCTCTGTGGGAAATTTGTATAAAGGAAAATTTGCTTAACACCATTTCATTTGGAACGAATTAATCCCTTTATACAAGGTACCACTGTAACTACAAAGCATCAACATTTGGGTCACATGGAAGAACACACCCATCAGCGCTCTCTCGCGCTCTCTCTACCAGGGACAAACCTCTCCATACATTATCATGCTTAACGAGTCTTTTCCTTTTCACCTCTTGATCTGGAGGCTGAATTAGAGAAGATGCTTTGGGGAGGGAGGGGCAAGTAGATCTACTTTTACACCTTCACTGTTGAGCTCATTGGGTTCTGGGTGGGCAGAGGCACAGCATTGATTGAATATTTAATTCCCTAAACATGTATTGGCAGTAAAAAATCAGTGTATAACCAAAACCATGCTGCTCAGACCTATATGGGAGAAGTATAGAGTAATAAGGGTCAACTGGCATAGGCCCCTGACAACCCAGAACACCTAAGGACAGAGAGAGACTTAACTATTAGTTTGAATTGGGCCTCAGACAAGAAGGGCAGGCTGCCAGATTGAATATTAACCTGTCAAAGCAGTAAAAACACACGACTCCCATCTCTCTGAGAGTCTCTCAATTGACTCTTCACTCTTATGAAGCTCTGTTTATGGAAGTTGGTCAGGTCCCCCTGGCGCCAAACCTGTTATCGGTACGGCAGTTATCTTTCTGGCATCACCAAAGACTTCAGTGTGACCTGATGGGTGGCATAAATATCCAAGAAATAAATAAATTCTTTATTCTCTCACATCCCTTCAGTTCTTTTTATTAGGTGACTCAGTGGACTAAGGCTTCCAAAAACTGTCGGCTGCAAAGTCAGCAGCCCAGCGGTTCAAATCCCGGGTGCCACGCAGTGGAGCGAGCTCCTGCTGATCACCCCAGCTCCTGCCAACCTAGCAGTTCAAAAGCAAGGTGCCACTGTAATTGGTTCTCCTACTGTCCACTTTATCCCCACTACAGTCTTACTTAAAAAAATACCTAGCACTGTCAGTAAATAAAAATAATGAGGACTGGGAACTGCAACCATAGCTCATCACTGCCTAAAAGCAATTTCTAAACTTTTTAAACGAGCATATAAAAATACTGTAACATGTTTTGCTGGATTGACAGAGCAAAGTGATACGTCCCAGCCAGTTTGCCTAATGTCTGTGCTTACCGGACTATGTAACAATCTGCTTATTATGCATTGTCAGCTCCGAGGCCCCCCTTGAAACTTCCTGAAATGTCCACAAATCCTTATGACAACTCAGGTAACAAAGGAGCAATTATGAGAGGTTAATGCAAACAACTTTGCTAGGAAACAACATCTCAGAAAGGCAGAAGAAAGAGAATTTACCGTAAAGACCGCCTGAAGGTTATTAAGCTTTTCAATTTCCTTTGGCATCCCATTACTTCCCCAACGAACCAGGTAACTTTCACTGCAAAAAGAAAGACACAAAACATTTGTCTTGGCTATATTGCCTGGGTTACATCATACCGTGCGACTCGCTTTGCCCTGCTGAAATCCATGCCAAGATGGGTTAGGGCAAATTGGCATCTAACAGAAACAAACCTTCGTGTCCTCTGATATTTCATAAATGGAAAACGAGGACATGCCTTAGGTTAAAGGATTTAGAGGACAGCACTGTAACAGAAGACGGCACAAGGTAAAGACTGCTTCATACCATGAGTCAAAGATGCTGAATGTCAAGTGAAGACACTATCCCCACACTGTCTTGATAGTGACTGGCACTTCATGGAACTTTTGGAGCACTCCATGAATCTTTTGGGTGCTAGATCTCAAGCAAATAAGAGAAAGTACTATTTCACCCACAGGATCACCGGTCTGTGGAACTCCACACTCCAGTGAGACAGGTACTTATTTTACCAACCTTGGGAGGTGAGAATCCCCAACAGTGTCTCATTATATAAACAAGAAGGGCCAAGCCTTTGGCTTTGTATACTTTCTGCCCATCTTCCTCCCTTCTCTACACCCCAGGGAGGAAATAGTTTTAACCTTCCTTTCTCAGCATCCAACAACCCATAATCTTTCATTTCCTCCAGTTCTGGGAAACTCTAGTTTGGATATCCTGTCTTATAACAAACCACAGTTTCCTGTATTTGGTCAAAACAAGAAACTGTGGTTTGTCACACGTGTTAAGAAAGATGCTAATGATCTTCTCCACCAGGATGAAAATCCAGGAACTATAAGAGCTTGAGGCTCACACCTGCTTGCTCCTTAATTCCAAGATAACTTGGTTTTGAGAACATTTTAACGTGACAAAAATATATCTTCATTCTCTGTTTCATCTACTCATGTGCAGATTTGTAGGGTTGTTGTTGTTTTTAGCACAACTCTCCAAATCCCCCAGACCATCAAAACATGCCAAGCCTGTGCCCATCTTGTCTGAAGAGCGCAAGAGGTCTTTAAAGCAAAATTATTTGAGCACGATACCTTATAAATTTGGACTGGTCAGGATCGTAGAGGCTCATAAGCAATTCTGCATCCTCCCCGATGTTACAGACAAAATTCTTGAAATTAACATAGAGACTGTATGTGTGGGTTGTGTTGAAGATTGACTGCCTCCGCAGGTCAACGTTTTGCTGAAGAGACTGGTCGGTAAGAGGAGACAGAGGGAGAAAATCAGTTCCAAGGAAGAGCAGAGGGCCAAGGCTTGACAGATGCCACAACTAAAGGAGAAGGGAAACTCTGATTTGAAACCTCCACTGCCTTCTGGCTATATCTATTTTGGAAAAGGCTTCAGGAGTTCACCTCACGGTAAAATTTGGAGCAGGAGTTCACGGCTGTGTACAATCATGTTCTGGTAACTCGTGCAACACAGCTGGAACTAATGGTATCAGCTCTACCATTCCATTAGACTATTCCAGTGATGTGGAGATGGGGGGGATTGCTGCTTGACTAACAGTTTTAACCTCCACATTCACCTACCCAGGCCTTGTGCTCTGAAGAGGCCATTTCATCTTTGCATGCAGTGTGGAAACAACACAGCTTCTCTACAGAGTACAATACCATAGTCTCTTAAGACTGCAGGATGCCTATACTACTATAGTGCAGTTCATCCCAAACAGAATAGGGCCGTTCGTATTGATAGAATTTATAAGGGATTGGCTTACTATATCTCCACTGGTTCCACGAGCTTTGTCTAGTAGGCTTACTATGTGAAGCAAAATAATTTCAGCCCTTTTGTTCTGAAGACCCAGCCTTCCTCAAGTGGTTAAGACCATCCTTTTTCGAGAGGCCTACGGCGAGGGTTAGGGACCCTGTCTTTCTGTCTTTTTTTTCCCCCGCCTATTTAATCTTGGACTCAATTGTTTTTAGGAAATCTGTTGTCTATTGCCTATATTGATATTATCTGTATTACTTTTATGTTGTTAACCGCCCTGAGTCCCCATTGTGGTGAATAGGGCGGTATACAAGAGTTAAAAATAAATAAATAAATAAATAAGATGGCCACCTTGGGTGCTAGAATGGTGAGTTCTGTTGACTGCGCCCTCCAGTTGTCAAGGGACCTCAACAAGGAGGCAAGATGGTTAGATCATTCTTAGCCTTTCTCACTCAATGCCTCCTTCTGACCTTGTTTTTTCTAATAATTTTATCGGAAACTTCAGATGCGATTAAAAAGAGCAACATCAATAAACAAACAAACAATTTGTTATGAGGATGAAGTGAGGAAAAGATGAATCTTGTATGACACCTTAACGGCAAGGAAAGAGAGGCAGGATATTAAGGTACACCAACTGAAGAAAACAATAAATGAAGGCTGGAGTCCACCTTTTCTTCTTGGATTCTTTCATCAATTCTTTTAGAGGCCGTCTCGTGTGCCTTAAAGAGTGCCGTCATGCTGGTAGCTTCCGGATCCAGGATGTTCCCATTATCATCTCGCACTACCAAATCCAGTCCCAAAATCCTGAGAACAATCCAGGGGAAAAGACACATCGTGAGGGAAAAGTTTAAAAACAGAATTCATAGGACATTAAACCAGAGAGTAAAAATGTGTATTCTTAGGCGGCTGACCGTTTGTGTTTCCACTGACGTTTTAATTCAGAGTGCGCAAGAGCAACACATGACTCTCTTGATGCGACAGGACTACAAGTCCCATCACCCGCCACCATTAGCTATTCTACTAGATTGCCTTCTGCTTGTGTAGCAGCATACGTGGCTAACAAGTCACAAACCATCACCGTCAACTACTGAGCTCTTTCTCACCAGGGAAGATCACGAGGACTAGACACTTAGTTCCATTCACTTTTGCTAAATTACAGGAAGAAATAAATATTGTAACATAGAGGCATCCTCATTTTATTTATTTATTATTGAATGAATGAATGAATGAATGAATGAATGAATTTTCAGCTACCTGAGAATAAGGCTCTCCACAGTCTGGATAGATACTGAATGAAGGCTGATCCCAGATTTTTTGGGGGGAGGGGTCATTTTTCCATAGCAAAAGTCTAAAGATTCCCCCAAAGGGATTCATTATCTTCCATTTGAGAGAGCTATGTACAGTGGCACCTTATATAAAGGAATTAATTTGTTCCGAATGAGATTATATTAAGCAGATTTTCCTTTATACAAATTTCCCATAGGAATGCATTGAAAACGGAGTAATCCGCAATCGTGACCAATTTTTTTATGCTGTACAGATTCGCCCCATAGGTGATTCTGTTAAGCAAATTTCCCCTACCTCTGGAATTTTTTCTGTTGTACAGATTTTATGTTCATGCATACATACATAACATGCATAACAAACGGTTTGCAAAGCAGTTCTACCAGCGTACTGTGGCCCTTTCTTCACTACTACCTCTACTTGTTTCTTTGTGTAGCTCACAACAGACCAAAAGAGGAAAGCCAGGGGCCTGCATCAACAAAAGCCAAGAAAGGTAGACGGGTGAACCTCAAAATAACACCAGACAGAGAACGTACAGTCATTGGCATCTAAGGCTCTCCTTTGCCGAAGAGTGTTTCCTGGGGACGTGTCTCCACAACAAATATCAGAACACAAACTTGGAAGCTCTGTGGTTGTTCCAGCCAACCTTGAGAGCCGGGCACAAACCAGCCATCTTGTAATTGACAAGGCTGCAACAAAGAAGAGGAGTGAGAGCTGAACTTACCTGTTGCCGTAGTCGATCTTGGCCGTGACTTTTTTCTTGAGCTCAGCCAGTTCATCTTTGGGGAGGGTGCCCGACAGGATCTGGGACCGCCACTCAATGAGGCTATAGGTCATCTGTTGCACATGGCGAAAGAGACTCTTCTTGTTCTCCTGAAGCAGACCAGAGGGGATGCAAATGGTGTGAAGAGAAGGGACCGCCAACATCCAGCCCTCCACCGTGCTCAAGACTTGGTTCATCTAAAGCAGTGGTTCTCAACCTGTGGGTCCCGAGATGTTCCTGGACTACAATGCCCAGAAATCCTGGCCAGCTCAGCTAGTGATAGACTTCTGGGAGTTGCAGTCTGGGAACATCTGGGGACCCACAGGTTTGAGAACTACTGCAATAAGCATTCCCAGTCAGCTGTTTCTTTTCCATATGTGATTTGGAATAAAAAATACTACTCACCACGTAGAGTCTGTGCCAGATAACCGCCCATTCCCGGAGCGTGGAAGTAAGTTCCTGGACCAAGGGCAGCTCACTAGGAATGACGGTCTCATGCTGTCTATAGGTAGGGGCAAAGAGATGCAAATGATTACTGGTAATTTCACTCCATGTGCCTGAGGAAGTGGATTATAACCCTCAATGGCAATGTGCATGTCAATTTGGTTTTCCTTTTTTTACAATGCCACCGATTTAGCATGGCTGTCTCTTGAAAACTGGCCATAACGAGACCAGAAAACATCATGCACGTGTCTTATATCTCAAGGTAAAATGTCTGGGCCGCCTACCCGCCATCCTGTACTGTTGCTTCTTTCAGATGGATGTATGTCGAAGGGAAGATGCCCTAGGAAAAAGACAAAACAGTCACCTTATCAAAAGAGCAAAGAGCTATAAAACCACTGAAGGTCAACATTTTAAGCCCTCGCCCACACATGCTGGTGGAGATAACAGCAAGGGCTCTGTAATATCAGAGTTAAAATAAAATTAACAACACAACACACTGGTCTCTGTCATATCAAAAGAATGCCTGGGTGTACCAATGCTTCAGGATTAGCAACAGCTAACCTTGACCCTTTCAAACATCCAGATGACATCAAGTTGTCCGTCTTAATGGAAGGTTAGGTGGTAGGGGTTGAAGAAACAGTTCAAGACATAGCTTCACACTTAGCATTTATCCACAGTCAATGTGGCCTGTTACACACCTTAATTTGATTTAAAGCAATGGTTTCCAACCTGGGGGGTCGGGACCCCTTTGGGGGTCGAGCGACCATTTCACAGGGGTCGCCATAAGACAGTGAAGAAAAAGGCACCAACGGCTTGGGTCTGGAGGAAGGGGGGGGAAAGAGTGAATTAAAGCTTGATAGGTTGGAGGGGATGTCAGTCAATGGCGCCAGAGGCTGCGATTGGCTGAGGGTGCCTATATAAAGGGAAGTTCTCGATGGCCCCTGCGGCATAGTGGCCTGCCAAAGGGGGCTCGTGGCCTCTTCCAAGCAGGGCAAGGGTGTCACCACAACAGGAGGAACTGTATTAAAGGGTCCAGGCATTAGGAAGGTTGGGAGCCACTGCTTTAAAGGGAAGTGACAGTGCTAACAACTAACTTGCTAGTACATTTGCACTAACGTGTTATTTTCATGCTCTGCTTCAACAAGAAGAAAGACAATGCAGCAATTTGGCAAATACAGTGGACCCTTGTATAACAAACAGTTTGTAGAACATAAAATCTGTACAACACAAAAAATTCCGGAGATAGGAGAAATTTGCTTAACACAATTGCCTATGGGGAGAATCTGTACAACATAAAATGGGATTACTCCGCTTTCAATGCATTCCTATAGGAATTTGTATAAAGGAAAATTTATTTATTTATTTATTTATTTATTTATTTATTTATTTATTTATTTATTTATTTATTTATTTAGGTTGCATGCCGCCCGCTACCCAAAGGTCCCTGGGCGGCTCACAATCAAAATAGACAATTAAAACATCAAAATTACAGTAAAATTAGAACAATAAAAACATGTAAATACAATAAATACAATACATTAAAAACAAAACACTAAAATTGCCATCAGGACCCACAATCATTAGTTAAAACCTTCTGGAACAAGAAGGTTTTTACCTGGCGCCAAAATGTTATCAACGTTGGCGCCAGACGGATCTCACTTGGGAGGGCATTCCATAGTCTGGGGGCAGTTGCTGAACATAATTTCATTTGGAACGAATTAATTCCTTTATACAAGGTACTACTGTAAAATAAACTCACAAATGAAGGGAAAAAACATGCCATACCTTTTTAGATTTATTTCGAAGAGTGTACCCTCTATACCAGTCTGTCAAGGAAGAAGATAACATTTAAAAAGTGTTTTCATTTAGGAGATGTCTATGCCTGATAATGCCAAAACCACAATAACAATGCTAATATGAAATGCTGCAAGAAAACAATGACAACAACATTTGCTTAGAACAAAAACAGCAAAATCAACAGCAAGAGGATGAGGGTGCTGAAAAATAAATATTTAAAAGAAAGGCCCACAAAATCTATATGAAAACAAAACTTCGTCATCAGACATCAAAACATTCAAATCTTGAGGAAACAACTCTTGTCCTCTAATGCAAGTGTATTTTGTTTGGGTGGAAGTCTAAGGATGACCACTGGTGTTTGCTTGCAGGGAAGCAGACACGGAAATTTACAAAATTAGGTGGTACAAAATTTGGCTTCCATCCTTGATGTGTCAAAAGTCAGCCCTGCTGAAATCAATTAATTTATTCACACATCAACATATACAGCAGCCTTCTCTAACCGCACATTTTCTGCTTGTGGGGAAATACAACATCCCTTATTTGTAACAGTACCACACGTGTGGGTCATGGGAACTGTAGTCCAACACATTTGGGAAGCGCCAGGCTGAGGGAAGGCCAGTTCATAGGACCGCAGTTTGAATGGACCATTGTGCCTGCTTAGGAGGCAGAGCAAAAGAAACCACCAATCTGGTTTATTTGCTGAGATGCATTCATTTTGGTCTGGGGAGAGACATGAAAAACCTCGCTGATGCCAGCTACCCTGGGATCGTCGGCTCGTTCCAAACCACCACTGGCCGAATCAATCTTGTGACAAGAAAAGACTGCTTGTTTCTAAATTATCTGCAAAATTATAGGTTTTAAATGCTTTTGGAACCCCCTGGTGCACTGGGAATTTAATGTCAATACTAACTGCTAATAAGGACAAGAGAGGGTGGGTAGGGGAATAAAATCCAATATGGCATTCCTGGGGTACCCATGTGCTCTGTGTGAATCAAGCCACAATGTGCAATAAGAACATCATCTGGATGTCAGAGGAATTCCTGGTAAGAACCAGCACATACGCCAGCCCTTAAGGAAGAATGCATAGGGATTATTGCAACCTCGTATGCTGCCTTTAAGACGCTTTCAGCTGGGAGGAAGCTTTCTGGCCCCTGCTGTTATGTCAGTCTGTCCAGCCTCAACCGACTATCCCCTCTCAGCACACTTGCTGCCTCAGACTTGGAAGAGCACCTCACCTTTCAATGTGAGGCCTTCTCTCAGCCCCCCCCCCGCCCCAAAGTCAGGATCCAGAGCGATGGAGTCAGTTCAGTCAGCCATGAAGCTAGTTAACCAGTCTCCCCGCCCCGTAGAGTGCTGTTTGTTTTGATCTAACCAGAACTGAGAGTAACACAAAACATTTTATTCTTTCTCTTGCCAGAGTCTCTGGGTGCATTCCTGAGTCAGTTAAGTGCCAGAGATGGAACAGAGGGCTTGAGGCGGTCCACAGAAAAAGTAGAGGCCAGACCATGAATCATCATCATCATCATCATCATCATCATCATCATCATCATCATCAT
>JAHTLZ010000327.1:17308959-17320586 GCA_023846285.1 Phrynocephalus versicolor
GTATGTATGTATGTATGTATGTATGTATGTATGTATGTATGTATGTAAATAGGAATGTTCTATTCAGTTTTGGAATTTTCCCAGGCTGCATTCTGAAAGAACTCCCTGCCACAGGAGGTGGTGATGGCATCTGGCCTGGATGCCTTCAAAGGGGGATTGGATAGATTCTGGGAGGAAAAGTTCATCCCAGGTTACAAACCATGATAGAGATGTGTCATCTCCAGGCTTAAAACCAGGGTACTTCAAGGGCCAGATGCAGGGGAGTGGTATCAGGAGATAGAGATCTAGTCTCGTGCGCTCCCAGGCACATTTGGTGGGCCCACTGTGAGATACAGGAAGCTGGACTAGATGGGCCTCCGGCCTGATCCAGCATGGCTCTTCTTATGTTCTTATGTTCTTATCTAGTGAACAGGCATACATCCACAGTCACCTGCATTTTACTCAACTGGAAAAGTGCCTGGTTCTTAGCCACCTACTGCCTTGCTTCCAGTTCTTAATGAATAAGGAAGGAAGGAAGGAAGGAAGGAAGGAAGGGAGGGAGGGAGGGAGGGAGGGAGGGAGGAAGGATTCAAGACTTCTACTAACTCTGGCCTTCCTTCCTTTATGCTTGTTCAGCCACATACTACTGCCAGATTCATGTAGCCAAAAGCGGATGCCATTTCCAGGAATATCTATAATAACCCTAAAATCAATAGAAATGCTCTCTTGTGTTGGTCTCCTTTGCTTGGACAATTGCTAGACCTGTTTGATCCATGCGCTGTCCCAGTGGCAAGGCCAGGACAACTCTTCCCATCATCTTCACCACTCATCTGTCTGTCTGGGACAGATGGGCTTTCGAGTCTAACCACACTGGGAGGGCCACGGATTCGCCAGCCCTGCGAAACCCAGGCCAAAGGGGTTTTATAAAAGCCCAGTATCGTTTTCAACACAGCTTTTTTCAAGACCACCATGAAATTGTAACTCTCCATCAAAAAAAAGAACCAGAGGAAAGCAATTAAGAGACAGAACTTATAAGAATGCCAAAAAAAAAAAAGATAGAGCATACTCAAGCTGCTAAAAATATACATTACTAACAGGCTTTTTAACCTTGAAGAGCGGGAAGGGGTTGCTATAAAAGCAATGAAGAAGGAATTATTTAAAGAAGGTCTATCATTATGTAACCAGGAGTCTCCAAAAAAGCTCAAACAGAAAATGCCACAAGTGTTTCAATAGATTTCAGAGGATATGAAGCTTTGGACGGAACCTGTACACATACAGGCAAATGCACTAACACAAGCCCAATCTAATTTTGCCCTACTGATG
Organism: Phrynocephalus versicolor; assembly: GCA_023846285.1. Lineage (NCBI taxonomy): Eukaryota > Metazoa > Chordata > Lepidosauria > Squamata > Agamidae > Phrynocephalus > Phrynocephalus versicolor. The sequence goes on from JAHTLZ010000327.1 coordinate 17,310,262, forward strand.
ATGACGCTTTAACCGACTTGACCCCAAACTTCAGTTTGAAGGATATTGTTATATTGCGATGCCCAGAGTGGTGTAGTGGGCAGAGCAGTGGGCTACGACAGGCATGTCCAAACTTTGGCCCTCCAGATGTTTTGGACCACAACTCCCAGAATTCCAAGCCTGTATTTCCAATGGCAAAGGACTGTGGGAGTTGTGACCCAAAACATCTGGAGGGCCAAAGTTTGGAAAAGGCCTTGGCTAGGAGATCTGGGTTCAACTGGAAACTCATTGAGTGGGTAGCATTCAGAAAACCACTCCTTAAATATCTTAGCAAACTCAGATGACCCACTATACTGGGCACTAATTTACGTTGGAAACACAAGCTTCCAGTTGCCTCCACCAGAAGAGGAGGTGGTCAAGGATTGCAGTTTTGACAGAATGTCAGTAATATGTATTTAACAGATTACAAGATGGATCCTGTGTAAAATGACATGTCATGATCTCAACAAGAATGTGTATTAGGTCTAGGTGACAGGTGTAAAGAATCGTCAGTACTGGAATGTCAGGATAATTAGCCACAGGTGCTATAGCTAAATCACTTCACCCCATGTAGTGTGTGATTGACTTACACCATATTGCTTTATGTATAAAGGTATCATGCAAACCAGTGTAAATTGGGACTGCCTAAGGTGAGAGGCAGCTTTGCCCACACTGTTGTATCTCCTCTATATGCTGTGCTTTATATATTGCTATTGTATATGTCATGTGTACATATGTAATATAAGTTTTGTACTAAGTTCTATTGCCTTGTTCACTTGCCTCCTAGCTCCAAAACCACTAAGTGAATTTATTCTTCAACACCACTGCTAATCTCTGCTAGTAGTTTTCCATTCTGCATCTGGTGATAATATTCTGGACTTCTACAAAACCTTCACCACTGGCCATGTTAGATCAGATGGAAATGGTGGGTCTAAACTTCTGGAAGGCATTATACTGGAGAACACACTGATAGATCTTCTAACAGCTATGAAATTTAACAGGTATCTGCAACATTGGGGGTGGAATCAGAGTTATTACTTAGCATGTGATCCCTTTGGGTTATTGGCCAACAACATGGTCAATACAGATAGCTCATGGCAGTTGAAATCCAAACCATCTGAAAGGCACCTAGATCGGCAAAACTGGTTCTTTGTGACAACTGAACATGTCCTGTTTGCTGTAGAACCCAGCTTAAGAGAAAGCAATGGAGAGCCATCTAAATATAGTCTATAATGCCTCTTCGTTTCTTTCTCGGGATATTTCGAACATGCTTTTCAACATAATTGTGTCTTAAAGACTATAATTTACTTAACTTTGGTCTAGCGTTAGTGACTTGATGGCACAATGATTAGCTGCCAGGAGAGTTCAGTCGTTTAGCTCTCTTGGGAGAAGATCCAACCTGTGCAGCCTGGGGGAAGCTGCACAGGGCAGCCCCAGAAGAAAACAATGATCAACCACTTCTGAGTACAGTAGGACCCCAGTATCCACTGGGGATTGGTTCCAGGCCTTCCCATGGATAATGAAAACCGTGGATAAGAGAGAACACCACGCAAATCCCCCCCAAAACTGCTGTTGTATGACAGTAGCTTGCTTTACTGGCGCTGTTTGCTCATGACCTGAGGCTCAATCCCAAGTAGCAGGCTCATGGTTGACTCAGCCTTCCATCCTTCCGAGGTTGGTAAAATGAGTATCCAGCTTGCTGGCGTGGGGGGATATGTAGCCTGCATACTGTAAGCCACCCAGAGACTACTTGAAGTGGTATAGGGCATTATATAAGCAGAACTTTGCTTTTTACAGCTGCTGTTTTATAACAGTAGCTTGCTTTGCAGCTACAGGGTTATGTACTGTATTTATTTTTTTCCTTTGCCAACTGTGGATAATTGAATCACTGGATAATGAATCAGTAGATACGGGTGTCCTACTGTACTCTCCACCTGGGAAACGCTGTAAAGGGTTGCCATAAGTCAGAATTGACTAGATGGCACAAGTTTTTTTACTGTTAGCATTACTTCTTTATTGGACATACAAATAGGTGTTTTGTCCGGACTTGTTTTTAATTTTGTTGTGGGTCTCTGTCCTGGGAAAAAGATGGGATATGTCCAAAACAAATGAGCAAGCAAAAAAAAAATACACTCACTGTACCTAACCATTGGCTATGAAACCAGAGGTGACATCCAAAACAGCTACAGGATCAACACGCAAGACCAGTGGCAGCATGAACACTCCAAAACTATAGAAGTCTTTTTTGATGGCCTTGGCCAAGACAATCATTTACTGGATAGAGAGTGTATTTCATTACCAAAAGTGGAATTTATCTGTATACATAGTACATTGCTGATGGTTAATAAAAGCGGATGGCAAGAGACAGTACAATTTCCTAATTAAACCCTGCTTTTTTTCAAAGACACAGACTCCTTGTTGCCAAAACACACAAGGAAGTCTCTCCTGAAACTAGACCAGAGATGGCTGCAAAATTCAAACAAGTCACCATGAACAGAGAGGCTGAGGCACCACGGTTTTGCAGCCTGAAATTAAATGATGGACACTGCACAAACTGAACCTTGTGTTCGGCACTGAACACTTTCTGCAGCAGTTTTGAACATATTTCAATAACAGCTCTTCCACTTCCATTCTTGATAAGATAAGATATTGAATACATAAGTTGTTGTTGTTGTTGTTGTTGTTGTTGTTGTTGTTATTATTATTATTATTATTATTATTATTATTATTATTATTATTATTATTATTATTATTATTATTATTATCATCATCATCATCATCATCATCATCATCATCATCATCATCATCATCATCATCATCATCATCATCATCATCATCAAATTCTCACACAACAACCAAGATAACTACGCTGGGTTTTATATTACCAATCACTAGTTGAATGCTTCCCAAGCGTTTAGGACTCAGTGATGTATCGGCGAATTATGCGAGCAGATCCCAGTAAGGTGGCTTTCTGCAGCTGACTGATGGTGACTTTGTCAACTCCAATTTCTTCTAAATACTTGCTTAGCTCTTTAGGCACCACACCAAGCGTGCCGATTACCACTGGAACCACCTCTAATCGATGAGGACACAGCCCATCGAAATTTAAATTTAAATCAATGAAAGTATATAGGGCTTATTAACAACTGTGCATATTGTGGACTGGCATGTAACACACATTTAACATTATTCAGCACTTCATTCTTTCCATGCATTGCTGTACAATTATTTCTGTTAACACTTCTTGAGGAACAGACAGCACTGTTTTGGAGAATTTATGAAACAAAAAAAATCCCCTGTTCTTCCAGGACTTCCTCAAGTGTTGTAAAAGATCAACTACAGTATTTTAAAATACTCCATATTAAATACAGGCTGAAAGTGTTGAATCTGGTTAGCCTATAGCAATCCTTTGTCATCAGCAATACAGGCTTGGAATTCTGGGAGTTGTGGTCCAAAACATCTGGAGTGCCAAGGTTCGACACCATCGTCCTATAGCTTTTGGTCAATTTCACTTAAAAGCCTTTTTCCCATGCCTTGACATGTATAGAAATTGACCTGAATCTTTTTTTTTTTAACCAAACTCTGATGTTTCCTTTTCTTGAACTGTTGACCTTTCTTTGAACTGACTTCAGTATTGTTACTTACTTACTTTTCATTACTGTATCCGATCTTCAGATCTCTGGATACCGACCAGGCCAAAACGTTTCAGTGACTGCCTTGCATTCCCAGGGTTTTTTAAGTTCTGCCCTTCAAGACAACCAATATGGATGGATCTCATTCAACCCTGGGAAGAAGTCCCATGAGACCTCCAGTTTCAAATCTGCTATGTCTGGCTTACTTCTGGATAGACACCCCGACAAGGGAGCTGTCGTTTTGCTTGCTTAATCGTGATAACTGCATCCTATCAAGTCGATTCTGACTTGCAGCAGCTTTCTCCCAGGGTTTCCTAGGCCGAGAATACTAACTTCGGCCCTCCAGATGCTTTCGACCACAACTCCCACAGTCCTTTGCCCTTGGAAATACAGGCTTGGAACTCTGGGAGCTGTGGTCCAAAACACCAGGAGGGCCAAAGTTTGGACATGCTTGCTGTAGAGCTTGCTCAAAGCCACCTAGGTTGTCTTCTCACCTAGGACGCCCAGGGGGGGAATCCAGGTCTCCACCTCCATCACCGCTGCTGCCAGATACCTCAATAGCTGAGCAACTAGCTTGACGCTTGCTCAGTTGGACTCCCATCAAAGGGATGAGAACAGCCTCTGGCACTTGTATTATACTGGAGGGCTCCACCCCTATGCCTTTGATCCAACCACAGCTGAGCCCCTTCCAGGGTGGTTGGGATCCGGCCACCAGCTTTCGTAAGTGTAGTGCACTCCCTAAGTAGAACGGGGCTTTAAGTTGATCAACGGGTGGCATAAATGTCAAACAAACAAACAAACAATACCTGGGAGCAGGTATTCAGGAATTTCCTGTTGTGACTCCACGTTTATGAAGAGGCGTAAACATTCTTCTCTGAGAAAGGACCTAGACACCTGAAGGACCGCCTCCTTCCATACGAACCTACCCAGCAATTAAGATCTAGCCAGGAAGCCCTCCTGAAAAAGCCACCTCTCAAGGAGGAAAAAGGGATGGCTTGTAGGAACAGGGCCTTTTCTGCAACTGCTCCCAGATTATGGAATGCCCTCCCAAGTGAGACACGCCTGGCGCCAACGTTGTTAACACTCCGGCGCCAAGTAAAAACATTTCTGTTCCAGAAGTTTTTTAACTGTGATTATTGAGGGTCCTGAAGGCAACTTTAGTGTAGTATTTTAATGTATTGTATTTATTGTATTTAAATGTTTTTATTGTTTTAATTTTATTGCCGTTTTGATGTTTTAATTCTCTGAATTACTTATTTTGATTGTGAGCTGCCCAGAGACCTTTGGGTAGTAGGCGGCATACAAGCTATATAAATAAATAAATAATAAATAAATAAAACCCAAAGGAAACAAACAAAACAGAATGAGTACAAGTGATATTCTGCATGTGAATGTCGGAGTATGCGTATGGATGTTTGATTTTATGTCTTGGATTTTTATACTGCGGTGTGTGAATGAGCTGACTGGATGGCAGTTTTTAATCTCATATCTTTAGTTTATTTTCTTGGGCCCCTTAATCACTGCAGATGGCGACTGCACCAACGAAATAAAAAGACGCCTGCTTCTTGGGAGGAAAGCAATGGCAAACCTAGATAGCATCCTAAAGAGCAGAGACATCACTTTGCCAACTAAGGTCAGGATAGTCAAAGCTATGGTTTTTCCAGTAGTGATGTATGGAAGTGAGAGCTGGACTATAAAGAAGGCTGATTACCGCAGAATCGATGCTTTTGAGCTGTGGTGCTGGAGGAGAGTCTTGAGAGTCCCCTGGACTGCAAGGAGATCAAACCTATCCATCCTGAAAGAAATCAACCCCAGATGTTCACTGGAAGGACAGGTTTTGAAGCTGAGGCTCCAGTACTTTGGCCACCTCACGAGGAGAGAGGACTCCTTGGAAAAGTCCCTGATGTTGGGAAAGATCGAAGGCAAAAGGAAAAGAGGACGACAGAGAATGAGATGGTTGGAGGGAGGCAGTGGAAGGCAGTAAGGCCTGGCGAGCTCTGGTCCATGGGGGTCACAAAGAGTCGGACACGGCTGAACGACTGAACAACAACAAATCTTATACAATGACATTATGACAATAAATTCTATTCTATTCTATTCTGTTCTGTTCTATTCTATTCTATTCTTCAAAAGCGCTGGGCATCTGAAAGGACTAGCACAACTACTTCTTCCGAGAACGACACCACAGAAGGGTTCTTCTCAGACTTGACTTGGGCGTCCTCAGAGTCTTCTGCGTCTGCCCATTCTGGCGCCCGTCCAGTGGAAGCGACTTGAGCACCTCAGAGCCAATCGGCCAAATGAGTCACCGCCAGACGCAGAAAGAAACAAAGGTCGGGCTCAGCAGACTGAACACACCTACCTCTTTAAAAAAAAAAAATCACCACTCAAGTTAGATAAGACAAGAGGGCATTTGGTACATGCCCTGCAAACAAGGTCAGATATGATATCAAAGGTAACACAGCCCATCCATTGCACATGTCTGGAAAAAAAAGTGAAACTATTCACTGTGAAGGACTTGCTTATTTTCAGTGAATGAAAAGACTTCAACTGGACAGGAGGAATTAACCCTTCACCCGTATAGGCACTCAACTAGCAAAACGGACAATTAAATGTAAGCTTTCAGCAATTACCATAAACTAACAGAACATGTTGCAGTTTCCAATGTTCCTTGGAATTCCTGGATTTCATTTTTTAAAAAAAAGGTTCCACTGAAAGAAGGACTAAGGACAATTCCTACTCCTTGGTTGCAATGAAGAAGAAAATATGTATCCAGTCAAGGGAAAGAAATACACAAGCCTCAAAAGTGTGATGTTCTACATCGACACAATAGTAGCCATTTCATGTTTATGTAGCAGCTAATATGATAACGGTTTGCTGTTTTATTTGTCCTTCTGGCTTCCATTCTGGGAACGTTTAGCCTTCAAAAAGAAAGCTGAGAGGGGATATGATAGCTAATGTTTAAATATTTGAAAAGATGTCACATTGAAGAAGGGACTGGTATGTTTTCCATGGCTTCAGAGACTAAGAGGCGGGGCAATGGTCTCAAAATACTGGAAAAGAGATTCAATTTAAACATTAGGAAGAAGTTGATGACAGTCAGAGCTGTTCGGCAGTGGAATATGCTGCCACAAAGGGTGGTGGAGTCTCCTTCTTTGGTGGTTTTTAAGCAGAGGTTGGATTGGCCACCTGTCGGAAGTCCTGTGATGGGGGTTTCTTCATGGCAGGGAGTTCAACTGGATGGCCCTTGAGGTCTCTTCCGACTCTAGGTAACGAGTCCTGTGGCAGGGAGTTCCACAGACTAACAAAAAACTGTCTAGACCCTTCGCATGGGAAAAGAAATGTTAATTATGGTGAATGCAGAAAAAAATACAGTTAGGAACCTTTTAACTGTGAAAGAGACTGCCCCAACTTTTCCCATCTGAATATGCTCTCAGTTGTGACTAACAGACTCCTCCGATTTCAATGAATCCCTTTCTGATGATTGTTAAGTTTATACCCCATGACCCAGCAGAGGTCCAGTAGCTGATTAATAAAGTGCTTTTCAGACACATTGGAAGGTTTAATAGGACACTTTTGGAGGGTTTTTTTTTGGTCCAGCTTTTAAAGGCATTTTTCAGGGCCAAAAACTCAGTCCACAAGGGTCTTAACCAATAAACCCAATGACTATTATGACAGTGGTGTTGTTTTGTTGCTCTTGTGTTAGCTACAGTCTTGCAAAGATGAATGGGACTTGGTTTTCATGGTCTTCAAAAGATCAGTGCCACCTGGGTTTTTTTTTGTCTTTTTGCAGTGAAAAAAAGAGATGCTCAAATAAGCATACTCACTCATATGCACACTCTCCTTCGCAAATCTAAAAGAACTGTACATCAAATATATGATGTATATTCCTTTAAAATGTCTGTCTAGATATACAGTAGGACCCCCCGTATCCACTGATTCATTATCCACTGATTCAGTTATCCACGGTTGGCAGTGGAAAAAATTAAATAATTCAGCAGCCACAAAGCAAGCTGTAAAGCAAGCTGTTGTCACAAACAGTGGCCATAAAGCAAGCTAATATCTCAAAACAGCAGTCATAAAGCAATCTACTGTCAGGAAACAGCAGCTTGGGGGTTGGGTGGGCAGGCGTTCTCTCTTATCCACGGTTGTAATTATCCACGGGAAGGCCTGGAACCAATCCCCAGTGGATACCAGGGTCCTACTGTATCCACATCCTTTTCTGACTTCATCTGGATATGCAGAAGCAGGAACATTTCCTCCCTCCCCCACCACCTCTGTGACAAAGCTATTTCTGTGGCTAGATGCCACCCTGCCACGGAAAAAAAGGCAAACATTGAAGCTTTCTGCTTCTGGAAATTATATCCAAATTGTGAATTTGCCAAAAACAAATGCAATTACAACCCAAAGGTGCAGGCCACTTCTAATCTCTCCCCCCCCACACACACACACACATGCACACACACGCACACACAAAACAACATCTATACAATTAAATCAGGATCCGGCTGAGACTACAAATTCCAGAATGCCACACAACGGAGCCAACCCAGATCAACTGGTATCACACTGCATTAACTGCATAATGTGGACACATTAAGAAAGCCTGGGCATAATTCTTGAATGAAATCAATGGCCCCTTCCTTGGGCATCCTGTTTTACACAATAGTCAAGTAGCAGGGCAGAACGACCACATATCTGCTCTGCAGTAGTCCCCCCCCCCGTGAGGGTTATTCTGTGGTAGACTGCCTCAGATTGTAGAGGTTCTCGTCAAATGCCAGTCGGGAGCATAAAGCCACCTCGGAGCAAGGAGTTTCACAACCGTAAAATGCACATCAGGATGAGAATAATGCATCTGCTCATCTCCACGCCCACCTATTTGGAATGGAGGACATCTTGAAAGGGGAATTCAGAAAGAAGTGAACTGTTTCCCCTTACCCACTGCTTCCAAACAATTTCCACCAACCAGATCCTCTCCAGTGCAGCTGGTGGGCAGGAAAGGGTGCAGGATGATGGGAAGTGTAGATCCAGGCTGGAGAATCAGGTTGAAAACATGCACACAGAAGAAGGTTAGATATTTGGCTTTCCCCTTTCCTTAGGACAGCAAGATACTGCCCATGCCTCCTCCCCTGTTTGTTTCATGGTTACAACAACCCTGCAAGGAAGGTAAAGCAACTGGATTGGCCTCACTTAGGGCAGGCATGGCCAAACTTCAGCCCTCCAGATGTTTTGGACCACAACTCCCACAGTCCTTTGTCATGGGCAATCTAGATCTGGAATTCTGGGAGTTGTGGTCCAAAACATGTGCAGGGCCAAAGTTTGGACACCCCTGACTTAGGGAGTTTTAGACCTGCAATGTTTTCACCTTGAGCACACTACGTCTTAGGCCAGTGATGGCGAACCTTTTAGAGACCGAGTGCCCAAAGTGTGATTCAGAACCCACTAATTTTCCGCAAAGTGCCGATACAGCAATTTAACCTGAATGCAGGGGGCTGTGATGGAGCGATGTCAGGTGCCCACAGAAAGTCCTATCTTTGGCACCCGTGCCATAGGTTCTCCAACACTGTCTTAGGCTGATACTTCACGTCCCTCTCATCACTGTTCACTGTCCCGCTTGGGACCGGTACAAATTAGGCATCTGTTTTCCAATCAGGCATTCTGTATACCAAGTAGGAATGAAGAAAAGGATACCTCTGAGCATATGCAGAGTGTCCTACCCACCACCCACTAACTTCAGCTACACTGCTGAGAACAGGCTGTAAAAGCTTCCAGATCACCAGATGGTCATCTGTGCAGCTGCATCATACAAGCCGCTGCATTCTGCCACAACAGATCACATATGCCATTATCCCTCCCCAGCATGATAGGACCTTATACTGGGATCTGCAACTCAACATTCCATCCCAAGCATGGATTTTGAACACATAGATTCAGACCTACGATCATGTCCTAGCTTGACCTCTGCCCCTACAAGAGATTTTTTGTTTGTTTTAAATCTTTTAGAATCAAGTTAAAATTAAGATATTGAACCTTAGGGCTCAGAACAGGGGTTAAATCTAAAGAAGCTGAAGGCAACTGTTCTAAGGCAGACAGTAGGGGGGGAAGTACTTTATTTAAAATATGTATTTTTAATCCCCCTTTCTCCTTTAAAGGGATCCAGTACTGTACACAATTGTCTGCAGAGATAATGTGACATGGAAAGAATGATCTGAATGGAAAAGGATGGGCAGAATTTGAACTCAGAGGGCAGAGAGCCATGGGGAGAGGCAGGGAGGCTGGTAGCCACTGGCAACAGGTTGCCATCTCACACAAGCCTCAAAACACACCTCGGGTCCTCCAACTTTGCTGATCCAGAGTTTCTAAGACACTTCCTTATTCTACGTTGCCGGTAACTTAGAATCCCCCTTTCGGCAATGATCATATCTTTGAAGGAGGAAGAACCCAGAGAATCTACACACACACACCCATCCTGACTCTTGACAGATAAATGTGTGTTAATGGGTAACCCATCACCTAAAGGACCAGGGAAACCCTCCCTCTTAGAAAACTTCAGAAGGCAATCTTCTTGTTAAATCGGGAAGGGAAAACAGCCCAAGAATTCTGTCACACCTTTAAGATTGCTATGTTGCAGTAATAATAATAATAATAATAATAATAATAATAATAATAATAATAATA
>JAHTLZ010000327.1:17323833-17336504 GCA_023846285.1 Phrynocephalus versicolor
TATTATTATTATTATTATTATTATTATTATTATTATTATTATTATTAAACTACACAGCTAACTACACTGGATTTTGTAAAACAAATCATTAGTTGAACACTTTATTTATTATTATTATTATTATTATTATTATTATTATTATTATTATTATTATTATTATTATTATTATTATTATTATTATTATTAGGAGGAGGAGGAGGAGGAGGAGGAGGAGGAGGAAGCAGAAGAACTTCCTGATGATTAGAGCTGTTCGGCAGTGGAATATGCTGCCACAAAGGAGGGTGGTGGAGTCTCCTTCTTTGGAGGTTTTTAAGCAGGGGCTGGATGGCCATCTGTCGGAAATATTGTGAAGGGGTTCGTGCATGGCAAGGGGTTGGACTAGATGGCCCATGAGGTCTCTTCCAACTCTATGATTCTATGGTTCTAGTAGTAGTAGTACTCAGTAGTCATAGTAGTAGTCGTAGTAGTAGTCACAGTAGTCGTTATAAAACCTAGAAGTTTGTCACTGCTTTTATCAAGACAACCAATGCTTGGTATAGAGGAGGAAAAAAAGTACCAAAACAGAGACAGCAGGTATTTTTACAGCAACAAATATAAACCCTACATCAGCCCTACGTTTTCCGTTTTGGTTCTGTTCATCCCTCACCCTTGCCTCTGCTGGCTGTGGATGATGGGAGCTGTAGTATAATGTAACAGTGGGGGCCCATGTTCCCCACCCCTGTCTACCTCTGCCTGATCCAGCTGTTTCGCCCTTCTGTGTGCGTGCAGAGCTTTACTTCCACAGACTATGTGGTAAGCCTCAAATTTTGTGGTAAGCCTTAGTCCCTGGCTCTGAAGCCAACATCTGAAACGCGCATGCAGAAATCTGCCCTGCACCTTTAAAGGCGGGCCTGCAGACACCTGGTCAGCTGGGTGAGGAATTATGTAGCTCAAGGTTTTGTTACATGCATAGGGTGTTAGTCATCCGCTTCGGGTTGGTATTGTTTTCATGATACACCCAGTTCCTTCTCCATGAAAGCTGGTCTGCTTCTCCTCCTGCGCTGCCTCCGTGTTCCTCAGATTGTTGTGTGTGTGCCTCCTGCTGGATGCAATTTATTCAGAGGCAGACAAATGACTGTGTGTGAGAGTCGGGAAAGAAGCAAACAAAAACCAACAAAAGAATCTTGCACATTTAGACCAGGGTACCTGAGCAAAAAGTTTGAATGCAGTTTCGTTCCTGCTCCAGAATGCAAGTCGATCCCGTGATAAGTGGGACAGGCTGTGGCCTGTTCCAGCAAGGCTGTTCTTATGTTCTTATGATATTAATTGCTTCATTCACAAGGGGTTTCCAGTGGCACTGTAGAGACTCTGTGTTAATCTGGATGTCCCTATTTATTGACTTTAAGTATTTATATTCCTCCTGGTTTAGTATCAAGTACTACTCTAGGCAATTTACAGTCCAGGAAATAAAGCAAGAATTGACTCATAAACCCACCCCATAACCCAAAGATTCAACTGAAGAAACATATACTAAAAATGCAATAGCAAAACAGACTAACTAAAACCTATGTTGTGGCAGGATCAAGCGACTCATACTACCTACTATTGTTCAGGCGTACCACCAACCAGACAAATAACTTTTTTAAAATGAACCAATTAGGCGGCAAAAAAAGGAAAGACAAAAAACAAGTTGCCATCTTACTGAAGGTAAGATTCTATCACCATCTCCTGGCTATAGTAGGGAGTGCAGAAATCTGCAGTGAACGATAAAGCAAATTTCACTAGGAAACTCAATGAAATGGTTCATCATTTGAAAAGGAAACACTCCCCCCCCCCTCATAAATATAAAACATGTAAAAACAAGCAATCAGCTCACCTGGTGCACTAAGAGGAAATAAAACTGATAACCCACCGTTGGGTGATTCATTGGTTACCCCAAGTACTGCCAAAATATACATGCTTCTAAATCCTCTGTATTAATTGAACCAAAAGGAGTATATGAAGAAACAGACAGTTATCAAAATCAAGCTTGTTAACATGACCAAAAGCTTTTCAGTTTGGACTCCAGCTTCCAAGTTAATTTTTACAGCCTGAATGGATTAATTACTGGCAGAGATGGGAACAGTTTTTGACTGCCTCTTGCAGGATCCCATAGTCAGAAGTCCAAAAATCATTGATGTTCTTATCTTGGCTTTACTAGTAGGCATTGCAAGCCAACTTTGGCATCTCTCAGCATTTCTTTTATGCTGGTTCTTTTTACCTTTTTGTAGGGCCACTGTTTAAAAGGCAGCAAAACTCAAAAGAGACCCTAAATCAGTGTTGGTGAGCCTATGGCACGGGTGCCAAAGGTGGCACTCAGAGCCCTTTCTGTGGGCACCCGACATGGCCCCTTCACAACCACCTGTATTCAGGTTAAATTGCTGTATAATTGGCATTTTGCAAAAAATTAGTGGGTTTTGAATTGCAGTGTGGGCACTTGGTCTCTAAAAGGTTCGCCATCACTGCCCTAAATGATACTTATAAAGGAGGATTTATAAAGTAGGGGGTTAAAAAAATAGAAACAAAAGAAATACTGTACAAAACATTAAAAAGAAAAACATACTTGCAAGTCGGGAGCTGATTTTTGCAGAACGAGTTAAATCACACTCAACTTTTCATGTTCATATGAACAAATTTTATAGGATTGACAACTAACATAGGCCAGCAGAAAATATCAATAATAGATGGGCATTGTTGTCTCCCAATGCCCCAGTTTCCAATGATGCTTGTGGTTGAACTTGTGTCTGCAGGTTTTGCCATCTCGTGTCAAAACTGGCACCGATCTTTCTGAGATGCTAGTCCTCACTATCTGAAAAATAGTAAAAACAGCTTTGGGGGCAAGTTGGTCTTGATTCCTTGTTTGTGTTAAGGATTTCTGCTCATGGTTATCTTCCCCATTTATAAACTCACCTCTTCTCCAGGCCTTCAAGGCAGGATCCATGCTGTGCTACTTCCCTACTTTATCATTACAACAGCCCAGTGAGGAAGGACAGGACAGGGGGAAAAAAAGACCGGGTAATTGAATGTGGTTGCAGGGTTCATATATCCTACTTTCAAGATGCTGGAAGCTGGCTAATGTTAGGAGGACTTGAGCAACCCCGGTAAGGTGTCCAGTAGAGATGGATATTTCGTTTCTGAAGGGAACTGGTTCCAAAACGATACATGCCAGCACAGCAGCTGCTCGGAAGCCAGTCCCACCTCCCGGAACAAAATGAACCACTGTCTTACCTTGCTGTAGTTTGTGTGGGGCAAAATTCCAACCAGGAAGCAGCCTCTGATGCATCATCTTTCCCTCTCCCTGGTGCTGGCCAATCAGACAGGGAGGCGGTCCCTGCCCATTCTTGTTCTCCCGCTGTGTTTGCTTTACTCGGCTTTTCTGAAATATTATCACTCAATTAAGACTCTGTGTGTGTGTGTGTGTGTGTGTGTGATTGTGTAAAGATGACCATCATATGGAAAGATCACGTAATTAGGGTGCTAAATAGCCCTCTTGCCCAGAACAGAGTTATTTGTGTTTCTTCAACACAGCAATGTTCCCCCACCTGAGCAGAGGTGGGGAACTTTCGGCCCTCCAGATGTTTTGGACCACCACTCCCACACTTCTTTATCATTGATAATGTAGGCTCAGAAGGGTGCAGTTTCCCCACTCCTGTCCTAAAGGGTAGATCAGGCATGTCCAAATTTCGCCCCTCCTGATGTTTTGGACCACAACTCCCAGAATTCCAAGCCTGTATCTCCAATGGCAAGGACTGTGGGAGTTGTAGCCCAAAACATCTGGAGGGCCGAAGTTTGGACATGCCTGGGGTAGATGATGGGTAAGTCTTGATCTGTGAGCTTTTTATGTGAGCAGCACAGATGAAGATCAGGATAAATCCGCATTTACCGCTGGATCTCGATTGCCAGCAATTGCATACGCTTGACTCTAGGTGGTGCTCTGAGATAGCTGTGAACCAGACTCTGCAATCAGGCAAACCCATTCAGAGAACAGTCCAATTTCTCCCCAAAAAAGGGGGAAACCCAACTCTGCTATACTGTATTAGTCTGTGAAGATTACTGTATTAGATTCCACATTTCAAGGATATTTTTCTTAGCCCTAGAGCATTGTTCAATAAACACAGTGATATTTCAAACAGATGTGATCTCTTTGCCTGGCTTGTCTTACACTTCCACAATGTTCAACGCAGTGGATCATGAAACTGATGTGTCATTAAAAACAGTCTGCCTTGGGTGAGTCAGCAAAACCGCTTGGGTGAGATGTGAGAAATTTGTCTCTTAGCAAGAGGCTGCAGTGAAAGCAGAAACTGGTTTTTAACCAGGAGAAGTTCAAATAATTACACCCTAAAACAATTTTTAAAAGATGAGTCAAATAACTGGATGCTGACATGGTTTAGGAATGTCTCCTCTCTATCCAGAATTCTGGGAATCACAGTGCAGAAAAGTAACTTTTGCAAGCCCTTTGACATGCCCCTTGAATGCAAATTAATGACAGAAAATGCACCAAGGCTGAAAGAAAGGCAGAGATGGGTTTGATACCTATATGCTAAAAAGCGGCTTGAAATTTTGTTTCCCAAATATTTCTCATTGCATCATCATTTACAGTACAGTACACGTATTTTATTTCTTGCCTTTAACCACTGGTTTCCATTGCTGGGTTTTCTCTCTGCGGCTCTGCATAGCAGCTAGGCGATAGGCTGAAGGCTGATGCGACTATAATGCAGTCCCTCTCAGCAGATCTGCCTGGAAACGGCCCTCTCCATTCTCCAGACGGGCACTTGATGGCACTGAAGCTCCCACTAATGCAATGAAAGGCACCCGATGAATCAGCAACCCATTTTTTATTATTATTATTTTTTGCCTGCTGTGATAACCCAAATCGCTTTATGGCCGGCACAGCCCTTTGAAAGTTCTAAGGTTGCCACTTGGGGTTACTCCTGTTTTCAGAGCGAGTAATGGGTTTGGATCAGCCTCCCTCCAACCTGGGGCCTCTAAAATAAATAAATAAATAAATAAATAAATAAATAAATAAATAAATAAATAAATAAATAGGTGTTCTAGAATATGATTTCCATCATGAGTGACCAGAAGAAGATAGGGAAGAAGAAATTGTTGTCGTCAACTTGGAACCATAACAGGAACCCTTGTTGTTACAGTCATGACTGACTCTTCGTGACCCCATGTCCATGGAGTTTTCTTGGCAGGAATACTGGAGTGGCTTGCCAGTTCCTACTCCAGGCGCCTACAGCACCTGGTATTCCCTGGTGGTCTCCCATCCAAGTACTAACCAGGGCCGACCCTGCTTAGCTTCCGAGATCAGGTGAGATCGGATGTGCTCAGGGCATCTAGGCAGCTCAAATCCAGTCCCTATCAAGGAGACCCAATAGGGAATGAGACTCCCAATGTTTGCCTCCACAGCTAGAGACCTAAACCACTGAGCTATGCAGCAGGTGTTAGTTCATTCTTCTGATTATACTGTTTTACTTGTCATGAGCAACCTTGGGTCCTTCCCTTTTATAACGAAGAATAAATAAAACAGATGATTGGCTAGTGAGTGAGTGGTGATAAGAAAGGAACTTTTCTGGTAGTATGCCCACCCCTTTAGCAGTGGTACAATCTGAAACTGATAACCACCACACCAGGGGCCTGTAGAGCATCATGCCAATGTTACCTGAGGTAAAGGTAAAGGTTCCCGCTGCACATGAGTGCTAGTTGTGTTCGACTCTAGGGGCGGTGCTCATCTCCGTATTCAAGCCGGAAGAGCCAGTGTTGTGCAAGTCCGTGGCCACGAGGCCGGCATGGCTTCAAAGAAACACTGTTTTACCTTCCCACTTTTTATGGCGGTACCTGTTTATCTACTTGCATTTATTGACATGCTTTCGAACTGCGAGGTTGGCAGGAGCTGGGGTGATCAGCGGGAACTCGCTCCGCTCCGTGGCACCCGGGATTCGAACCACCAAGCTGCCGACTTTGGAAGCTGACAGTTTTCAGGACCTTAGTCCGTTGAGCCACCACACCCACCAGATGCCTAAACCACTGAGCTTTTTTAGCAGCTGGAATGCAGTGTATGGAATGTGGGAACCCCATACACTGAAATGTATTGGAGTGCTGGTACCTTGAACAATTTTTGAGGTGGTGGTGGTGGCATGTGCTTGGGGCCGGTGGGCACAGACAATCTCTGGACCACATGTAGCCCAACCCTGCTGCAAAAAAAATACTCTGTGCTGCAATGTTTGGCTCTTTTCACACGACCCCTAAGATCTGCTGGCCACTTAAATTCGGACCAGAGATCTTGGGGGTTATTTCCTCTTCCTACGTCCCCACCCCTCCGCACTTCCTTGATCCTGTCTGCTGAGGGGAGGGAGTAAAAAGGGGACAAAAGAATGCAGGCTCACCTCCCTCTGCTGGTCCAAGCCTCCCCAAGCCCCATCGTCCTCCTGATTCCTTCTCTTAAAGGGGCGGGAGGCAAAAAAAAAAAAAAAAGCAACAAACTGAAGCGAGGAGAGCCGGGCACTCACTCCTTTACATCCGGATCTGGGTTTATCACCCCCCAAGAGCAGGTACCTGAAAAGTGCACTGGGATGCGCTTAGGTGGGCGTGGCCGCACTTAATTTTCTGTAAACTCCGGAGCTGGTAGGGAAACAATTTTAAGCTCCCGCGTTGGGAGCCATTTGCTGCGGAGTTTAGGGGTCGTGTACATGTCTGCCTGTCTTTCCAGACTTTTACGAGAGATAAAGATGTCTAAATAGGCCGGTGTTACTTTTTTGTTGCCATCAGAGAAGCACACTTCGATATTGGCTGCTTTGTCCTTGGAAACATGATCGCCACGCCTCCCCTCCCCCCCTTTTGAAACCGGAATCCTAATGAGGAGACGCACTTAAAGCTATCAATCGATTAGTGTAATGCCTGCATAAGCAATTTCCTGCCTCCTCCTCCTTCTCGGGAGAACTGACATTTCTCAAATAAGGGATTTGTTTCTATCCAGAGACCACTTTAGTCTCCAGCTTTCTCAGCAGCAGTAGTTGCTTCAGCAGCACTGGCGTGATATTTGAAATAGTTATTATTTATCCCCTGGCCTTCATTGCTGTCTTCCTAAAGAATGTGGGTTGACTGTAAGGGAAGGTGTAACAAACTCAAATGGGGCCCCCGTGGAGTCCAACTTTGAACCTGGGTCCTGGATTTTGGAAGGGATTCAGTTTTTTTTTTCATGGCTTCACCTGGAGGAAACTGGTTTGGCTTTAACACGGTATCATTGCCTGCCTCCAAGGTTGAGGTAGCCATAACGATGTTGAGCGCCAAAGAGAATTGCCAGGTAGGAGCAACAGAGGATATAATAGATACATTTTAGAACTTCTGGATCATTGAGTCTAGCCCTTCTTAAGGAGGCTCAGTGTGGGACCAAAGTCCTGACCTCTGGTTCCACCGCAAGAGGCTTGAACCACTGAGCTATCTAAACATTCTGGATCGATAAATAATTGCAGAAAGTGGAAGTCCCCTAAGTCTATAATGCATTAACTTTTGATCAACACTCTGCATTCCTCCTGTTCCTTTCCCTCTTAAGAACATAAAAACATAAGGAGAGCCATGCTGGTTCATGCCAAAGGTCCATCTAGTCCAGCTTCCTGTATCTCACAGTGGCCCCACCAGATGCCTCTGGGAGTGCACGAAACTAGATATCTGTCTCCTGATACCACTCCCCTGCAGCTGGCCCTTGAAGTACCCTGGTTTTAAGCCTGGAGATGACACATCTCCATCATGGCTTGTAACCTGTGATGGACTTTTCCTCCAGGAATCTGTCCAATCCCCTTTTGAAGGCATCCAGGCTAGATGCCATCACCAAGGGAGATGTAGACCTCTTCTAAAGATCTACATGAATCCCAGTGCCCGGTCTGTTGAAACAGTGAGTCGATACAAGAAAAAGTTATCTGCATTCCCCTTGTCAGTGCAGAGAGGGTTAACAGGGCAGCATGCTCCTGCAAGGTCTGAATGGTGATATAAAATCTCACTGCAGCACCCACTGCAGCAGAACTGGGCTGGGCCACACCCTGTTTAACATGCAGCCCGTTGCTGCTGCCCTTCAGACAAACCTCTCCCTCACTTCTTTGGCTCTCATCCTGTCTCCCCCTCCTGGTTTCCAGAGCTATAAATCCAGCAGTGCCTTCGCTTTCACTCGGGGAGAGAAGAGAACCAGAAGAGAAAGGCTGACATCATTTGGTGCAATGTCTGGGCTCACAGCATTGGCTTGGGTGGGGCTGGGTGGTTTAACTCTCACACCATGGCCTTTTAAAGGGGAAAATATCTTAGTAGTTGCTCTCCTGTGAGATGTGATAGTCACAGAAGCACTGGTGGCAGGCATGCAGGGCTGTTGTGGATCCCTGCAATAGCTCCTAAGTCACTGGGGCAGTGCAGCTGTGGTCATGCAGGAGCTATCCAAGGTGCTGATGGCTATCTTTGAGAACAGCGATGGTACTGTATCTCTAATAACTCTTTGAAAGTTTGGGCTGCAATCTGGAACAGATTTGCCTTCCCAATCAAACCCCTGAGACTCACTAAAAACAAGGCATAATAGGCTCTTTGGAAAGTCACTACTAAATCCTATACAGCCCCATTATGTTGCCAATGTGTCAACGAGAAGATAACATATTAAGACCTCAATATGTCTTAAATGTTCAGGGATGTATATTGTCTAGCCTGGATGCTTTCAAAAGGGGATTGGACAGATTCCTGGAGGAAAAGTCCATCACAAGTTACAAACCATGATGGAGATGCGTCATCTCCAGGCTTAAAACCAGGGTACTTCAAGGGCCAGATGCAGGGGAGTGCTATCAAGAGACAGATCTCTATTCTCGTGCGCTCCCAGATGCCTTTGGTGGGGCCACTGTGAGATACAGGAAGCTGGACTAGATGGACCTTTGGCCTGACCCAGCATGGCTCTTCTTATGTTCTTATGTTCTTATGATTGTAAGCCACCTTGGGTCCTTTTTCAAGGATTAAGGTGGGATAAAAATATTTTAAATAAATAAATAATAAATAAATAAATACCCATTCAGATTACCATGTGTATATCATGTTAGACCCCAACATTTCCCCCTCTGTGGCACGACAGAGATCATCTCACTTTGCAGTTGGCATTGGTTTGTTCCCATCAGCGCTAGCCACTGAGGAATGCCGGATGTTACTTTGTAGACTCCCCATTTATTTGGATCCCCTGCCTTTCTATGAGAGAGTGCAAATGGCCAGTTTCTCCAGGACACTTCATCGGGGTCAGTGGTGCAATGACAGAGCATGGGGAGTCCAAAAATTTGGGTCAACTTTCTTTTAGCCGTGAGGTCTGCAATTAAATTTGATCCCATTTCCAAGAGGAACCGTTAAGAACATAAGAACATAAGAAGAGCCATGCTGGGTCAGGCCAAAGGCCCATCTAGTCCAGCTTCCTGTATCTCACAGTGGCCCCACCAAATGCCTATGGGAGCACATGAAACTAGATATCTGTCTCCTGCAATGACTCCCCTACATCTGGCCCTTGAAGTACCCTGGTTTTAAGCTTGCTCAGACACTAATTCCTTCCTTCATATGTCTTACCATCATACATTCCAGGCAGGCAGGCAGGCAGGCAGGCAGGCAGGCAGGCAGGCAGGCAGGAAGGAAGGAAGGAAGGAAGGAAGGAAGGAAGGAAGGAAGGAAGGAAGGAAGGTCAAACCTCAACTCTTATTGCCATGTGAAAGTGCTGATAATGATAACACATTTTGACCACAGTGGTGTTGAGTCACAGGAGATAGCTTCTGCAATTATCTTAGTGTACTGAAAATAAAAAAATGCAGCCACCCAGGTGGAACAAGTGCTGTCCCTTGTAAGCGTAAGTGGCTATTTGAAAAAGAATGAAGGGATTATTTAGAGGTTCTCATTCCGCTCTAATTGGACCCCGCCCTCTTTCACTTCAGCAACAGTGATCATCAGCCGATAATTTCTGAGCCCTGACAAACGGGGGTGGGATGGCTAATGTCATAAAAACGGTTTCTCTGGATAAAGGCTGCAAATCAAATTGGGCCCCGGTGCTGATCTTGTTGGATTCCCGTAAGATATTAAAATGGACTTTACCAGAAAGACAGCAGATGATATCTCAGCAGATATTAATGAGATAAAGAGCATGAAGCAAGCGGCAGGCTCAGGCAGCTGTCTGAATGATAAACCACTTGGTCAAATCAACAATGTCCACAGAAATCATATCCTCCTTTTTTATGAATGCTGCTGGGGGGAGGGGGAATGTAATGTAATAAACATGATTGCACAGATATTCTGCACAGATGTCCTAAAGCAGGAGGGGCGATGGGGAAAACTACCTGAGACCTGTGGTTTTTTTTTAAAAGATGCTAGTGGGGCATGTATGTTTTTTTTTGGGGGGGGGGGCAGAAAAGCAGTACTACTGGCAAACCTAAATTCGGTGACACTTAGGGCCTTTTCACGCGACCCCTAAAATCCGCGGCAAATGGCTCCCAGATCCAGAGCTTAAAATTATTTCCCCACCAGCTCCGGAGTTTACAAAAAATTAAGTGCGACCACGCCCACCTAAGCGTGTCCCAGCGCACTTTTCAAGTACCTGCTCTTCGGGGGTGAAAAATTCCTGATGCGGATGTAACGTAGTGAGTGCCGCGCTCTCCTCGCTTCTGTTGTTGTTTTTTTGCCCCCTGCCCCTTTAAGAGATACTGAGAGACTGGAATGCTGCCGGGAGCAGAGGCAGAAGGGAGGTGAGCCGACATTCTTTTCTTCCTTTTTTTTTCTCCCTCCCCTAATGCAGACAGCAGTCAGGAGTGCGGAGGGGGTGGGAACACAGGAACAGCGACAAACCCCCAAGATCTCTGGTCCAAATGTAAGTGGCCAGCGGATCTTAGGGGTCGTGTGAAAAGGCCCTTAGTTGTCTCTTTTCCAGTGCAAAACAGTGAAGATGCTTTGGAAGAGAGAAGCAGCAAATGAGGGGAGAGTTGCTTAACCCTTTCCCTCCCTCTCACCCTAATAGCATCAAGATGCATTGTTACCTGTTCCACCTGATCTTGAGGAGGTGGACTCCTGATCACTTAGGAGGCTACTTTTTGCTTCCCAATGAAAGGTCTTTTCTTAATGGCACAAGAGTCCCATAAAAGCATCAGGCCTCATGAAGCAGAAAAGCACCAACTCACGCCTCTCTTCCCATTCTCCAAAGCCGGAGGGATATGAAGAAGCTGCTTAGGCATATATAATTCATGGCTGTTACCAGGCGAAACAGAAGCTATGCAAAGTGTCCTACGACTTTTCACATCTCTGCTTTGGAAACACATCCAAAGGCTTACGCAAAGGAACTGCCCGGTCTCCAATGCAGGACTTTATTAACGGCATCCAAACCATAACACACACACACACACACACACACACACACACACACACACACACAAAGTAATACCTCAGATAAAGAATGCCCCTGATAACAAATTTTTCGGATACTGACTCTTCGTGACCCCATGTCCATGGAGTTTTTCTTAGCAGGAATACTGGAGTGGCTTGCCAGTTCCTACTCCAGGCACCAACAGCACCTGGTATTCCCTGGTAGTCTCCCATCCAAGTACTAACCAGGGCCGACCCTGCTTAGCTTCCGAAATCAGGCGAGGTCAGATGTGCTTAGGGCATCTAGGCAGCTGAGATGTCTCTACAGGCCCCTTTTCCCCCCCTAGGAAGGAGAGGTTAATGGGAAGCAGCCTGGATCCAGCAGTGTGGTGGAACAGGTCTATGTTATCACTCCCTGCTCAGAAAAAAATCATGATCATTTCCTACCTCCCCAACCCCTCCCACTGCCTGTTCTCCTTTTCTGCAAACCAGCTATTACTTCATGCTGTGTAGCCACTGCTGATTCAGTGCCCTGGAGATTACTTGTGGACGGGAAAGGCAAGAGGAGGTAGAGTGGGTACATTACTGCCACCAAGGCACGCCAATTCATCCCACGGGGTTACTGCTCTTTTAGAAAGGCAGGAGCCAGGAGATCCACTACTCCAGGGGTGTCCAAACTTTTTGCAAGAAGGGCCAGATTGGGTGAGGTGAAAATGTGTGGGGGCCAACCATTCAGGCGCATTTGGCCCCCAGGCTGGACTTTGGGCTAGCACTATACAACCTAGGTTCTAGCTACCTTAAAGATTGAATCTCACAGTATGAAGCGACTCGGGTGTTAAGGTCATCAGGAGAGGCCCTTCTCTCCATCTTACCACCCTTACTGTCTCGTGGGAACCCATGAAAGGGCCTTCTCGGCTGCTGCGCCCAGACTCTGGAACTCCCTCCCACTAGAGGCCACGACTGACTCATCTCTGTGGTCCTTCCGGAAACAGGCAAAGACCTTTCTCTTCAGGCAAGCTTTCCCTGAATGATTGGCTACCATGTGTACTTCATATGAATCTATAGGTTCACATAGACTTTGTGTTTATAACTACTTATAACCGTGTTGCTTTAATGTAATGTTGTCTATTAATGCTGTAAGCTGTCTCTCCATTCCTTGTTCTCAAATACTTGAACATGTCTTAACTGTATATTATCCCTCATTACTGTAAGCCACCTTGGGTCCTTTTCCAAGGAGAAAGGAGGGGTAAAAATTCTCATAATAATAATAATAATAATAATAATAATAATAATAATAATAATAA
>JAHTLZ010000327.1:17341906-17360184 GCA_023846285.1 Phrynocephalus versicolor
CTCTCTCTCTCTCTCTCTCTCTCTCTCTCTCTCTCCCCCCACCCCCTCCCTCTCTCACGGTCTGATGAAGCTGTTTGGATGAACAGCAAAACGTTTCTATCGCTCAAAAAAGAAGTCCAGTAGCCATGACTCAACTTCCAGATACTTTGTCACTAGGACAACAGGGTGTTTCAAGTCTAGGAGGCAAACATTTTCCATTTCTGTTGTGTTCTTTGCTCCTGAAACAGGGAGAGATTTTTTCCTATTCAGTCTTTTGGTGCTGCTTTGGTTATTTTTTCAGGGTTCTACACATCCCAGGCTTCTGATCACTTAGACTACCACACATGAAGGGCTGTGGTGACAGTGGGCAAGGATGTAACAGTGACCGGATCAAAGCAATCTCCTCTGAAGGCTTTGCCTTGGCCTTGATTAATGGGGTTAATTGGCCATAGTTCTTTCCCACTAGAACAATGTCCAACATTTCCTAAAACTCCCAGAAGCTTTCACCAGTCATTGTGCTGGCCAGGATTTCTGGGAGTTGTAGTCTAAGAACATCTGGAGACCAATGTTTAGGAACCACAACACTAGACCAATGGTTCTCAATCTGTGGGTCCCCAGATGTTCCTGGACTGCAACGCCCAGAAATCTTCATCACTAGCTGAGCTGGCCAAGATTTCTGGGAGTTGCAGTCCAGGAACATCTGGGACCCACAGGCTGAGAAGTACAGAACTAGACCAATGCAGCAGCAGCTTTAAGCTGCTTGAACTGGATCTTTCCTGTAGCCTCAGCTGCTCTCTCTGCCTGGCGTTTAAAAAATGATGTAGACTGAAAGCTTTTGTTTTAACAGTTGGAGCAGGTCCAGTGCAGCAATTCTCTTCTGTGCCAGAACTTTAAAAATTCTGGGAATGGAAACAAAAAAGTGGATATTGATGTGATATTAACTCCAGACCTTGCATCCCCCCCCCCTAGTGCAAGCTGCACTACTAAGCTAATCAAGAAATGCAATCTCACTGTCAACCCAGGAAGCAAGAGCTCAGGAAGAGTTACTGAAGACTTTGCTCTATTGGTAATATCCCCCCTAAAAGATCCTGCGCCCACAAATGGCACAGCGCTAAGTGGCTGACCATGGTTGTTCATACCCCAAACACCCCCCCGCAGTTTTTTGAAACAGTGTGGAATAGTGGTTAGTGCAGGGGTAACACATGGGGCAGATCAAGAGGGCACCCATCTTGACTAACTGTTGGCCATTTGGGAATTAAAGTGTGGAGCTGGGTTCAGCATGACCTGTGCCTCAGATCTACTGTGAGCCATGAACCTCTTTGCATGACCTTAACTTCCACCTCAAGAAGACACTACTGGGTAATCCCACTAACCATTCCACTCCTTTGTCCTTGGCAATATAGGTTTGGAATTCTGGGAGTTACAGTCCAAAACATCTGGAGGGCTGAAGGTTTCCCACCTCTGCTCTAACAGATTCATGATCTCATTTGTTCCTTGAGTTTTGGCCCTTCCCACTGTATGTATGTATGTATGTATGTATGTATGTATGTATGTATGTATGTATGTATGTATGCATGCATGCATGCATGCACATTTGCACTTACTGACTGCCTGACGTTCCCGTGGGAACTCTGGGCGGTTTACAACAAAACTTTTACAGCAATTTTACTCTGCTGGTCCTAATAAAAGTGTTCTGCTTATATACTGCCCCATAGCACGTAAAGGACTCTCTGGGTAGTTTACAAATAATTATGAAGGCTTGCCCTTTGACTCTTAAAATTTACATTCTACACAGGGAAGTTTACAGTCACAGGAGTCTTCGAGGCAAAAGCACATCGCAACAAGTCTGATTGACACTCTGTTGGCATTCCTGAAACATACATGCTATATTTTTAGGACTAACACCAGACCTACATCTGGGGAGATCAAATAAGGAGAAATCAGCTGAAAGCTCAGTGGGCTTCTCCTTCACTCTCTTTGGCTTGGTGGTGGCAGTCTCTTGATAGATCTTCCAGTTCACCTGCTCTCTAGTCCAGTGGTTCTCAACCTGTGGGTCCCCAGGTGTTCCTGGACTGCAACTCCCAGAAGTCTTCATGGCTAGCTGAGCTGGCCAGGATTTCTGGGAGTTGCAGTCCAGAAACATCTGGGAGCCCACAGGTTGAGAACCACTGCTCTAGTCCTTTTACCTAGAAATCCCGGTCAGCTCAGCTCAAGGAATCCCGGGATTCCTTGTATGCAAAGCTTGTGTATTGATGCCTTCCAAGACATAGACTCTGCCTTTGGCTTCTCTCCTAAAAGATTTGAAGCCTCCTACTTCCACTCCAGAATATTGGGGCCTTTTTACATGACCCCTAAGTTCCGCTGGCCCTTTAAATTTGGACCAGAGATCTTAGGGGTTTGTCTCTCTTCGTGCATCTCCACCCCTCTGTACTTCCTGGTTGCTGGCTGCGTGAGGGGAGGGAGGGAAAAAAAGGGACAGAAGAATAAAGCCTTACCTCCCGGTGTTGGTGGAAGCTGCTGGGGGAGCCCCGGTCACTTCCTGGTTCCTCTTAAAGAGGAGGGAGGCAAAAAACAACAACAAAAAGAAGCGAGGAGAGCCCAGCACATCCGCATCAAATATTTTTCACCTCCCAAGAGCAGGTACAAGAAAAGTGCGCTGGGTCGCGCTTTGGTGGGCGGGGTCACACTTAATTGTCTGCAAACTCCGGAGCTGGTGGGGAAACATTTTAAAGCTCTGGAGCTTGCAGCCATTTGCGCGGAGTTTAGGGGTCATGTATAAACGTTCTTTATTTCACCAGCTCTAAAGTGAATTATGGATGCCTTCCCAAATCTCTCTGGTTTCTCCCACCTTTCGTCCCTTGTCCTGCCTTCCAATGCAGAGGACAAGGTACTGTAGGCAAATTATATGCTTCTTGACTAATTTGTGGTCCCTTCTTCAATGACTCCATAATTTCTATTAATGAGCCCTGCCAGGAGGAAAAGGCAGAGATGTGGTAGCTGAAATGCAGGTGGTTATAGATGCAGAGATAGAACAATTAATACTGGGTGCATCAGTGCCCATTCTTTTTCTAATAATCCATGCCAGGGAATTTAACTTTTAAAAAAAATACTTATGCATGCTGAGCTGGTATTTCACACCAAGACATCAGCAGAAAATAAGGATACTTTTGCATAAAAATGTGGCCATTTAGAAATGTTACCTTTCAGCCTACTAATGCATAGGCAGGAATCACTCATTTGGAACACACAGCCTTACACAGCCCATGGCACCCCTGTGATGAACACAAGAGAGACTGAAGCAAGCTAAACTGAAAGCGCCTGCAGGTTTAGGCAAGGAAACAAGCAAACACCCCCAACCCCCACCCCGCTTATGGTGTGAGAATCCCAAACATCCCAGAAAGACCTGAAAGGGGGACCACATAGTAGTCATTATATTACTGACTGCCTATAATGGCCAGCAAGGGAGGAAAACAAGTGTGTACCCTGTTTCCCTGAAAATAAGACCTCACCCCCCCCCCCCAAAAAAATAAGCCCTAGCAGCATTTCTATGCATTGGTTAAATATAAGCCCTACCCTGATAATAAGACCTAGTGATGGGTGTGGCTATGGTTGTGTGCAGGGCTGACATTCAAGCATATTATACTTAATACAAGTAAGACATCCCCTGAAAATAAGCCCTAGTGTGTCTTCTTGAGAAAAAAATAAATATAAGACAGTGTCTTACTTTGGGGGAAACACGGTAGCTGGGATGGAGTATCTTGGAAAAGGTGAGGCAGGCTAGAACCCAAAACAGAATCACTCCATGACACAAGTTCGGGTTCAGTGCAATGCTAGGAAGAGCCAATGTGGTGCATTCCATAACGTGCCCCATTGATTGTCCTGGGTTCAAAATCTCCCTTGGCCACGTGATCTCACATGGTCATGGTAAAGCCTTTTTTAAACCAGGCATGTCCAAACTTTGGCCCTCCTGATGTTTTGGACCACAACTCCCAGAATTCTAAGCTTAAACTGCCAATGACAAAGGACTGTGGGAGTTGCGGTCCAAAACATCTGGAGGGATGAAGTTTGGACATACCCGCTTTAAATCACTGGCGGGTCTTGACAACTCAATTAGGGTTGCCCTCGGAAGCAAATGATGGCCCAGAATTGTGCCCTTAATCCAGTCCCCCCCCCCACACACACACACACTTCCTAGGAGAAAAGCCAGCCTGGGTGACCTTGGGCCAGCTGCCCAGTCCTAGGGCTCCCCAAGAAGAAGGGAACTACTTCTGAGTATTTTCTGTCTAGAAAACCGTGGGAAGGGCGACCATAAGTCAGAGTCCAGGGCACCCGATTGTTTTTACTTAATCAAGGCGTGGGGCAACCGAGGGGACTGGCGGCGGCCAGGGCGTGGCTAGGGAGGGTGGCGGCTCCAGCCGGAGCCACAGTTCCTGGGAAAAGCTGGGTTTTTTTCTGGCTCTGTTTTTAACACCCTTCTGAGGGAGGGGCGGCCGGCTGGTCCTAACGGAGTGCAGCCTGCAGGGACATCAGAAGCACCCTCTGGTCGCTGCTGCCCGGCAGGGGCTCCGCCTGCTTCTCTTTGCTGCCTGTGTGTGCATGTTGCGTCCTTACACCCCATGTCCATGGAGTTTTCTTGGCAGGAATACTGGAGTGGCGTGGCAGTTCCTGCTCCAGGCGCCTACAGCACCTGGTATTCCCTGGTGGTCACCCATCCAAGTACTAACCAGGGCCGACCCTGCTTAGCTTCCGAAATCAGGCGAGATAGGATGTGCTCAGGGCATCTCAGCAGCTCTCTTTGCTGCAGAGCCGGGTTTGTTCTCCTGCTTTGGCACGCAGTCCGCGGGCGGCGCCGCCTGCGCTGCGTCAGAGCCTTTCTCCCACCCAGGGGCCGTATAAATAGGAGCGGCCGCCAGTTGCCGAGTCGCAGAGCAGCCTCTCCCTCGGCGGCGGTGAGAAGACAGCGCCTTCCCTTCTTCCTCCGCCTCTCCTTCCAGCCCGGTCTCCGAGCACCACCACCACCATGAGCACGTACGGCTACGAGACCTACTTCCCGTCGTCGTACAAGCGGCGCTTCGCGGAGAGCTCGACGCGGCTGCATCTCTCCTCCAGCGCCCGGAGCAGCAGCGCCAGCGGCGGGGGCGGCGGCGGCTATGGCGTGGCGCGCTCCACTTACTCCAGCCTCTCGGCGCCCGTCTCCTCGGTGTCGGTGCGCCGGAGCTACGCATCCGCCTCGTCGCTGCTGCTGCCGTCGGTGGAGAGCCTGGACCTGTCGCAAGTGGCGGCCATCAGCAACGACCTGAAGACCATCCGGAGCCAGGAGAAAGCGCAGCTGCAGGACCTCAACGACCGCTTCGCCTGCTTCATCGAGCGCGTGCACGAGCTGGAGCAGCAGAACAAAGTGCTGGAAGCCGAGCTGCTCGTGCTGCGGCAGAAGCACGCCGAGCCGTCGCGCTTCCGCGCCCTCTACGAGCAGGAGATCCGCGAGCTGCGCTTGGCCACCGAGGAAGCCACGCACGAGAAGCAGGCGCTGCAGGGCGACCGCGAGAGCCTGGAGGAGACGCTGCGGGCCCTGCAGGCGCGCTATGAGGAGGAGATCCTGAGCCGCGAGGAAGCCGAGGCGCGCCTGCTGGAAGTGCGCAAGAGCGCCGACGAGGCGGCGCTGGCCCGGGCCGAGCTGGAGAAGCGCATCGACAGCCTCCTGGACGAGCTGGCTTTCCTCAAGAAGGTCCACGAGGAAGAGCTGGCCGAGCTGCAGGCCCAGATCCAGTACGCGCACCTCTCCGTCGAGATGGACGTCTCGGCCAAGCCCGACCTCTCCTCGGCGCTGCGCGACATCCGCGCCCAGTACGAGAAGCTGGCGGCGCGCAACATGCAGAACGCCGAGGAGTGGTTCCGCAGCCGCTTCACCGTCCTCACCGAGAGCGCCGCCAAGAACACCGACGCCGTCCGAGCCGCCAAGGACGAGGTCTCCGAGAGCCGGCGCCTCCTCAAGGCCAAGACCCTCGAGATCGAGGCCACCCGCGGGATGAACGAGGCCCTCGAAAAACAGCTCCAGGAGCTGGAGGAGAAGCAGAACGCCGACCTCGCCTCCCTCCAGGTGGGTCTTTGGGGCGAGAGGTCGGGCTTGGAGGGCATCTCCCAGAAACCCCTAACCCCCTCCCGCCCCCCAGCCGCTAGCTAGGGGATTTTGGGAGCAGTAGTCCAGCAGAAGCCGCCACGGAGGGGCCCACCCTTCCCATCCCGTTCCCCGGTGGCCTGGCTGTGCGCTTCGTGCTTGATCCAAGCCGGCGGCTTGCCTCCCCCCCCCCATCCCAAGTTCCCAGTTTGACATCAGGCCCGCCAGGCAGGTCAGGCTGAAAGGGAGTGGATGGCTCTCCCAGGGTCACCCGATGAATGCAGTGGGTGGGGCAGCGGGGGTTTGAACCTGGGTATCCAGGGTCTACCGGATGCTGGAAGCTCCTGGAGTAGGAACTGGCAAACCACTCCCTTATTCCTGCCAAGAAAACTCCATGGATATGGGGTCAGGACTATAGGACACAACACGCACACACACACATGCACATGCACACGCGCACACACATGCACACACACATGCACATGCACACGTGCGCGCGCGTGCACACACACACACACACACATATCCAGGGTCCCAGGTTAAAACTGTCAGTTCAGTAGGATGTCTGGAAGTTGAGTCATGGCGACTGGACTCCTTTTTCTTGAGAGATAGAAACTTTGGCTGCTCATCCAAACAGCTTCATCAGTTTGGACGAGCAGCGAAACATCTCTGAAGAAAAAGAAGTCCAGTAGCCATGACTCAATTTCCAGAGAAACTCACCAGGATGACTGAGAATCTTCACAGACATTCAGTAGGATGCTACATGTGTTGTGGAGTGGGCTGTCAAGGAGAACAGACAGTGGAAAGGGTAAAGGCAGTGGTTCTCTCAACCTATGGGTCCCCAGATGTTCCTGGACTGCACCTCCCAGAAGCCTCCAATGTTCATTGTGCTGGAAGGGGTTTCTGGGAGTTGCAGTCCAGGAACATCTGGGGGCCCCACAGGTTGAGAACCACTGGGTTAAGGCCTTGGACAAAGGGGCTCTTCTCCCTGCCAGTTCTGGTAGTTCCTTTCCTTCTCTTACTTCCAAATGCATTTAATCCCTACTTGTGGAGGGAGGGCCGGGAGGCAGATCTATGATAGGAACTTGACCTTCCAGTATTCCTTCTTTGACCTTGTGCTTCTTGCAGCCAGAAGCACCAAAGTGTGAGGAGGGAACAGAACCAGCCACCTGGCCCTAAACTGCCATTTGCAAGCTATGGTTCGCCCTCCACCTATTTGCTGGAGGGAACTGGTGTAGTTCCACAGCAGATGCAATTTCTGCTGCCTTCGCTATTCGGTGGCCACTGTCTTCTGCATTTACAGGAAAGTCTGCCGTCGGAGGAGGGACTTGCTTCCAAGTGCCTTAAAGTACATGCCCCATTAAACCCTTTTGCATCTGCTTTAAATCATATTATTTCAGTAAAACTTAATGCGGCCCCAATTGAGGTCACAGCGGACTGAGGGAAGTTTAAATTCACATCTGTTTTTATTTACAAATATGTCCTCTCTGGCCCGTTCAACTCAGCAGTCCCTCCCCTGGTCCACAGAGCAGTCAAGATGGAGTAATTCAAGGTGGAGGATTGAACGAGTTTGGTTGCAGAACTTGCTTGCCCCTCGAAAATATGAAGTAATAGCACTTTCTTTTTTAAAAATGTGATAATATTGGTGGCATTCTCTCCGGCCTCCCCAAAATGAGGTCTGTTTTAAGCAAGTTCTGTATTCAAACAGTCCTTTCTCATTTTTGGAAATGATTCCAATTGGAGGTTGGGTGTGGGTGAATCTCAATTGCCTCAGTCTGTGACTTAAAAAACAACAGAGGTCTTGTCTGATTTTTGGGGACCACAACTCCTTTATCATTGTCAATATAGGCTTAGAATTCTGGGAGTTGTAGTCTAGAAAATCAGGAAGGCTAGAGATTCCACACTCCTGCTCTAAAACTTTCATGATTTGTTCCTTGAGTTCTGGCAGTTTTACTATTGGTTCTAATAAACAGGCTTGTTAGAAAATGCTTGACTGAAACCAGTGGAGCATTATTCAAAACTGCACTTTGAAACAGCTCAGGAAAACAGGGGTGCTAATAGTTTAGCACCAGCCATTCTTACCCATTCTTACACAATGTGAAAGATATCTAGGCTGAATCAGGGTTATGTAAGTTGCATAACAACCTTTATAAAGTCGTGTGTGAATAATTGTTTTCAGTCTGCGTTGCCCTACAAATGTGCCAGGATCTCCCAGACGGCCTTGGAGCCCCAGTTGAATTGCCATCTTCATCTGAAGTCTAAATACATCCACTGAGGATGATGACCCTTTGATCTGAATGAATTGACCAGCTCTTTTGTCCAAGAGCATAATTTTTGCTGCAGACTTACTTGGCAACTCCCTCAGTCTTACTTCCTAGTAACTATGTGCAAGAATGCACGTAGATCTGTTTAAACTTGGTTAATTAGATGGCAAGTGATCACAAGGAACTTTATGTCAATTTTAAAACCAAATGTATAAATTTTATGGGGTGCCAAGGGAAATATTTCTGCCATCTGCCTCATGTAGTATATTTCATTATTTTCCTGACCAGCAAAGGGAGTCTGGGTGCTACTGCCCCAAATAAAGAGGACTCATGAAGCCTTGCCCTTCTATAACCCCACCCGGGAAATCTTGATGAGTTTGTAAGCACTGGGTGAAGATATGTCCAGTGTCCTATATCTCTTGCTCGCTTCCATTCTAAATGAGTCCATATTATGAGCGGGCAGAATTGTCATGATCTCCGTGCGACCGCGTTGCCGTTCAAGCGTTTCGAGTTTGCTTGAAAGCACGTCTCTAATCTGGATGTGGGTTTATAATGTTCACGCCCTGTTCTCAGCAAGCAAAAGAACTGTTTCACGACACCCCACCCATTTCTTGTCATGTACTGCAGTAGTGGCGGCTTCTGAGCAGGTAGTGGTGCAATGCACCAACAGCCAGCGCAGGTCCCCCATGCTGTACTTCTGCCCCATGCATTTGAACCTGGGAGCTGTCCACCCAATGTAGTGCTGAAGCCTCTGACTACAGTCCTCAGCAATCTGGCAGCTGCGATGTAGCTGCATCTTTCTTAATGCTAAGCAACCACAGATGTGATAAACCAAGCTGGATTCAAACTGATTCATTCTTAGCCATTGGAATAATTAAAACCAGAATAATTATTTCTTGTAGAATAGGAAGACTATAAAGGGCTCTGATGGCCCATATGACCCAGGAGCAAGATTTTACATTTTTTATTTCAAGCAATGTGGTTTGATTTATGCTCTAGATTATGCTGCCTGAGAGGTTTTTGGGGTTGCCGTAGAATCTTACATACCTTTTTTTGTGCAGAGTAACAATCTAATTTTGTCTCTTTAAGGCACCCTCATTTATGGTATTGACAGGGGAAAAATGCAGGATCAAAATGTTTTAATGAGACACTAAATTTTGTCCAACTAACTTAATCCTTGCCACTATTTTGTGCCATTTTGCACAAAATTATATATACAAATGTATATATAAATAACACTTTCAGATGTTTGGGGAAGAGCTGTGGAATGAAACTGGCATAAAATATGACAATAGCATAATATCCTGAGCCTATTTTACTGACTCTGTGGAGAACACAGCTTTTCTCATTTTTGATGGGTAGTTTTTCAAAAGCCACTTATGGCAAAGCAAACAAATTTTTTAAAAAAACACCCCCATTTAATCCTGATACATATTGTTGCTGCTTTAATGGGCAGCTCAAACTATAATATAGTAAATCATTGGTTTTTATATTGACAGACTAAGATTGTTTACTCCAAAGTAAATCTTTGTTCTTATTATGCACTGTAAAGTTACATCTGATTTATGGCAGCCATATGTATGAGCTACCTCCAAAATCTCCTTGCTGAACTTTGTAAACTCAAGTCTGAGTTTAGGGAGTTGACCTGTTTCATATTTTGTCTTTCTCTTTCCTCACTATCTTCAATTTTTACATATTTATCTCCAACAGAAATTATAAAACTAAAAATGACCCAAGTCCAAGCACTTGTGTAATATGTTTATTTAAATATTAAATGCAATGCCTTAAATTAAATACATTGATGGCCATAGCAGATTAGCATTTATTTAACAATCCACTTTTAAGTGTGAATGCATTTAATGTTCATTTGCTTTTACCTGTCATTTTCTCTTTTCTTTTCTTTTTCTAAAAATGAATGTATTAAAATAGGTGACGCTCTTTTAGTTATCAGGCATGGTTATTTAACCTCATGCTGAGATACTGAAGCAAAAAGCTGATATCCATTGAGTATGTTAATTACAGCAATAAATTCTTCATGCTCCTCATTAGGAGGATTATGTGAAAAATGTAAAGGAGATGAGGAGAATAGATTAGCAATGGGGGTGAGAGGAATAAAGGCAGTTTGTTATGGATTAAACACAATTTTAATAGTCTTTGAGAAATGTGATTGGAATTTATTATTGACATTTCCATCCACTATCCAATTAACTAGAAGCTGTTGGATGTTAGAGCCCGTTACTTTAAGGACTGGATTGAAACTGTTTCCAGAAATGGAGCCAGCTTAATCTGTGGCAGACAGTTTAAAGGCAATCACGGCGTATCAATTGTTGCAGGAATTTGGAAAATCCCCCAGCCAGTCTGCAAAGTTATAGTCTAAAAATGGAAGTTTTCAAATCACGTGCCTTGAATTCTCATAGATGAAAATATATCTCATCAGTTGCTGTACTCACTCAATGAAAGGCAGATACTTAGACTTGTTAGTCTTTAAGGCAGAGGCCCTATTCCGATGCAGATTGAAGATAGTCTAAAGAAAGTCACAACATGAAGAAGAATGTTTACCTCTAGAGGGGCAAAATCAAACCACCAGACTAATGCAAGTGCAGTACCATCACTCTTAAGGTAAAGGTTCCCCTGATGCGTGCTAATCGTGTCCAACTCCAGTAGCGGTGCTCATCTCTGTATTCAAGCCAAAGAGCCAGTGTTGTGCAAGCCATGTGGCTGGCAATGCCTGCAAGGAAACACTGTTTTACCTTCCCACTTTTTACGACGGTACCTATTTATCTACTTTCATTTACATGCTTTCGAAGTGCTAGGTTGGCAGGAGCTGGGGTGAACAGTGGGAGCTCGCTGCGCTGCGTGGCACCCGGGATTCGAACCGCTGAACTGCCGACTTTGCAGCCGACAGTTTTCGGAAGCCTTAGTCTACTGAGCCACCACACCATCACCCTCGGGCCTTGCCAAAAGGAAGCCCTTTAAATACCAAACTCTTTCTTCACTTCCGACAGGATACAGTCAATAAATTAGAAAATGAACTGAGAACCACCAAGAGTGAAATGGCCAGGTATCTGAAGGAATATCAAGATCTCCTAAATGTGAAAATGGCCCTGGACATTGAAATTGCAGCCTACAGGTAATAACAAGGAAAGGTGACCTTTGCCAGTGTATACTCAAATATGCTTTCTTTTCTGTGATTTGTGCATTAATCCCAATAAGGCTAAACAGTCTAGCTCAGTGGTGGCGAACCTTCGGCACTCCAGATGTTTTGGACCACAACTCCCAGGATTCCAAGCCTAGGTTGCCAATGGCAAAGGACTGGGGGAGTTGTGGTCCAAAACATCTGGAGTGCCGAAGGTTCGCCACCACTGGTCTAGCTCAATAGGTTTCCTTTACATATGTCACTGACAATTTTATTTCCAGTCTCTCTCTCTCTCTCTCTCTCTCTCTCTCTCTCTCTCTCTTCCCCACCAGTTTCTAAGCAGGACATTTATCCCATTGAATTTATAGGATAGCAGTTCTGTAGTTCTCAAGTAATCCATCATAAAGATGAAAAGTCTTATAAAGGTTACTCCAGTCCAGCTAAACTGCAGCATGCAGCTTGATCTGATGTGGGGTGTCTCTATCCAATTTCAAAATCCCTTTGCAAACTTTCTGTTCAGACTTCTGCTTCAACCATTCCTTTCCTTGTATTCTCTTTACCGGGATATGAAAAGACTGAGACCCACAGAAAAGAAGGCGTGTGTTTAATGTTTGCTGCCCCTTCATTGGCTGACACACAAAGAGAATGACCCTCCACAAGTTTGCCTTTGAGGCCACAATGACACGAATATGTATTTGAAAAATGTACATATTTATTGAACGTAATAAATACATGCCTTTCAGGAACAGCACATAAAATATCTCAGGATTTGGGAAGAAAACAGGCACAGTTAAAAACTGCATATAGTAATGCACATGAACTTCATGCAGGGAACAGATGTTCCCAATCTAACATAGTGACTTTCAAGTTGGAAGCCAAATAATCAATAAACAAGCTTCAGTTGGGCTGATTTCATGGCCCCCACCCCTGCCCCATTGATCACTGTTGCTTTTCTGCATACCAGGATCATGTCTTTTAGCCTCTGTGTTATGTGCGGTGTTCAGTGTGTTTTGATGTGGTTCCTTCTGCTAGTCTCTGTTCTCCAAGAGATCTTTCAACACAAGGCTATATCATTATAAAACAAAAGCAAAGCAAAGCAAAGCAAAGTGTTCTGCTTATATACCACCCCATACAACTTCAAGTAGTCTCTGGGCAGTTTACAGTTTAATTACAGTATGCAGGCTACACATTGACCCCACCCCCAGCAAGCTGGTTACTCATTTTACCGACCTCGGAAGGATGGAAAGCTGAGTGAAACTTGAGCCTGCTACCTGGGACTGAACCCCAAGTCGTGAGCACAGCTTTACCTGCAGGACAGGCATTTGACCCCTGCGCCATGAGGCTCCTATACAAACTCAAGCTCCTGTAATCCTTGTCTCCCATGTGTTGAATCTGCGTACATTTGATTTGCCCAATGCGTTGTTCAATCTCTTACTTTCTCTCCTCCAGAAAACTACTCGAAGGGGAGGAAACCCGACTCAGCTTCACCAGCGTGGGAAGCATAAGTAGCAGTTATGGGCAGAGCGGGTCCACCTTTGGAAGATCGGCTTACAGTGGTCTGCAGAGCGCTCCCTACTTAATGTCCGCCCGCCCGTTCCCTTCCTACTACTCCAGCCACGTGCAAGAAGAACAGATAGAAGTGGAGGAGACGATTGAGGCATCCAAAGTCGAAGAAGCCAAAGACGCCCCTCCATCGGAAGGAGAGGAAGAAGAAAGAGAAGAAGGTGAAGAAGAGGGAGAGGCGGAAGGAGAAGCAGAAGGAGAAGGAGAGGGAGAGGGAGAGGAAGAAGGTATCACTGATAGTGTACTAAAAACAGACTTATAGCGCTTTTACACGACCTCTAAAATCCGGTGGCAACTAAAATTCGGATCAGAGATCGTGGGGGGTTGTCCCTCTTCCTGTGTTCCCACCCCTCTGCACTCCATTGTTCCTTTCTGCATGAGGGGAGGGAGAGAAAAGGGGAGAAAAAAAATGCAGCCTCGCCTCCGTCTGTCAGTGGAAGCAGCCCTGAGCAGCCTGGAGGGATTCCTGTCTCTTAAAGGGGTGGTGGGACAAAACAAACAAACAGAAGGCTCCCATCCCAGCATCCACAGCTTTACAATCCGCACCGGAAGATTTTTTTTTAACCTCTGGAGACCAGGTACTTGAAAAGTGTGCTGGCGCGCGCTTAGGTAAGATGGTCGTACTTAATTTTTTTTTAAACTCCGGAGCTGGTGGGAAAACATTTTTAAGCTCCGGATCTGGGAGCCCTATGCCTCGGATTTTAGAGGTCATGTAAAAGCACCCTTAAATGTTGATTTGCAGTGTGTTGGATTGTTACTTAACCCTTCTTAAAGTAACAGCAATGACGTTTCAACTAATGGTGATTCTTTCTAAGGTCTTCTCAGTACAGAATACTGAGAATTAGTTTAGGACTTCCCCCCATTTTAGGCTTGCTGAAATAAATGGGTCCACTTAATTGTTGGCAATTTGCCTGGTGGATTCCATTGGTTGTACATTCAGCATCGTTAAGGCTGGATCTGATCCAATAAAATGGTGGGGTCATGGAAACGGAAGGGAGCATACAAATTAATTAAAGAAACCTCAAGTCCAGCACTCTGATCAGCTTTGGATCCACCTTTTAGTATGTTGGTTTATAGTTCTTGTTGCTCTGCTTCCCCCCACTTATAGCACCCCTTTGCTGAATATTTGTGTTCTTGGCAGGTGGAAAATACCAGAGCTTCTCAAGTCGAATAAGCATGGCTGGTCACTCCAGAGCTTTTGACAGAATTCTCTTTCCAATAAAGGAAGGAAATACATCAGTGCATTAAATATATACGATTGAGACGTACAAAATAATGCAGGGCATGAGTAAAGTGGATAGAGGGAAGCTCTTCTCCCTCTCACAAAATACCAGAACTAGGGGACATACACTCAAATTGAGGGCTGGGAGAGTAAGAACAGACAAAAGGAAATATTTTTTTCACCCAGCGCGTTGTTAGTCTATGGAACTCCCTGCCACAGGATGTGGTGATGGCATCTGGCCTGGATGCCTTCAAAAGGGGATTGGACAGATTCCTGGAGGAAAAAGTCCATCACAGGTTACAAACCATGAGGGAGATGTGTCATCTCCAGGCTTAAAACCGGGGTACTTCAAGAGCCAGATGCAGGGGAGTGCTATCAGGAGACAGATATCTAGGCTCATGCGCTCCCAAACGCATCTGGTGGGGCCACTGTGAGATACAGGAAGCTGGACTAGATGGGCCTTTGGCCTGAGCCAGCAAGGCTCTTCTTATGTTCTTGATGTAGTGCCCCAAGAAATGACATGGATACATTTCAAGCAGAAGCTGCCACACCTGGCGTATTTGTTTGTTTTCTGTACCCTCTTCCAAGGGAGTGAACAAAATGATAGGACACAAAAAATGGTGATCGAAATAAGAGAGCTTGATCAGGTCTTCACAACAAGTACATTGACTCAGAAAGAAGTCCCAGTGAACTCAATGGGGCACCTTTCCCTAGAACTTTTGCTCAGGATGCACATGCATTGTCGTTTTGAAGTCGTGAGCAAAAGTGTACCGAGCGGCGCAACTAATTCTGCACACCCATCCTCAGTCCGTGATGAAACCTTTGAAAAAGCAGTCTCCAGACAGACACATACCAGTCCTTGAACTTTGGGGTTTTATCCCATAATCTCCACCCCCAAAATTTATTTTGATTTTATTTTTAAAAAAATGCCCCTTAGTGGAATATTAACAATAAAAAATGGAAGGTGTGGTGAAGTGTGGGGTGGTGGTGTCCCTTTAAAATACAACAAAATGATCATCTCCATTCTGAATGCTATATTGAAGTCTTGTGTTGACGTTGGTTGAAATTCCAGTGTGCGTTTCATCAGTCTGGATTCCTTGGCTTGACTGGGCATTCAGTTTCATGCAAACTTATTTATTTATTTATTTATTTATTTATTTATTTATTTATTTATACAGCTTATATGCCGCCCACTACCCAAAGGTCTCTGGGTGGCTTACAGTCAAAAGAATTAAGACAATTTAAAAACAGTTAAAAATAGAATATCAATAAATAATAAAAACAATAATAAAAACCCTACACAAAAATCATTACACTAAAATTGCCATCAGAGGACCCACACTCCATATTGTATCAATTAAAAAACTTCTGGAACAGGAAGGTTTTTACCTGGCGCCGAAATGGAATCAATGTTGGCGCCAGGCGGATCTCAATCGGGAGGGCATTCCGTAGCTTGGGGGTAGCTGCCGAGAAGGTGAGTCCTTCCATCTTGAGTCATTGGTTCAATTAAGGTTTCTCTTGAAGACGCCAGAAACAGATCACCCATCCCTCTTTAACAGGGCCAAACCAAGAGGAATTGTGGTCTTCTCCATATCAGGATGGAATGCCATCCATTGGTGACTTTGAGAAGCTACCTTGCCTTCACGCTTTTCCTGTTCTTCTCTTTCAGGGACCAAGGAAGAAACGGAAGAATCTAAAGAAGAAGGGGAGGAAGAGGGAGAAGGCGAAGGGGAAGGGGAAGGGGAGGGAGAGGAGGAAGAGGGAGGAGAAGAAGAGGGCGGAGAGGAAGCCAATGAAGGGGAGAAAAAGGAAGTTGAAGGCAAGCGAGAGGAAACAGGTGGAAAGGAAGCGGCCAAAGAGAAGAAGAAGGATTGAACGCAGCACCTGTTCTCGGTTTCCCTGATTGTTCCCCCGACGGAGCTAGAATTGCTGTTACCACATATTTCAATCCCTAAAATGTCCTTAGGTTTAAAGAAGTTAAATTGTCTGGGTTTTTTGTTTTCCTTTCCACGCAGAGTAGCCCGAACGCTTGCCGAGTGCCCCTCTAGCTGCTCCCAAACTCTGAATGGTGGTGTTGTTCTTACGAGTCCCGGTGCAATGGGCAGTTTGGCTGAAGGCAGACCGTGTGGGTCTGGGGAGGAACGCTGAACAGGGGAAGGGGCTGGGGGAGGGAAGGGGGGGAAATATATAGAAGAAAGATTCCACGTTATTCTCGAAACCTTGAATGGTGAACCTAATGAAGTCTGTGCAATCAAGCTAGTCAATAAAGTCACAAGAGCTGCATACACAATTTCCTGGTGGAAGTGTCTTGAATAGCTCCTCGCTTATTTCAGAGAACTGCCCTGAGGTAGTAGAGCTATCATCTTCAAAGATGCTAATATCATATGATAGCCTTTCCTGCT
This sequence comes from Phrynocephalus versicolor, assembly GCA_023846285.1. Lineage (NCBI taxonomy): Eukaryota > Metazoa > Chordata > Lepidosauria > Squamata > Agamidae > Phrynocephalus > Phrynocephalus versicolor. Next base: position 17,358,588 of record JAHTLZ010000327.1, read on the forward strand.
TCCTCGTTCCCTCTGAGTTTGACTCCAGTCCTCGCAAGAGTCGCAGAAAGTAGAGTTTCCAGGCCAAAATGTATTGCCATGAGCTCTCCCCGGTGGTAATCAATAGGATTTAGAGGGCCAATCAGTCTTGAATGACCAGTTAGGACCCATTAGCTGTACAAAAGGTCTGCTCCTGCTGCAGAGAAGCCAGTATGGAGAATCACAGCCACCTGCCATGATGTGGATTCTACTTGGCTGGATGGCTGTGCAGCCCTGAGGATCTGCAGATTGCCAGCCAGAAAACGGTTGATTAAGTAACATATTGATAAAGTAACATAATGACTTTCAAGATGGAAAAGGGGGGAAGTGCTAATGTAGCATTTTTTTTCATTTTTTCCAAAATTTTCCAATTTTTCCTGACAAAAAATGGAAAAGAACTGAGTCCCCCCCACCCCAAGCTTCAACATTTCAAGAAATTTTCATCTCTACTCCCTTTGTTAACCCTAGTTCCTGCCAGCCTAGCAGTTTGAAAGCATATAAATGCAAGCAGATAAATATGTACTGCCTGCTTGGCTGGGAGCATGATCTGGGCATAGAAGTTTACAGGAAACCCACCCACACATATCAGTACTTACTGTTTGACTGCCAGCATCCATTGCAACACTAATTAGGAGTCATCAGGACCCTAAACCACAGAGCAGAGAGCATCCCCACCTCCAAAGAAGTCAAGAAGAAGGAAGGCATGCGCCTGAAGACAGCGCTTAAGGCCTGTGGATATTCAAAGTGGGCCTTCAACAAAGCAGTGTGCCAACCCAGAAGAATAATGGATCAGCTTGAGACCTAGAACCAGGCTGGAGTGTCAACGCTCCCAGACACATCTGGTGGGGCCACTGTGAGATACAGGAAGCTGGACTAGATGGGCCGTTGGCTTGATCCAGCATGGCTCTCTTCTTATGTCCCTTTCACACATGCCAAAATGTTGTCACTTAACCACTGTATGCGTGTTTGTATGTGTAGACTGAAAGCAGAATCCTATACTTTTTGGACCCAGTATTGATCTCAGTATGTTCAGTGGGGGGTTAGCGTCAAGTTTGTGCATATAGGGTTGATAGAAACCTTAGGAATGAAATAGATCAATGCAAAGTGCTGAATGGAGATATGAGCCAGCAGACTCGGGTCAAAACCCTCTGCTTGCCTCCAAGATGATGAAACACCTACGTAAGCGTAAAGAGGACATGCTGGGCAGAAGCTATTAAAAAGCGATTCTTCTCTAAAAGTTTGTGAGGAACCAAAAAAGGTGAGAAATGAAAAATCATAGCTTGGGTTGGAAAGAAACGAGGGGGGAGCCATTGTTCATTTATTCTGCAGTATCACTTCTCGCTCAGGATAATTTCCTCTGGTATCCATGAGCTTTTAACCCAAGGGCGCAGCACCTGGTATTCCCTGGTGGTCTCCCATCCAAGTACTAACCCAGGCCAACCCTGCTTAGCTTCCAAAATCAGGCGAGATCAGATGTGCTTAGGGCATCTAGGCAGCAGGCTAGATCATGGCACTCTGCATAGGTAGGTAGGTAGATAGATAGATAGATAGATAGATAGATAGATAGATAGATAGATAG
>JAHTLZ010000327.1:17360194-17379308 GCA_023846285.1 Phrynocephalus versicolor
GATAGATAGATAGATAGATAGATAGATAGATAGATAGATAGATAGATTGATTGATTGATTGATTGATTGATTGATTGATTGATATAGCTTAGTAGAGTGAAGCATACACAGTGGGAAGAAGACTGATATCAAGTCACTTGGAAACTTGCCTACATCTGCTGCCAGTGGTTCTCAACCTGTGGGTCCCCAGATGTTCCTGGACTGCAACTCCCAGAAGTCTTCATCACTAGCTGAGCTGGCCAAGATTTCTGGGAGTTGCAGTCCAGGAACATCTGGGGACCCACCGGTTGAGAACCACGGTGCAGTAGAACCTGCACCTTCTGAGACTCATCCGGAAGCTCTAACCACTACACCACAAGGCACTCCTACCACTCCGGACGGGTTTCTTCCTAGAAGGGCGCTCGTCTAGAAAGAAAGCTCCCACCCTGACTTGTGGGATCCCTGGTGGTTCCCCCCCCCTCTCTCTGCTTTCGGACAAGTGGAAGAAAAAAGCTTCCCTTGTGAGCAAACGGGGGGGTGGGGGGACTGAGTTCCTCGGTCTTTTGAAGGAGGCAGACGAGGAGGGTGGCAGTCTACCTCGACGCCCCCAGACCCTTCACAAGCCCTCTCTATGGGGCACATCCCCCCCCGCCCCAAGAACAATCGCTTCTCCTCGCGCTTATACATTCCGGAGCGTCGCTTTGACGCATTGCAGTAAAAGGAAGGCAGCGCACCAGGCAAATGGGAAGGGAGGGGGAAGAGATGGCGCCGTTGGGGGGGGGGGGGACCTGAATAACTTTTTCTGGGTCTGGAAATCCTGGCAGAGACGGAGAAAGCCCTGTCCCGCTGGGAAGAGCGATCGCGACTTTTAAAGCTCCCTGATTTTGCCTGGGAGGAGGGGGGGGTCTCCCTTGAAACTCTTTGGGGAGGGGGCGGTATTCACGCCAGCCAGCCTCGGACCTGGCACTCAAACAAGTAAGCGAGGGAGATGTACTTCTTTTTCCCCCCCAGCGATTTGCCGACGACGGGTATTGCTATGAGCTCACAGAACGGCGGGGCTCAAGGGTCAAGGATGACAACAGCAAATCTTACTTCCATATTGCAGTGGTTCTAAGCACATCCCGTCTCGCCTATTTTGGAAGCTAAGCAGGGTCAGCCTTGGTTAGCACTTGGATGGGAGACCACCAGGGAATACCAGGTGCTGTAGGCCTGGAGTAGGAACTGGCAAACCACTCCAGTATTCCTGCCAAGATAACTCCATGGACATGGGGTCATGAAGGGTCTGTCCGACTGTCAGGACACAACACAAGGTCTCTGGCAGAGGAGCCAGAAATGGGGAGTTTGGATTCTCTCCACCTTGCCTCCTTGATGGGGCAGGACTTGATGGTCCACACAACGCCTTCCAGCTCTGCAGCTCTAATGATGATGATGATGATGATGATGATGATGATGATGATGATGATGATGATGATGATGATGATGATGATTCAAAAATATCAGACATAACCAAACAAAATTATGAAAAAAATTGTTAAACTTATTTAGCAGAACACACTATTTTATTTATTAGATTTATACCCCACCCATTTGGCCATCTGGCCATCTCTTTTACGTAACATGCAGGTTTTAACCAAAACCCCAAGTATTTCTTAAATATTGACACAATATATATTCTGATATTCTGTTCCTGATGTTGCTGGTTTTTTTTTTTAAAAAATATAGTTCTGATGGTGCTATTTCCTGGACCTGCAGCTGATTATAATTCTGTGAGGAATTCTGGAAGTTGAGTCATGGCAACTGGATTTCTTTAGATAGAAACATTTTGCTGCTCATCCAAACAGCTTCATCGGTTGACTGATGAAGCTGTTGGGATGAGCAGTGAAAGGTTTCTGTCTCTGGAGAAAAAGAAGTCCAGTTGCCATGACTCAGCTTCCAGATAAACTCACCTGGATGACTGAGAATCTTCACAGACAATGTGAAATTGTGATACTATTCCTAAAGCCCCAAAGATGATGGAGACCACTGAAGTATACTTCATCCACAGGAGAGATGCTTTGATTGTCAGATCTTTGTATTTGTTTTTTTGTTTTCGTTTTTTTGCAGTTCATTATCTTCAACTCTGACATCACCTGGAACTGCAATGTCAATGATCCTTAGTGATAAAAAGTAATATACTATGCACATGCAGAGAGGTACCTTGTCTTCAATATCTATTAAGTTTGAACTCTGTCTTAAAATCAGAGCACTAATCTTTGTCTTGGACTGCATCCAAATAACATTTTCATTCCGAAATGAAGAACACCTTACAAGAAAGTGTTTGTCAAAAGAAATGTAGGATGTGAGTATCTTAAAAGAGAGAGGGTTGGGGGGGCAGAGAAAAAGAATGTTTACAAAGATTTATTTTTATGTGTCTATTTCAGAAACACCAAGAAAAAGCCTCTAAAATGTTAGTTCCTGTTGTAATGAGTGGATTTCCCATATACTGTACACAACTTATCAAGATACTTTTCCATCAAGAGCAATCACTTTTTTCTTCATACCCAGTAGCGTTAAAATTATAAATGCAAAGCTGAATTTCAGATGTGACACTTGGAATTCCACCACCCCCACCTCCCCTTGTGCCCAAACACCAATAAACAGTATCTGTGAGGCCTTCATGAAGGTTTAATGATCTTCTGGAGCTTTCAGATTTTAAGTGCTCCCTTGAGGATTTTGAGCATTTAAAAAAAAATAAGCAGGGGGAAGGATCTCTTCAGTTCAGGCAACTAAAAAGATATTTATCCAGTTATGTATTCTGATCATTCTGCCTGGTGCACGATGCTGCCAGTCAGGAGACAAAACCTCTTGGCAACATTAAATATTCATTGGGACTAAATTTCCTATTTATACATATCTGGAAATGTGTGTTCTGTTGATTCCGCTGGGTACTTTAGATGGATACCCTTGCTTTTCAAGGGAGGAGACTACAAGTAGTGTATTTCACGCATACAAACATGATGGGCGGACAGGAAAATGTTCCGGCAGTTACTGCTGGTTCGCAAGTCTGCTAACGAATGGTCAGTCTGCCACTAGTTAAGACCATGTGCAGGTCAATGCACACAGAAGAATGAGCCATGCTTTATTCCATGCAACGCAGGAAGAGAACTTATTATTTATTTACTTATTTAGAGTATTTTTACCCCACGCCGGCTCTTTTTAAATGACCGTTGAACTCACCATAAAATGCTTGCCTGGCACAGAACCACTGCCATGAAACGTTGGCGCTCTAGTATATAATTGTTTTCAATTATCCACAAGATCTTGGTACGCAGCTTGAGGAAGATGAATTAGTATCCAAAGCTAGCTGTCTGTTATTTGCTTGATTTTTTTAGTAGCCTAATTCGGACCAGATATCTTAGGGGTTTGTCGCTGTTCCTGCGTTCCCACCCTCTCCACACTCCTGGCTGCTGGCTGCGTGAGGGGAGGGAGAAAAAAAGGAAGAAAAGAATGCCGCTCACCTCCGTTCTGCCATCCTGGCACTGCATTCAGATCTCTTAAAGGGGCGGGGGGCAAAAAAAGAACAAACAGAAGCAAGGAGAGCCCGGCAGTCACTACGTTATATCCGCATCAGGAATTTTCACCTCGGGAGAGCAGGTACCTGAAAAGTGCGCTGGGACGTGCTTAGGTGGGCATGGTCACACTTAATTATCTGTAAACTCTGGAGCTGGTGGGGAAACAATTTTAAGCTCCGGAGCTGGGAGCCATTTGCGGCAGAGTTTAGGGGTCGTGTACAAATATTACCCTGTACCTTTTTCTTACTCTTGTCTGTTTCTTTTCTAATTTAAGTATTGTTTGAGTTATATGTCTGTTCCCAGTCCATCAAACTTTATTTCCCCCCTTTTTTTTGGTACCTTTTTCTTTTTGGCAGAGACCTCTGAACTCTCTTCTCTGCAGTTCTTGGAAGAGATTGTATTTTAAGGCAGCATCGCCCCCTTCCTAGTTTTACCCTCTGTTTATTGGGTTCATCTTCTATCTGTTGTTTGCATGACAAACCTGTTGGTGTTTTGTCTTCTGGGAGGTATCATTGGTTGTATCCTGTGTATGACTTATGTTAATGCACACACGGTGCTAAATGATCACCCTCACCCATCTGCTGATCTCCACAACCAGGTACTGTACAGTAAAGTTACTTACTGCATGCAGTTGTGGAAGAACTACATAGTGTGCTCAGTGGGAGCAAATGAACTGTGTTACCAGGAGGAAGGCAGAGGAGCTAGGGCAATGGTGGCCAACCTTCAACACTCCAGATGTTTTGGACCACAACTCCCACAGTCCTTTGTCAATGGCAACACAGGCTTGGAATTCTGGGAGTTGTGGTCCAAAACATCTGGAGTGCCAAAGGTTCACCACCACTGAGCTAGAGGGATTAGGACAGATGGTGACAGCACTGTGTTTGTCAAACTCCCCCCTGCCCCGGTCCCATCCTGATCAATGCTTGTTGCTGTTCTCCCAGCACGCTGCAGGCTGAAGAAACTGTTCAGTTATTTCAGCCTTGCATGCTGTCTTTTAGTGCAGTGGTTCTCAACCTGTGGGTCCCCAGAGGTTTCTGGACTGCAACTCCCAGAAATCCCTTCCAGCACAGTGAGTGGTGGAGGCTTCTGGGAGTTGCAGTCCAGGAACATATGGGGACCCACAGGTTGAGAACCATTACTTTAATAGGTTTGGCCAGGAGACAGCTCTCTAGGCTGGGGTGATTTTTATTCAGTCCAGCAGTAACTACTTGTTCTTCCCTGCCCCTAATGTCAAAGTAAGCAGTGCCCTTCAATTTAAGAGCCCCTTCTCCTTTCTAGTCTGTTAGTGCAGTTACTGTATGCAGTTAGAATGCAGCGTGTGTGGGTAGAATGCAATTGGCCAAGTCCGTTGGAAGCAGTCAGTAGTGTGCTGAGGCATGTCCCTCTAAGCAGTTGTTTCTACGGCATGCTTTTTTAAAGAAAACCCTATTCAAATGAAAGAAAAATGAAACATTTTATTCTGTCTCTTACCAATGTCTCAGAGTCAGTTAGGGAGCCTGTAAGTGCAAGGCCCTAGGAGCAAAAGGGTGGTCTACTCTGTGGAAGACTCGAAACATATTCTGCTCTGTAGGTCTCTGCACTTCCACAGCAGCACTAGAGGTTATTTCACTGCCATTCAAAACTCTTTGCAACAGAAACCACCCACATTCGAAAGCAGATTGGCGGACTGGTTTTACAGAGGAGTCAGTGGGCAGCAGCAGCTCCACAGCAGGCAGAGAAAAGGATGGTGTTTGATTAGGTGTGTTCACATTTCCCAGGAGTCCTTAGTGTGACATCTAGTCACCCAGCAAGAGGAGAACAACAGATTAACCCCCAATATTGTTAGCACTGGCTGCTGATGCAAAAAAAAAAAAAAGAAAAGAAAAGAAAAGAAAAAGAAAAAGAAAAAGAAAAAGAAGAAAGAAAGAAAGAAAGAAAGAAAGAAAGAAAAAGAAAGAAAGAAAGAAAGAAAATGAAAGAAAGAAAGAAAGAAAGAAAATGAAAGAAAGAAAAAATGAACGAACGAACGAACGAACGAACGAACGAACGAACGAAAGAAAGAAAGAAAGAAAGAAAGAAAGAAAGAAAGAAAGAAAATGAAAGAAAGAAAAAATGAATGACCGAACGAACGAACAAACGAAAGAAAGAAAGAAAGAAAGAAAGAAAGAAAATAAAAAATATGGAATCCTTATGTGTCAAGCAACCGGGGGCAGGGGCTGCAATAGGATGGAAAGTGGGCACCCCCCGCCACCACCATAGTGTGGTGTGAGATCTTTTTGATGGAAAATACCAGGGCATCATAACATCAAGTCAGTAGCAGCACTTCTGGAGACATTCCGAATGTTCCAAATGGGAAAAACCTGCACGAAATCTAAGAAGACACCAACCATGATGCTGATGGAGACATCAAGATCTGTCTATCTGGGGGAGTCCCTCCCTTGAAATCTTTGGAGGGCCAAATTGAGGTCCAGGGACTCAGCTTCCTCAACTGTCACTTAGCCGATGTCTTTGCCCTTCCTCCTGTGGGTCAAGGAGCAGGCTTCTTTTAACCCTCCACTCCCGCAAGGAATTCAGATAACGTGCACAACTATAATGTGAATGAAAAGTTGTGAAGAGATGCACCTACTAGGGGGGAAAAAAAACACTTGGTGGTGGTGGAGGAGGACGAAAGTGAGCTGTGACTGGAGGTGCTGACATAGGCCCCCACATCCCTTCTTTAACCATGGGCCAGAGGGAAAACTCTCCGAAAGTTGGCAAGGGAGGGAAGGTTGTATTTGAAGACCTACAACTATTCAAATGACCATGAGCTCCAGAAATTCTACCTGCCTCTCCCAGGGACTGAATGACAATTTGGGCCTGTGCACTTGTAGCCCAGTGGTTAAACTGCTCTACTGCAGCTACAACTCTGCTCATGTCCTTGGGTTCAATTCCAGTTGGCTGACTCAAGGTTCATACAGCCTTCCATCCTTCCAAGGTTGGTAAAATGAGTACCCAGCTTGTTGGGGGAACAATGCGTAGCCTGAATAACTGCAAACCACCCAGAGAGTGCTTTAAGCACTGTGAGGCAGTATACAAGCACCCAGCGCATTGTTAGTCTGTGGGACTCCCTGACACAGGAGGTGGTGATGGCCCCTGGCCTGGATGCCTTCAAAAGGGGATTGGACAGATTCCTGGAGGAAAAGTCCATCCCAGGTTACAAACCATGATGGGGATGTGTCATCTTCAGGCTTAAAACCAGGATACTTCAAGGGCCAGAGACAGGGGAGTGGTATCAGGAGACAGATATCCAGTCTCGTGCACTCCCAGACATATTTGGTGGGGCCTCTGTGAGATACAGGAAGCTGGACTAGATGGGCCTTTGGCCTGATCCAGCAGGACTCTTCTTATGCTCTTATGTTCACTTTGCTTTAGGGAGCAAACAAACCATTTCTCTACCTTCTTATAACCTAAGGCAGGGGTGCCCAAACTTTTTGTAAGGAGGGCCAGATTTGGTGGCTGAGAATGTGTCAGGGGCCGGTTGCTCCCCGACCCTGCCACCCCACTGCAAGCTCCACCCACTGACCCATACGCGAAGGAGAGGAAGGGAGGGGTGGGCCAGCCAGCTGCGGGCCACTCAGAATGGCCTGATGGGCCAAATTTGGCCCCCGGGCAGGACTTTGGGCAGGCCTGACCTAAGGCTTCTGGAATCAAGATACCAAACAGGAGTGCATAATCCACACCCCAATATCTTAATATTTTTAACTCTTGCTTGCATGCTATGGGCCTCCTGCATTGAGTGAGTGAGTCAAAAATCTTGAAGCCATGAGAGAAACTCAACCCATGTCAGATTCATTTCCAGTATGGCCTTTATTGAGCATGAACTGCTGTGTGACTGGTTTACATCAAACAACAAAAGGTTGCGTCGTACTGTGCATGTCAAGGTAGGTTCTCTCATGAACAGAAGTCCATTTGGATTGCACCATTGAGGTAAACGTAACTATTAGATAGCTTAAGGCTAGGAGAGTTCTGGGTATTAGTATTGTATTTTCCTCTCTCTTTTATTCGTTCATTTATTCGTTATCGTTTCTTTGTATTTGGCTCAGTTGATTCTTTGCATAATACATCTGAAGACGTTTTCCTCCCAAAGCGTTTCCTCATCAGCCAGCTTAGGAAAGTCAGCATTCAGCAACTTCCTCGGTCAGAAATAACAGCTCATGCATTTTTTTTTGTCCCCCCTATAAATAAATCAATAAATAATGAAATGCCCCAAGATCTGCAAGAGGGATCGCATTGGGTAAGCATGCATTTCCCCCCCTCAACCCCTGGGTATCGCATGAAAGGAAATCCAAACTAAAACCAGTAGTTTCTGGAGAGGCCACAGGAGAACCCGTTCTGCTTAGAAGCCGTCACTTGCATGCATTTTGCAGCTGTCGTATGGCTTAACCTTTTCCACCGACCCAAGCTCTTGAGAAGGAAAAACAACACCCGATGACCTTAGTCGCTCTCCTTAACCTCTTTCATGACAGCGTGGGAAGACGTGACCTTCTCAACCTTCTTGGTGGACACCAGTTTCTCTGCAACCATCTCCTCATGCTCCTCCATCTTCTGGGTCACCGTCACGGACTTTGTGATGTACGTGGTGGTCCCATCACCCCCTTCGCTCGTGACTTTCTCTACTTTTTTGGTGACCACCACTTTCTCCTCACTCTTTCCCTTCTTCTCCTGCTCCTCCTCCTCCTCCACGGGACTCACGTCAAGCCCGTTGGTGACCACACCTTTATCTTCTTCGTGCTTCCTCTTGGAGTCTTCCTCCTCCCCTTTGCCTTCCACTTCTCCGTTCACTGCGATGTCCTCCTTGCTCGACCCTTTGGAGGCCTTCTCGGCTTTTTCTTTCTTCTCTTCTTTCGTTTCTTTCTCTGCGCCCACTTTCACTGCTTTGGTGACCGAGATGGTCTCTTCAACTTCCTTCACTGGAGTCCCTGCTTTTTCTGGAGAGGCGGCTTTCTCAGGGGTCCCTGCCTTTTCTGGAGAGGTGGCTTTCTCTGGGGTCCCTGCCTTTTCTGGAGAGGCGGCCTTCTCCGGAGTCCCTGCTTTCTCTGGAGCAGATGGTTTGTCTGGGGTCCCTGCTTTTTCAGGAGTCCCGGCTTTGGCAGGGGACTCTTTCTCTGGAGTGCTGGGTTTCTCAGGAGAAGCTTTATCAGGGGTCCCAGCTTTCTCAGGAGATGCTGCCTTTTCTGGAGTTCCAGCTTTATCTGGAGAGCCTTTCTCTGGGGTTCCTGCTTTGTCTGGTGACCCTGATTTCTCAGGAGTGCTGGCCTTTGCTGGGGAGCTTGCTTTCTCCTCTTCCTCGGCCTCCTCTCCTTCACCTCCCTTCTCCTCCTTGTCCTCTTCTTTAGCCCCTGCTTCTTCTGCCACAGGGGATTTGGGTGGTGGCGATGCTTTCCCCTTCTGCGCAGCAACAGGTTCCTCTGCCTCTCCTTCGTCTTCTTCTGCGCCTTCCTCTTTGCCTTCCGCTTCCGCTTCCTCCCCTTCACCCGCTTCCTCCTCTCCTTCTTCCTCGCCCTCCTCCTTTTCACTTTTTTCCTCTTCCTTCTCAGAACCACCTTCTTCCGCTTGATCCGACTTGGCATCTCCTTCCCCTTCCTCCTCCTCCCCTTCTTCCTCTTCTTCCCCTTCTTCCTCAGCCTCTGGGGCTGCGGCTGCCACCTCGGCCTTGCTCTCTGCCACAATTTCCTCCTCCACCACTTCCCCTTCCTCCTCCTCCTTCTGCTCTTCAGCCTCTGCTCCACCACCGGCCAGTTCTTCAGCCATTGCCGCCAAAGCCTCTTCGAGGTCCGATTTCTCATCCTCTACTTTGGTCTCTTCAATGATTTCTTCTACAAACTTGTGGTGGACCTTTAACTTTGTCGATTCCACTTTGGATTTCTGGATTTTGCTAGCAGATATTGTTACGGAAGGCTGCCTGTGTGTGAACGTTGGCCCGGTGATGCTGCCTGAGAAAGCACTGAATCTGGTTTCTTCCCCCTCAAGGAGTTTCCTGGGGAAATAAAAATGGGGGTAAAGGAACATTCATTTCCAATAGATCAAACCTGAATGTATTTTTGCGAAAATGCCTCAGTTTTGCCAGTAAAAATGCTCAACTCATTTTGCCTAAGCGTAGGCATGTCCAAACTTCAGCCCGCCTGATGTTTTGGAACACAACACCCAGAATTCGAAGCCTGTATTTCTAATGGTAAAGGACTGTGGGAGTTGTGGTCCAAAACATCTGGAGGGCTGAAGTTTGGACATGCCTAGAAGCATGATCTTAAATGTGGAAATCTATATGCTAGTTTTGAATACATGTTCATGGTACCCCTATTTAAAATGTGGAGGAGGGTAACATAAATGCTCGTATTTCAAACTTTCATGGGAATTTACAAAATGTCACACTTTCAAACCAAAGGGGCAGGAGATCCACTGACAGTCCATCCGCCTTTTAAGACTTTCTGAAACATACGAACAGATATAGGTGAGGAAAGTGCACAGCCAGCTGCATATATTTGTGAAAATAACATTAAAGGTTGATTTCGTTCGGGAAATGGCTTCCAAAAATTACTATATTATACAAAAAAGACGGGAGAAATAATGGCGTAGGGATTTCTGGCAGGAGGGTGGCCCATCTTGGTGCTGAAACCAATAATGAGTCTTCTGACTACAGAATAACAAGTACTTTTGTCCTACGCTTTCCTGAATTGTAGTTCCCCAGAGGCAGTAGAGAGACGCAGAGAAAAATTAAATATAGCATCTCCATGTAAACATATTTTTTTCTCTAGACCTCAAAGTTCTGGACAAACAAAACTTAAAACTGACACTTCAGCTAGCAATGAGTGATGGAATTGGTAGTTTAATAATCTGGAGCATCACAGGGGCTCTTCCGTGTTTCATATGGTGCTACTTGCACACATATCAAACATCTTATGATGACATCATTGTCTTAGTTGTTGGAAGAGCCCCTGTGGATCATCATGTTCAATGCCTGTCAAGGCGGCACAGTGGGGGAACCGAACTCTAACCTGTATTCCTGGATTTAACTAGTGCTAAGAAAACCGTACTTTCCAAGAAACTGTATTTTAATATTTGCATTTGCATTTGCTTGATTTATCTAAGAGCCCTTTTACACGACCCCTAAAATCCGCTGCAAAACACTTGCAGATCCAGATCATAAAATTGTATTTCCGCCAGCAGCAGACTTTTAAAAAAATTAAGTACGCCCACGCCCACTTAAGCACGCCCTAGCGCACATTACAAGTACCTGGTCTCCGGAGGTAAAAACATTTCCAATGCGGATTGTAAAGCTGTGGATGCCGGGATCTCCTCGCCTTCTGTTTGTTTTTGTTGTCCCTGCCACCCCTTTAACAGACAGGAATCCCTACAGACCTGCTCACAGACGGAGGTGAGCGGAGGTAAGCCTGCATTTTCTCTCTCCCTTTTCTCTCCCTCCCCTAACCGCAGCCAGAAGCAACAGAGTGCGGAAGGGTGGGAACACAGGAAGAGGAACAAAACCCACATGATATCTGGCTGGGGGGATCCGAATTTAAGCTACCAGCGGATCTTAGGGGTCGTGTAAAAGGGCTCTAAGAGTCACCCATTTGGTATCGGCAACACTCTTCCTAAACATGGGCTAGAATTTCTGGCCTGTTTTAGGGTCTGCTTACTTTTGAGTCCTGAATCGATCTTTTGAGTGCCAGTTGCTTACAGGACAAGGGGTGAAAGGAACGACCCAGAATGTGGGACTTTTTCTAGAGAAACGGGTCTGCAGGTTGACTAGCTCCCAGTGAAAGTTGGAGCAGAACAGGAATTGTGTGCCCTGCTGAAATTAGACTCATTTGCTTTTATTGATCCCCACTGTGGTGTAATGGTTAGACCAGTGGTTCTCAACCTATGGTTCCCCAGATGTTCCTGGACTGCAACTCCCAGAAATCCTGGCCAGCTTAGCCAGTGATGAAGATTTCTGGGAGTTGCAGTCTAGGAACATCTGGGGACCCACAGGTTGAGAACCACTGGGTTAGACTGATGGACTGATTCCCTCTCACCCCCCAGGAACTTGCTTCTCACAGGTGTGGGAGCACCACCACCAAGGGCGCTTACTGGAGAACCAGTTAATCCCATTAAAGAAGTGATGGGGGGTTGCAACACCAAGAATAGGCACTTGAACCAAAATCCAATAGAGAACATTCAGGTTCTTTGTAGCAGAGACTGCATGCGCCATTGAGTTGGAATTGACCTACGATGCCCGTGGTAGAACTTTCAATGATGTTTTGGGCATGCTAAAATCCAATCGGAGAAAGCAAAGGCAGCCCCAAATGAAAACATTATGGCTTCCAATTGTTTCCCAAGTGTGTTATAAAATGCTAAAGCAGCCTTCTAAGGGTCAGCATATTGCGTAAGCCTCAAAGATGGCTAGGTGGGTTGCGTGTTTCTTTGTGGCTTATTGTTGTTTCTGTTGGCAACAGGAGCATCTGCAGTGCAATTCACACATCGGCCACAGGGGCATGGCATCGGCCATACCTGTATGCGGCAATTTCAATATCGAGAGCCATCTTGACATTGAGGAGGTCCTGGTATTCCCTCAAGTGGCGTGCCATCTCCCACTTCGTACCGCGCAGCTCATTCTCCAGCTGCTGGATGGTGTCCTGCAATCGGAACACAGAACACTTGTTAGCAGAGGCCAAAATAAAAAAGGATGCAGTGTCAGTGGAAGACAGAGGAGCCTTCAAGCCATGGAGTGAGTAGGTCAACTGTGTTGACCTTCACGTCCCCATCCTGGCTAGGTAGAGTCAGCTTGATCAGCTCAATTGACATGGGATGATTGAAAGCTCCCATTTCTAACTACCCTCCTTAGGATCCGTGTTTGAAAAGTTGAAGAAAACTCAAGTCCAGGGAGCTGTCAAACAGAAGCCTATTTAGATGTGGACACCAGGGATGGATCTTAAGGAAATGTCAATGGAACTGCCTTCTAAGCCCCCACGAGAGGTGCTTTCAATCAACCATAGTACCTTTTCCCTACTCTTCAGATACTTTGGGGATGCAGTTCCCATCATCTGCTGGGCATGACAGCTGAGGCTGGTGGGGCTCGTAGTTTAAAGAATTTGGAAGGCATCAAATGGTGGGAAATGGCTGGACTGAACAATCAAAACTGCATAAAAAGGACCCAAAAGAGACGCACCATGTTCTGAGACATAAGACTGGATCTAGTTTCCCTCCAACAAAAATTGCATTAAAGTTATGGGGGGGGAGGCTGATAGCCCATTTTCCCCTCTGTGTGCCTGGAATCTGAATGAATCACTCATTTTCAGAATGCATCCAGAAACTCTTTCTTCAGCTTGAGTTTACCAGGACTGCAGCAAAACAGGTCGACTCACAAACTACTAAGCTGAAAAATAAAATAAGCTTTGCAATGATGATAATCACTGTTCTGGAGATAGTCTATTGAATATTTAAAAATCCATTAATTCAAGAACTTCAAAATAGATTATTGATTGACTGCTAACTTAATTCAGATAAACAAGCTTGTGGATGATAGTTTTCCAAAGCAATTAATGTTATCAGTATTCAGAAATGCAGTTTGGCTGTTCTTCTGGGCTTATTAGCATTCAGTTATCCTTAATATCTAAACCTTTGTTGAATAAGACTTTTATGGTGCATTTAAATATCTGGCACAGTAAGTCAGCAAAATAAAATCATTTCTTCTAAAACAATTAAACTGACTATTTAATTTATATCCAGATAACAAAGAATGACATTTTAGTAAAATAAAATACTTTCTACTGTTGAAGTGCATAAGGCTACTGTGCATTCAATTTCTAGTCCTAACCAGAGTAGACCCATACAATTGTTGGGATTTAGAAAAGGTTTGGTTTACTGTAAAAAAAATTGAATTCAAAACCCAGTTTCCAGTGATTTAACTGTTGCCAGTGTCATAATACCTATGGAAAAGCAGAGCTGAATTGTACTTGAGTTTAACCTAAGAAATTATAGAAAGAACTCTGCTGGATGAAAACTAATCCAATCTAGCTGGTCATTCTGTTAACACAAGGACTTTCCCTTTGTTCAAACTGCCTTTGGCAATTCCATAAGCAGGACTGTGGTAGGATGCCACTATCTAGCCCATGTTCCCCAGCCTTAAGAGGCATTGTGTCTCTTGTAATGGAATGAATAGCTCAGTAGTGGGATTTGGAGTTACAGCTGCCAGGCTTGGCTTATGTAGTTCTAATCAAATCCCACTGAATTCCATGCCAGTTGTGTCCTTGTAAACGGTACATGATTCGCTTCTGCCTATTCATGTCTCTGTTGACCTGCCTAGTCACTTTCTTGGTATCAACAGTGTTTCCCCACCCCCAATTAGGATAAATAGTTGAAGAAGAAGCAGGTAAATCTCTACATGAAATATTATGAGCATATTATGAAACATGCATGAGCAGTAGTCATGGCAAAGCAGCAAATTCTATTATATCGGTACTTGAAATTCCAAGCTACATAAGATGACATCGTTTTATCTGTTAAAATCGAGTCATTTCAGCCTGAGCTAGCATTTATTTCAGGAAAGGTTTTATTTTTCCTCTTCTTCTAGGTGCTATCAGATGCCATTCTGGACCGCTCAAGTTGCTTGTCAGCAGGGACCTCAGAAAAGCTGCTGTCTCACCCCGACAAGATGGTTTTAATGGCTTACCGGTGGCAACAAGTTCTGCATTGCAGAACTTGGTGACACACTTGCCCGGACAGTCCTTCTTTGAAGCGGCTTTTTTTTTTTCATTCGGCTTGGCTTATAAGTCTCTTTTCAATGTTAACAGAAAGGTAGCAAGTCTCTGTGCTCTATTTAAGCTTGCAGAGGCTACTCTCAAGATTGGGGCTTTGCCTCAAGTGAGGTTTTTTTTTTAAAGGTATCTCTATCTTCAGAGCAGAAAGAACAAGTATGACTTGTCTGTTCTGTGCATTTGCTTTGGTTGGAATGGCTCTGTTGGGAAGCCAGCTCAGCAGAAACAGCTTCTGCATTGCCGAACGTCATTATGCTCATTTAAAGTAAATACACGTCCTGTAAAAATATCACACTAAGCTAGCGTTCTATTTTGCAGCAAACAAAGTGTGTTGATTACTGGAATATTAGAAAACAAAACTCTTGTCCGGTTGGTGGGCAAACTTTTCCTACATCTTATGATGACTCATCCTGCAGGGGACCATCCTGATTTTCCAGATTCACAGTGCTGCAAAAGAAAACTGCTTGCGAAATCGTAAGTCACAAATACTGTAATGAGGAACAGCCATTGGATCACAGATCATCCCCAAATGCCGGCATGTATCATTGCAGAGGCTTTATGCATGATCTCATGGGACAGAATATTCTCCCAACCAGAGCAGACCAGCTGGATTTCATGGGACCTCCATCAGCAGACACGAAGAAATCCCATTCGTTTCAAATGTTCTACTCTGGTTCATACTAATACTGAGATTTGTCTTGATGGTCTTTAAGCCTCTACAAAGGATAAAATACTAAACATGGCATCACCTTTCAGCACTTGAGGACTGCAGTCTTCTTGGGGGTGGGGGTGGTTTTTTTTTTTTTTGCTGCCCTTGAGTTATTTTGCACACTGCAGTGCCACTTCTTCCAACTGGAGATCCTCCAGATGTTTTTGACAACCTGTCGTGCCATGCCCAGTCAACATCTGGAAGGACCAAAGGCACCTGGGACCCGGGACCCATCTGAAGGTCATGGCTTCCAATGGTGCTTGTTCTTGTGTAGGACTGGCACAAAACCCCACCAAGGACAGAGCTGTTGGTATTTATTAGCAGTAACAGCTTTTACACAAACAAACAAACAAACAAACAAACAAAAAACAAAAAACAAACAAAGAAACACAGGGGAGCAACACCCCTTGAAAGCTGGTTTCTTCTGCACTGCTGCAGAAGTATTGCTAAGAAACGTCCAGGGTGGATTTGGTCTGAGGACTCGTTAGGGGCCACCCGAACCCAAGCCTCAGGAGCAGAACTTTCCCAGACTTGCTTTTTGTGTGTGCGTGCGCACCCTTCCAACCCTCACCATGGAGATTTGAAAAGCTGACTTTGCCCCTGGCCTGGCTCGTATCCGTGGCACCTTGCCTGAAATCACTTCCCCTGGTTCTCTTTGAAAGGAAACCCGGTTTTACCAACACAGAATCCTGCCCTCCCACCAATGAGTGGGTCTGACTTGCATGGGTCTTTCTTCTGTCTGTCTCTGCCGTACTTTGATCTGGAAAACTGCATTTTGTATGCGGGTGGGCAGGCAGGATCCCTTTCTTGGAGCCGCAGAGCTGGAAGGGATCTTATCGATGATTCAGTCCAGCCAGCTCAGGAAGGAACAGAATTTCCCAAGTGTCCCGCTCTGCAGCCAAAAACCTAAACCACTGAGCTGTCAACTCCCTTTCTCTCTCCCCCCTCTACCCCCTGCCATTTCTTTCTCCTCTCCCTCTTTCCCAGGACTGCATTTTTTTTGCTGGGTAGAGAAACCATCTCCCCTCCTCCCCATGAGTTTGGCATCCACCAAGAAGCTCCATGCAAATCTGCAGAGCCTGCGTTGAAATCTCCAGAGTCTGCATTGTGAAGTGCAGCCTTAAATAACGGTCACAGATCAGTGTCTCTGGGCAAGGCTGTGTTCCTAGTCCTCACCTCCCATACCTTACCCAACCTCTGCTCAATGAAGCCAAGAAGCCTCTTTCACTTTGTCCTTCTTGGAAAATGCCCCCTCCCCGGTCAAAAAACTCACTGACTTCCCCCTTCCTTCCATTAAGGAAAAAAAGGATTTGGCTGAAACCCACTTCGTGCCAGAGGAGAACGATGAAAACCCACCCAAGGCTGGGAGATACTTTAAAAAAAAAGGCGAAGGGCGTTTTTGCACCAGGGGTTAACTTTTCTGAAAGCATCAGTCTAGAAGTTGCAAACTTCCAACTTCCGCCTCTGGAGGTCCACCAAGCTAACTTGTGAGGAAGTGGAGCTCCGGGCTGAAAGCATCATTTCCAAAGTCTAGAAATAATTTTTTTCCCAAGGTCTAGAAATAAAATTCAAGCCACCAGCTCCTTCCCTTCCCTTCGCCAAACCACAGCGATCTGCGATTAGGCGAATTGGAATCTATTTCGGGGAGAGGCGGCTGTGCTTTGAGAGGTTGGCTGTTTTTCTCGCCATCCCGTGCATTTGGCAGGGAAGAAGCTGTGAGAGGAAGGGCATCACTGCTGCGGTCCCTCCCCCCCCACCCCCCACCCACCGCGGCGCCTGAGCCACGCCCCCAACCCGCATCCCTAAGCCACGCCCACGAGCATCCTTTGAGCCGCGCCCCTGGAGCATCTCTCCGCAGGCAGGCAGGCGCCGGCGCGGCATTGCTGAGCGGCCGCCAGGGGTCGCCCGAGGTCATCTAGTCGGACCCGCTTCCCCACCGGGTCTCCTTTTTTCCCACCACCCCGCCCCACCGGCGCCTCACCTGGTAGTTACTGAGGTCGTGGTTGTGGCGCTCCTCGATGTCGGTCAGTTGTCGCTCCAGGGACTCCTTGGTGCCGCGGACGGACTCGAGCTCGATGCTCTTCGCCTGGAGCTGCCTCCGGTACTCGGCGATCTCCTCCTTGGCGGATCGGATGGCCTCCTTGTTCTGCTCGGCGGCTTCGGTGAGCTTGGCGTAGCGGCACTTGAACCACTCCTCGGCCTGCAGCATGTTCTGGTCGGAGTGGCACTCGAGCTGGGAGCGGATCTCCTTGAGGGCGGCCGAGAGGTCGGTCTTCAGGTAGTCCTTGCGCTCGACGGTGACGTGCGAGGCCTGGATCTGGGCCAGCAGGTCGGCCACCTCGTCCTCGTGGTTGCCCCGCAGGAAGGCCACCTCGTCCTGCAGCGACTGGACCTTCTTGTCCAGCTCGACCTTGGCCATGGAGGCCTCCTCGACGTCCTTGCGCAGGGCGCGGATGATGGCCTCGGTGTCGTCGCGGAGGCGCGCCTCGTCCTCGAAGCGCTCCTTGAGGCGCTGGATGTCCTCCTCCAGGTGGTCCGAGTCCAGCTGCAGGGCCGCCTTCTCGTGGTTGACCTGCTCCAAGGCGGAGCGCAATTCCCGCAGCTCTTGCTCGAAGGCGTCGCCCAGCTGCGCCCGGCTCGCCTGCTTCTGCCGCAGCGCCGCGATCTCCTGCTCCAGCTCCTTGTTCTGCTGCTCCAGTGAGTGGACCTTCTCGATGTAGCCGGCGAAGCGGTCGTTGAGGCCCTGCAGCTGCTCCTTCTCGTTGGAGCGGCTCAGCTTCATGTCCCCGTGGCCGCCGCTGCTGGCGCCGCCGTTGAACAGCGACGACTGGCTCAGCTCCAGGCTCTCGGTGGAGCTCAGCCCCGTCGAGCCGTACGAAGCCCGCGCCGCGCCCAAGTGCCGCTTGTAGGAAGACGACACCGTGCTAGGGGTGCTCCGCGACCAGGACTGAGACCTGAAGCCGCTCGACGGAGACACGCTGGCCCGGCTGAAGGTGGTCCGGCTCTCGGCCACCCGCCGGTAGGACGGCTCCAGCGTGTAGCTCATCTTGGAAGACTTTTTTTTGGAGCGGGCAGGTGGGCGCTCGGCGCTCGGAAGGTCCCGGCAGCGGGCAATGGGTAGAAGGCAGCGCCTTATATACTGGAGCCGCACGTGGCCTCCGACAAGGGGCAGGCACCCCCGTGCGGGGAAGGGCCAACACCACAGGCCCCGCCCCTTGCAGATAAGCCACGCCTCCCCCTCTGCCTTTCTCTCTTTGACGGTTCCTAGGCTTTTCCCTCCATTCATCAGCCCCCCTCCTCCTCTCCCTCAATGCATTTTTCTCTCCTCTCTTTGTCTTCCGGGGGTCCCTTCCTCCTGCCTCCAGTTTCTTCCCCTCTTTCCCGAAGGGAAACTCCAGCCTTGCTTTGCAGGGAAGGCCCCTCGATCGAGTGGCGCTACTCGCGAGTAAGTTCGTCCAACATTGGGCCCGCTCCAATCTCTCGCCCCCAAGCAAGTCGCTCCTGACTTTAGCCGCCTAAGTTCTTAAGCAAGAGTTGGTCGTCTTGCTGCCGCCATGCCCAACTCAAGCCCCTCTATCGCCCTCTAGATCAGTCCCCTCTTCCCACCTCCTGGTGTGCGTTGTCTTCTTCCATCCCTCCTTCTCCCTCCCTTCCTCTTCCCCCCTCCACCCCCGCATGCTTTCCTTCTCCTTAACCCCCCTCCCCCCCATAGACTCGGTCGCAGCGGATCACCAAGGAGCAGGCAGACCGACTCGCCTCCCCCCCCCGTCCACCATCAACTTTCTGCTCGGCCTAAACGCTGCGGGGGTGAAACGGGGAGGAAGAAAAGCTTGTGTGTGTGTGTGTGTGTGTGTGTGTGTGTGTGTGTGTTTAGGGGGACCGTCTTGGCGTTGGGTGGTTTGGGGGAAGGCGGCGGGGTGGGGGAGGGAGGGCGGGCGAGAGACCGCGGAGGCTTTTGGAAGCGGGGCCCTGGGAGCGCCATGGCGGATTCAGCACCAGAGACAGCTCCGGGATAGCGTCACTGGTGCGGGTTAAGCCGCGCGCCCTTCCCGTTCCCTGGGCCTGATTGCGGAGCCAGCAGAACCCGCGTGTCTGCGGGACTTGGGCTGCGGTGGGGTGGGGGG